>OY979704.1:22551195-22919909 GCA_963855925.1 Inga laurina
AAGAAAAAATGTATATATGAAGTAAATATAGTAAAATGTATAAGTAATATATTTATTTAAAAAATATTTTTTATAATGACATATATATATTGAAAAAATTTGTTCATGTTAATAAAATAAACTCATTACTTAAAAATATTGTAAGTTGTTGTTCTTATCATGATAATCAATATATTTAATATTGATATATATATTGAAAAACATAAGTTACAAAGTAATAAAATTCTTTAACGAGAAGAGAGGAACTGACATTAAAGTTATTTTACCCACATTTTAAAATCTTAAATTAGGTTGATGACTCAATTATGAATTTATTAAATTTACCAACCTAATTTAGAACTGTCATATTTTAAATAGATTTATATAGAATTTTCCCTAAGATGTAATATACAGTGCAATTTGCACTATAAACCAGATCTTATATTAAGGTTCAGAGATATCGTATATAGTTTTTGAGATGTTATTGTTTCATCAATTCCCTAGGTGATATGGTGCAGTTATAGACTCTTACCCCCTATCCTTTTAATTGAATTACGGTCTCTAAGAAATAGTTAAAATTAGTTAAAAGTAATAAAGATATAGAAAGTATAATTATTTTTCTAAAAATATCTTCTTATTTATGAAGGAGCGAAAAAGAGTAATAATAAGAAAATGATTAAATAGAATGTAGAGAGAAAAGATTATGTGAGAGAATAAAAGGAATAAGAGAGAATAAAGGTAATGAGTCGATATTTTAATTAATGTAATATATGAAATTAATTGATTGTCAGATAAGCAAAATTGCATTTATTATTCAAACCACCTCAAATGATACCTTATAAAAAGATACCTTATAAAAAGAGATAAGCACTTTAAAAAAAAGACCTTATACATAGAAATAAGAGAGTATTTGATTTAATCATAAATATATGACTTTGATCAACTTTGTCTCTAATCATTTTTATTATTTTTTTCACATTACTCTCATCAATTTCATAGTTTTGCTCACTCTCTTTAATCTCTTCCTCACATTTAATAATCTCATTAAAAGAGGTGCATTTTAGGGGAAGTGGCATATAATTTGTATATAATAATAACAAATAGTTTACTTAACTACTTTTCACGTCCTTTTTATGGATCTGACTTCTTTCCTTTTCTTTTATCATCCGCTGTCATTTTCCTCTTTCATAATTATTAGATCAAAGTCTAATGGTCCACATTTAATATTTCCTTCCCGTCCTTCTCTCCCTTGTAATAATGTTTTTATAAAATATTAAATGTAAGCCTTTAGATTTTGATCTTATGGTTATGAAAGGGGAAAAGGACAGCAACATATGAGAAAAGAAAAGGAGAGAAGTCAGGTCCCCTTTTTACAAGGAAATACTACCAAAATCTCACGGTTCAAAATATTAGTTAAAATTAATAAATGTATAAATTATTTATCTTTCTTTCTTGTTATACTTATTTAAAAAGAATATCTATGAAAGATAATGAGTGGTAATTTATTGCAGAGAGATAATGAGTTATATAATTAATGAGATAAAGATGAAAAGATCGGGTTAAAATTTCAGACAAACAAAATTTGCTCCTTATATTAAGAACTACCCCTATGAGGAAGAATATTCCTTACAACAAGAACCAGAGGGAGTAATTTTCTTAATATCATGAATTAATTAACTGTCTTCATATATATATTTATATATAAAAGAGCAGAGGGAATAACTAATAATAGGCATATATACATATGGCCAATGAGAAAATTGTCAAGGAGAAGATGATTGTACACACTCAAATTCCAGACACCATAATTAAATTAGAGGGAAAGACTGAATTAGGAACGATAACTATATATATATATTGAATTTAATCAATAATCAATGGATTATTTTCAAACCCTACCATTTCTACGTTGTATGATCACATTGTGTGGTCCTCAAACAAGAAATTTCAATTATTCAAATTTCCTTTTCTGCTGTGAAGTCACAAAGTCCACACAATATATAGAGTTAGTGGCATCAAAACTTGTTCTAATCACACATGCCATAACCACATCCTGCATTTAATAAAGCTTCAGCTAAAATAGTACATTTTCAGAATCACAAAACCTATAATATTATCAAATATTGGTTTTGCATTCAAAGTATCGGACATGAATGTTATGATAAATTTGGTTGTTTGTTGATGTGAAATTACATTGAAGTTTCTTAATTGAGATGTAAATAAATAAATACACACACACACACACACACACACACACACACACACACATATTCCTACCTTTTAGATCTGATTTTATTTTTTTATTTTTTGGATCCCGCATGAAGATTAACATTTTAATTTAAAATATATTTTATCCGCGGAATGTATTTTCACGTGCTCCATCATAGAATTTAACTCAGACAAAGTTCAATGTTCACGTTAATTATAACTAACAAAAAAATATTTTTACCTTACTGATACAATTATTATCTTGATTGATACCTTATATTAATATTATATTACACAAAATTTTAAGAATAAACCAAACTAATTTACGACTATGACTCGTAAATAGATAATACTCCTATTATAGATTATATATATTAGTCATTAATTAGATGATACTTTTTAAATATATGGATAGTCTGATATTTTCTCCATACACTACATTTTATCCAATGATTGAAATAATTTTTTTTCAACCATGTAAGCCGTTTTTTTCTATTATTTAACTATATATCGGCCAGACTTTTTTTTGCAATTAATTATCAAATAAATATATATTTTTTCTTACAATATTAAGAGAATGATAGAAAAAGAACTTTGAAATTATAAAATCCCAAATCAGGTAATTTCTGTAAAATAAGTTGTTAATTGTTTATCAAGTTTTGTTCCTACTTTATCAATTTTTGGTATCAATAATCCCCTTAATTTTTTTGCAATTTTAAAATTTTTTTGCTTGTCATTTTCCCTACAATATTTCTAGATGTACCTATGTGTTCCAAACACATCATAATTTTCTAGGAAGGTGCCTACTTAATTACTAGTAGCTAGCTAGCTAATTCGATTAAACTTGCTAGATTGGCAATAGCTTCAGTGCACAAAAATATTCTTGATAGACTTATCTAAGAATCTATACTTCTAGATCATATATTCAAATAATATTAAACTCAATTGAAAGTAACTTTTTCACATGAGACATTTTTTCCATTTACAAAATTTGAAATACTCAAATTTACTTGAAGAGAATTGAATATAATCCTTCCCAATCGACCATACCATTATTAATTTTATGGCCAAATCATACATAATCCCTCCAAAACTTTTTGACCATGTATAAACAATCCCCTTAACATTTGAAACTTTACAATGAATATGTTGAATTTTTATATTTATGCGGATAACTCCTATATGATTAATTTTGCATATCGCTTCGCTGCATAACTTCTTAAAGTTAAGGGAATTCTATATGATAGTCAAAGTTTGAGGGGTTATATGCACACTTAAAACAATTTAAGGGTATATTATTGATAGTTGATAATTATCGGCATAGATTTGAAAGTTCAAGAAGTTTTATTATCAAGTTTTAATGGTTAAGAAGGTTATAGTACTAAAGTTTACGAGAGTTTTATATAATTATAACCTCCCCGCGCGCGCGCATATATAATACAAAATTTTTAACCAATAAGACCATGATATGAAATGTGATTATGTTTTAAAATCACTGTACCTACAAAACAACTCATTGCATTTAACTGGGAAGAGTAAAAAGGAATTGGAAATTGAGGGTATAATAGAGTAGTTGTTCTGATTGATTAATTGTAAGTCGGTCTACATTATTAAATTTTTTGACGAATAATTTCATATAGTACTACGTACCAATCAGTCTACAGAATATTACTAAAAATGGTGGGGACATTTCAGCATTATTACTATTATTGCTTTTCATTCCTTTATTTGTCCAGACGCTCATTTCTTTTATGGCCTTTAGATTTTTAAGTTTGGCCAAAGTCTGACCTCATGAATTTTTTGTTCATCCATTGTAACTATGCGTAACACCAAAATATGCTTAGAATATTTTTGGATGTAAAATCATTTTTTTATTATCATGACATTATTAAATATATTCATTTGGAACACTCTCTTCTATGAATATATATAACAAGGACCAACGCTAAGATAAAAATTAAAATGTGCTTTTGTGATTATTAAAAGAAGATATAATCAGAGTAAAACTTAAGGATACTTTCATTATAATAATTTAATGTTAAAAGTAGGTTAAATTTACAAATATAATCTCTTTAAACGTAGAGTCAATCTCTAACTTTGAACTTGTCAACGAGTCTCTTAATTTTACATGTTGGTAGATAAAATTAACCCTTTGCTTGTGAAAATAATGAATTGATTAGCGACAATGAGAAGTTCCATATGCAATAATATTAATGTTCTAACAAATTTTATCTGCAAAAAGTTCTGAAAATTTTATTGTCAGTTTTTAAATAGTAAGATATTATTTGTGTATATGGCTAAGAATTTATGGGAATCTTATGTAATAATGCTTACTTCTATTTAGTAATATGTGGGAAACCATTTTGGATATTTTGCTTGAACTTTAAGATCGATAAGAAAGCGAGGTTAAGAATGGAAACCTAATTAATTAATGGCTCTAGCTGTGGGCCGCATCGAATAAAATCAAATGAATGAATATAATGTTTGAAACCTACAAATTATATTCTCCAAGAAATTTCAAACATGAAATTTCATAACTTCATTTTTGTTTGTTTATTTTTAATCTTATGATTATTTGAATTAAGTTTGGATTCGTTCTTCGTTTGGTCATGAATAATGTCTGAAAGAGTTTTAAAAAAAAGTGATTATTTTTTGGTATAAAAAAGTGATTATTAATTAGGGAAGATTTTAGTTTTTTTCTTAGTATTTATAATGATATAATATATTTCGGCCATCCTAAAAATTATGAAAATGTTGCATCAGATAAGAAAACCATGCTCATCAGTGATCATTCTTGACACTAGAAGGAGTCCACACAAGCAGGAATTTAATTTGTCAATTAAAAAGTTAAAAAAAAAAAAAAAAGACCTTCTAACAACTTTTGAAACAATTCATTTGTTTACATCCATTAGTTTGTAAGGATTCAATGCACACGGTCTATACTAGACAAATTTTTAAAAACTGGATTTTTTTGTCGTATCAAGCTCATAATTTTACGATTCATATTCCAATTGAACTTTTTTGTCCAAAAAAAAAAAATCTAAAGAGTAAAATTTCTCAAAATGTTTACAAATGTCTATATCATTAAATAATTTTAACGCATCTTTAGGATTCGTAATGTATATATATATGAGGAAAGATTGAGTTGGTGTGATTCTATTAATGAAAAAAGAATAGAAAATTGTTTGAAATAGTTTAAACATGTTCAAAAGCATTAGTTGAAAGTGCCGGAGAAAGAATAGATAGGCCGCATGGAGTCTTTTGAAAAAAGATTGAGAAAGACAAAAACAAAACGACTCAATGAAATTATTAAATAAAACATTTTGGTTATTATATTTATAGACTTAGTTGTTGATAAAATACAATAACGCCGTGGAATCCATATATAACCACAAGTGTATAAAATTTTAATTATGATAATTATAACAGATTGCTTATATATAAGCACTACGTATGTATGATCTTACTGGTTTAACATGTGTTACCGTACGTGATTCAATTCGATAATCACCATATATAGTCATACTTAATTGTTAGGTGATGAAACATAAACTTTTAACTAGAATTACGTTTCTATATAAAATGGGTTTTATCATATTTATCTCTCTACTTGGTGATTATGAACTGTATGGTTAGAAACGAGTGTGTGAGATCATTTTCTCGTATTTAATTTAGAATATTATGTGTTTTTGTTAACAATTAATTCAAGAGAAAATTAAGAGGTTAACTCGAGTCCATATAGAATAGATCTTGGGTTTGAATCCTTGGATTGATATTAAAATAATTGTTGGAAAAAATCGACAATTAAATAAGCGCGCTAAGATAGTCAGCCTGCCCAACTTTTAATCTTCAAACTAAACGTAAAGTTTCAAACTTCATTTAATATACGTAGAATTTTAATTTGTTAAACTTTCGTTTAAGCTTAAATCTTCTCTTAAGAAATTGATAAACATGAAGCTTAGACTAGACCATCATAATATTCAACTGCGAATTCACCTTTTACGTTGCACAATTTTCACAGATTTGGTCAAATGTTTATTTAGAAGAAAGCACAAGCGTATACAAAAGATTTGGACATTGGTGATATCGTGTAATTCACGTAACCAACCTCACCTTGTCATATAAAACTTATTGTTATCATGGTGGTCAACATTCAGCAGCATTTTTCTTTCTAATTGATGAGTGCATATACTGTTTCATTGTAGTAAGTAGTAGTAATCTAAAAAAAGTCATATCTTACTATAATTTTATATTTTATACCGATCCATATATATACTTTTTCTTAGTCCAAATAAATAGGTGCGAATTGAGAACACCAATATAAGGAAATGTTCATACAGGTTACTCAAAACATCTTAATGAATTTAGAACAAATTGTTCATCATTTTTATTCCTCAAACGCAAAGCTGTCTCTTAACGGCACGCAAAAGACTTTTTGGTAAACATTAATTATTATTCTGAAGTGTATAATCAAATTGAAAAATAGTTTTGATTATAAAATATGACGTATTAAGCTGATATTTAACATATAAATCACTAAATATCATTTGAAAAACAGTTAGTTAGTGACATACTTTAGCAACAGAATATACATATATCTACAATTAAGGTATATTAAAAATCACAAATATTAATTAAAATACTCCTTCTCGTTTTTAATATAAGACATATTCATCTAATTTGATTAAATTAAGGAAGTTGATTAAGTTAGTTAATATGATATGAATTTTTTAAAACACCGTAGTTATCTTCCTTAATTCCCTTATTCCTCCTCCTCCTTAACTGTTGTTGATGGAGAATCAATATAGGTAGCTTAGGAAAAGATTGACAAATATGAAAAATAGTTTTTAAATTTAGGAACAAATCAACTCCCCAAATAGGTCATATATTAAGGACCAGAGGTAGTATGACATTTATACTTCAATTTAATTTGGAAATTTACACTTAATTATGCCCGATTAATCAATTTAAGCCCATGAAATCCTAAGGGGCTGTTTGTGGTATGAGGTGAGGGGAGGGAAAGTGACCGAACAGAAATTTTTTTTGATTTGGATTTAGAAAAATTAAAGAAGTTGGGTTAGAATTTTTAAATTATTTTGTCTTACTCTTTTTATCATACATCTTTCATTTATTAAAATTTTATAACTCCATCCCTCCAAATTTTTAAAATTCAACTCATAACAATTATTACCTCCCCTCCCTTCCTTCCAAATCCCTTGTATCAAACAAGTCCTAAGATATTATCTACCAAAACACATATAAGTATTTGGTTCTATCAAACTAATTAAACCTATTGTCCAAAAAAAAAAAACTAATTAAAACGATTAGCAAGGAAATTTTGTGACGGAATCCTGTCACTAACCAATCAGTGATAGCAGAATAGCAACTGAATTTCCATAGCAATTCCATCACTAACGTAACTAACCAAATTTTTTAGTGATATATGGTGTGATAATGAGGAGTATATAGTAATTAAAATACTTAACAATGTGAAATTTGAGTAATTAAAAAGTGCATCCAATATTTGTATACCTCAATTATACTCTTGTTCATGTATACATACTGGTAATATTTTATACTCCTCTGGTCCTAATTATAGGACAATATTTGGGAGTTAATCTTGGTCCTAAATATAAAATATAGTTTACATATTTATTAATATTTTCCTAATTTATCATTATTGATGCTTCCTCAACAATAATTGATGAGGAGAGAGAATGAGGGAATTAAAGAAGATGCTTAGGGTGGTGTTTTAAAAAATACATGTCAAATTAAATAACTTAACTAATTAACTTTCTTAATTAATCTAATCAAATTAGACAAATATATCTTATATTAATGATAAGAGGAGTAGTACTTATGTTGGATTACCTAGTGTCCTGTCTAGTATACTTTAGTTTCAAAATCATCCTAAAATAATAACATTAATACGATTATTTACCACTTATTTCTATTGCAAGAATCTCAAATTTGAGTTTTATATATGAAAAAAACTGAAGAACTTTAAACTTTTATAATTTGATATGATGACTTGGTATCGATTATTTGAGGCCAAATGTGGTTTACAGAAATCGGTTGGCATTGTTACAAATATTACCAAATAATAATATAATTATGGGTTAAGGGGCAATTTTGCCCCAAAAGTTGTCGTCGTTGGGTAATTTTGTCCTGTAAGTGTCAAAAAAGAAGTAATTTTGACTATTAATTAATCAAATATGCTGAGCTAACAGTTCACATGTTATCTATATCATTTTTATTAAGAGCCAAATTTGCCCCAAAAATTTGTGTCATCTACTTCATTTTTTTAAAGTAAGATTTAAATTTTTCTGGGCAAATTTACACTTTAACAAAAATAACGTAGATAGCATGTGGACTACCAACTCAATATATTTAATTAAATAATTATCAAAATTATTTCTTTTTTTACACTTTTGAAACAAAATTACACCTTAACTCTAGCTATTGTTATTATTAAAGTAGGTCACATACAAGAACTAACATATATACGTACATACAATGCATGGGTCGCACATGTACGATCAATGTTGGCCCCAAAAATTGTACGATGAAAACTTACATTATGATAAATATTTATCAGAAAATTACATAAAAGATATGTTCCATTAATGATGAGCCATGGGACTTTTGAAAATTTAAAAATGTAGGTACAAAGAATGGCCATTATATAAACTATTTAATGAAAAAGCTCATTGAAATGAAAGTTAATCAAGTTTTTCAAAATCTGCGGGACCATTAAAGTCAAAGTACAGGAATGGGAGGAGAGAGAGGGGAATGAAAACAATGAAAGTGACTTGAAGATGAATTGCCAAAAGGATTACAGCTAATTAATTCATTAATTGAAAATTGAAAATCATGATCAAGACGTCACGTGGTGACAGAGCCCCATTCAGTCACGTAACACCAAGCTTAGTTTTTTTTTGGTTAAGAAAATATGCAGTAAAAGGAGAAAATTGAAAGCCTCTAACTCAAGAAGGTTAGTGTTTTTTACCATGCTGGGTGAAGGAATTCAAGTACCTATTAATATCCTCGTAACAAGTCGCAACTGCTTGCTAAGACAAAACTTAATGGGGTACTTGATATCAATTGATCCAAATGGCTCCGACAAGTAAAGAAGGTCAGTTAAAGTTTTATCACTTGACTTTATTTTATCTAAGTTTCACATTATTAGTGCACCAAATGATATGTTTATACTAGGTCTGGTTTTAAATATAAGTACTAATGGATTTGTTTTAGTACTGAATATAATACCTTAATTCATTTTATGTCCCAAATTTATAATTTTTTCATAAACTCTTTCTATTGATTGTAGATATTAATCTAAAGGGTTAATTTCTAATACAAATGATTAAAAGTGGTATTTTAGGAAAACTAATACATAATTTTTACAAATAACCAACTTAACTAATTTTCTTTATCTCTTAAAATTAGCTATCTAGCTTCTACATTTAGGACAGGAGGGAGTAATAACAAATCAAGTCCATAAAAATATGACTAATACTCTACAAGGGTATGAGTTTAAACTCACTTCTGAGAATCTTACTTATAGATGATTTGTAAATAATTTAATAAGGGTTCAATTCGAAACATGAAACTTTCATGTTTTGACTCTAATAAGTTCTCGGGATCTAATTTGCCTAATTATTTTTTTCCAAAAAAAAAAACAAAATGGTAAAAACCTTTTCTAATAAGGTTGGACTAAAAATCCGTGAACCGCATTGAATTCTTGACACACATATATAACAAGAGGGGTTGAAGAAAAAGTGAAGAAATGGAGGTTGAGAGAGTAAAAGCCAAAACTGAGAATTGCCTGAAGAAGCAAAAATGCAAGAGTGGTTTTGGGAGCAGTCTGGAAGAGGGCATTGAAAACTTGGAAGCTTTTTGGGTGAAAGAACAGATTGAAGGTCACTCTCAAAATTATAATTCACTATGTCACTTTCCTTAAGACCCTCACCCCTCACCTTCTTTCTGCTCACTCTTCGCTTTTTCCTATACTTGAAGGGTAGGGTTGGACCCTTCTTTTACCTTCAACGCTCGTCTCTCTCTCTCTCTATATATATACGTGTGTGTAATATCATATATGTGTGTGTGGCTGTAATTCCATGCTTTGATTAACTAAATAAAGGA
This sequence comes from Inga laurina, assembly GCA_963855925.1. Classification (NCBI taxonomy): domain Eukaryota; kingdom Viridiplantae; phylum Streptophyta; class Magnoliopsida; order Fabales; family Fabaceae; genus Inga; species Inga laurina. The sequence continues at coordinate 22,561,528 of OY979704.1, forward strand.
TTGAAATGTTGGTGGTCCTTACTATTTGATCGAATTTTAGTTTTGGTTTCTGAAGTTTTAAATAGTTAGTTTTAGTTCTTATAGTTTCATAAAAATTTGATTTTAGTTTAATAGTCCCTCTACTTAGAGTTTTGGTTTGAAATTGGTCTCTATACTTAGACCAAGTTCAAATGAAGCTATAAGGGCCAAAACCAAAATACGATCAACTGTAAAGATGAACCATGATATTAACCCTTGATAAATGTTGTTAATTGAGTTTAAAGAGATTCTAAATACATATAATATATATATATATATATATATTAGTTAAATAAATGTAAGAATTTATCAGCTTAATTAGATGGTGGAATAATAATATCATCCATTGGTACTCATTTGAGTAATAATCTTTTTGTTGACACCTTGCACTAAAACTTATCATGAGTTTTGCATTAGTGGGACCACATTATATGGATGGGTTGTTAAAATCATTTCAAGTAATGATTATTAATTTTCTCTTAATTTAAGAAGTCCTGTGTGTGTGTATAAATGCGAAACTTATTTAAGCCACTTAAAAATTGGTAAATTAAATTAAATTATCCAACTTGGGTTTGAATCTTGTGGCTAATGTGAGGATGAGGATACTATTAATGAGGCCAATGACACTAAGCAGCTCCTATAGTAACTTTTCTTTTTTTAAAGATTGCAAGTTCGACCCTTTATAAGTATAATAGGTATAATAGGTGCGTGAGTTCTTTCACTTGAGTGAAGAATAACAACAGAAAGGAAAAAGTTAAAAAAGTTGTCATGACCTTGGTTAATCTCAGAGACTATAATAATAATGCATTGTTAATAATTAAATTGAATTTAGTGGTAGAGTTGGGGGTGATAGTTGAAGGGTCAGGTTGGATTCCATAAATACGCGTCTTCATCTTTCTTGGCCAACTCTCCTTTCCATATTTTGCAACCTTTTGACGCCATAACCTCACCACACTACAAATATTTATCTCCTTCACACCAAAACCAAACATTAAATCTCTCTCTCTCTCTCTCTCTCTGAGTTTTTGGCCATGGAGGCTCCAAATGACCTGCAAGTAGCAGTAGCAGGAGGAGGAATTGGAGGGTCATGTTCATCTCATAATCATAATCAGAAGAAGAATGGAAGAGGGAAAATAGAGATAAAGAGGATAGAGAACACAACAAACAGGCAAGTTACTTTCTGTAAGAGACGTAATGGTTTACTCAAGAAAGCTTATGAATTGTCTGTTCTCTGCGACGCTGAAGTCGCCCTCGTTGTCTTCTCTAGCCGTGGTCGTCTCTACGAGTACGCCAACAACAGGTTTTGCCATTCACTCATCTCTCTCTCTCTATATGTATGTATGTATGTATGTATATATGATCCATAATCTTCAATATTCTTCTTTTATTTCTCTGTTATTAGTTCTCTGAAAGCCAAATACTACTGGGTTCATGTTTAATTTTCCTTTGAGCTCTTCAAAATTTATTCTTTCTTGCTTCCTTTGTGTGCAAAAGCTGCTATATTTAGATCTATGAAACAATTCTGGTTCATATTCTCAAGTTCTTTCTTTCTTTCTTTGCTTGAGCAATCTGGGAAATTAAAGCAAGCATGGTTTTTGTTTTCAATTTTTCTTCTTTTCTTTGTTTATAAAGTGATAGAATATATTTGTTTTTTTTTAAAACAAAGTTAAATACATAAAATATGTACTGGCTAGATTGGTTGCAACAGCTTAATTTGCTGGAAGCTTAAGAAGTTATGGACCGTACGTGTTCTGCTCAGTTTTTCCCAAAGCGTGTAAATTTTCTTAATAATTTTTCAACTTCAGTTTTCTTTTCTTCGTTTTGCTTGTGTCTTTTTCCCTTAATAAGCTTTCTGGTTCGCACACCCAATTCTTCATTATGGGTATATATATTTTTCCCTTTTTCCTGTAAGGTTCTTCCCACTTTGCTAGGATTTAACAGGTCTGTGGTAATATCAAGAAATAGGCATTAAGGTGAAACGTTATAATTGAGAAGCTTTCATATAAAAAGCTCAAAACAAGAGATAAAGCTTTTAGGGTTCCAAAATTTTGCAGGTTCAAAATCTTAGCTTGATTCTCCCATTTTGCTAACTCCTCTCTCTCTCTCTCTCTCTATATATATATATATATATAGCTACATCTCTGTCATTCTCTCTCTATATCCATCAAATCTAGCAAAGTCTGTAACACACACAAAGCTGTCATCATTTTTCATTAATCTCTTCCATTTCTTCACACTTCCTTAATACGATCATTTTATCTCTCAGACAGTTCAATTCTGAGACAGTAAAAAATTTCAAATTAATTAATGTTTGTTTGGGATAGCTTAATTTTAGCTTATAAGTATTTTTAAATCATAATTTATAGTATACGAGGTAAGTATGTGAGAGGAGTTTTATGTCGACTTATATAAGAAACACTTATAAGTAAAAAATAAATGATACCAAACATGTATTTAATCTGGTTAATTAACGTTAATGAGGTCAGGTTACTTACCACCAGTCCTCTTTCTCTTTCATCCTTAAATTTTGTTTCTCCGTACAAAGCAGAAATGAACAAAAGAACAAGAACCCCCCATTGAAAAATAGGCTTTTCTTTGTTAAAAAATTGCATCAAATTTTGCGTAATATCTTGTTAGCTAGGGTTCCTCTTGATTCATAAGCTGAGTTCAAGTATATATTTCAATAAAAAGTAAAATCCTTTCCAATTATACAATTTCATTAAAAATAGAGTTCTTCACTAACACTTCTTTAATTATAACATGAGGGTTATTGTCTAACATTAATCTCTCCTTTATTCCCTTGTATTTCTTATGCAGTTCTATAGTTTTCAGAATATAAGAATAATTGATAAATAAAAAGATCGAAAAGAAGTCAAATAAATTGGTGTATACTGTCATCTTTTGTCTTGATGGTCGAGCTGAGAAAAGAAGAACTCTATGATATCATATATTTCCAAGAATAGCAAAAGAGAAAGATAACTTCTCTCCAGGCTCATCTATACTTAATATATATCCTTTCTCTCTTGACTTTTATGGCTTTCATCTGTGTAGGAATAATAAAGTTTCCAACACTTGACGTAAATAATAATAACCCCAACTACCCTCAATTATTTATGTGTATACGAAATTTCATAGAATGGGAAGGTACCTCATACTTCTTGTATAAATAAATATCACCACTTTGTGTCAATATGATTTATCAGACCAGTTCAGAGAAAGAGGTGTTTCACTGTCACAGTTAAATGAGATGCATATTGATATTTCATTTCACATAACAGCATAACATAAGTTTCAAATTTCTTTCTCACATAACTAATAAATTTGGTCTAAGATGCAACAGATTCAAAGTTACAGAGAATGAAACTTTATATAATCTAACAAACACACACACACACACACAAAAGAAATAGGGAATAGAAGAGACAAAAATGGGAAGAAGAACATAGGGAAATGGGGAAAGAAGTGGTAACAGCGAAAGGTAAGAAGGAAAAGAAAGAAAGAGAGTAAGAAATTGTGATATATTCTGAGCTTATTCTTGCTTTACTGAAGCTCATCTGAGACACTGTCTCAGATTCATCAAAGCTTCACACTGACACTATAACTCTTTATATATACACTTCAATCCACACACATAAATCCGACCTATATATTCTGTGTCTTTACTCTATAGTAATGGGCATGCCACATGTGGTCTCCACTATTGGAGATATATATATATACCCCCTCCCTCTAATCTTAAGTATAAGATCTAGTTGGTTTTTTTAGGAGAGATTAAGGAAATTAAAGAAGTCACTTAATCACATCATATGTTGTGTATTATTAGATTATATATTAGTTCATAAGTTAGATAAATTGTTTGAAGAGAAAAAAATATAAATATAAATACTTTAAAGTAATTTAATTAACTTCGTTAATCTCTCCAAAAAAATCAATTAGATTTTATATTTAGGATTGGAGGTAGTATATAGTTTGAGTCCAACCCTATAAATTAAGTGCCATTTTAGCTGGAGAGAGATGTGCCAGCATGGGAGAGACAACCAATCATCAGGAATATACATATCATACGTGGATTAGTGTTTATATATAGGAGCAAATGCAAGCTAATTGTTGGTCTTCAGTAGACTTTTGAGTGTATATGTGGGCATCCAAAACTGTCTTAAAAGTGTAAATCTATCTATGTAGTTTATGCATCTTGTTTTTGTAAGTTGTGTGTGTGTGTCCCCTTAATGGATGATTGTATTGTTTGTTGTGGCGTGTATTTGCAGTGTTAGAGCAACCATTGAAAGGTACAAGAAAGCATGTGCTGCTTCCTCAAATACGGAATCTGTAGCTGAAGCTAACACCCAGGTACCCACTTATATGTCTCACACAATACATACATGTACGAGATTAAAACTGAAGTATTGATTTTAGTTTCAAGAGTTTAACAATGTATAGTTGTAAGACATATATATACCCAGGTTCTCGTTCATATATGCTAACTTGATTTATCTGAATGTTAATATATTAGTTTTATCAGCAAGAATCATCCAAGTTAAAGAGGCAGATACACGACATTCAGAATTTAAACAGGTTTCTTTCTCTTGATCTCTTCTTGGCCACCATCGTCTCACATCTTCATGAAGAACGTGTGTGTGTGTGTTGGCCAATAATTGAGTGAGTGTTGTTACTGATTGAATTAATTTGCAGGCACATTCTGGGGGAAGCTCTGAGCTCCTTGAGTCTGAAGGAGCTTAAAAACCTAGAGGGCCGACTAGAGAAAGGTTTAAGCAGAGTTAGATCTAGAAAGGTACCATACACACACACACACACATATGATATTCTTAATTATTAAAGCATATTTTCAATACATTTTTCTTTCCATCACTAATTTTAATTTTTTTTTTTTTTTATTGTAGTTTGTAAATCTAAGGGCATGTTTGGATATAACATATATAATAGCACTGGATTTGCATTGATGAAAGTTCATGATTTCGAGTGTGAAATACATTACTAAATTTGAACTGAAGTACTCAATTCTTTTAATTTTCAGCACGAAACATTGTTTGCTGAAGTCGAGTTCATGCAAAAGCGGGTACTCATCTTCTCATCTTCATTTTATAGTTATTATCTTTTCTATAAGAAATGATAAGTTAACTCAATGACAACGCTACCTGTTACATTCGGATGAAGTCTCAAGCTTGAATTTGATATTGCCATATTTGCATGCGTGTGTGTTTAAATTGTATAAAATAAAAAGGATATCTATTTTTATTATCTATATCACCATTATATAATATGAAAATGTTGAAACTGCAATGTAAGCATGTTACTCCAAATAAACGTATTCACATAAACAGATGCTATAGTGTTTTATTCCGCCATACATGAATTATTGTTGACTAAATTTTATTTTAAGTAGATTTCAAATTAATTTACTGAAAGAAAAAAATGTATTAAGGCTATTTGAATCCCAATTATTAATTAACTAAATGCATTTAGAATTTAAACAAGAGTAAGTATTAAAAACAAGAATACATAATAGGTTGCCCAAATCATTCGATAGAAGCTAAATGAAAAATAATACTCTCATTTATAGATGCATAACCAAACACATTCTAGTAGTCTCTAATTGATATTGAAATTATAAGTGTATTGTTCTAATGCACTTATTATGGCCATTATATATATATATATATATTGCAGGAAATGGAGCTTCAAAACCATAACAATTATCTACGAGCAAAGGTCTCTCTCTCTCTCTCTATATATATATATATACCGATAAATTAAATAACACTATGGAGTACTACATGTTGTACTCTTGAGTATGATGGATGAATATATATACACACGCAGATAGCAGAACAGGAGAGAGCAGCACCGCAGCAGCAGCAGCAATCGAGTGTGATGCAGCAGCAGGGAAGTGTGTGTGAGTCGATGCCCTCACAACCATCTTATGATCGCAACTTCTTCCCTGTTAATCTCTTGCCCTCTAATAATCATCATCCCTATTCTTCTCATCATCATGATCACACTGCCCTCCAGCTTGTGTAAGTTCTTGTTTACTTCATTAATTAACCAACCACGTGTATAATGCATGCATGCATGCATTTCCCATCTTTTTAATCAACTAACTTAACTAACAATCACCGACTTTGATTTGCTGAATGCATTTGAGAACACAGTCAACAATAGAGGCTACTACTTCTAGTAATCACTACTCCATCTAGGACTTTCTTTTCACGTTGGTTAATAGAGGGCACCACCTCGGCCCTAAGTATAAGAGCAAGTTGACTTTTTTTTTTAGAGATTAAGGAAGTTAAATAAGTTACTTAATCATATCATATATTATGTATGATTAAATTATATATTAGTTTACAAGTCAAACAAATTAGTTTGGATAAAAACGATAAATACAAATATTTTAAAGTAATTTAACTAATTTATTTAATCTCCTCAAAGGGTCTTATATTTAACACCAGAGGAGGTAGTAGTATATAAGAACATGGTAGCTTGTACTAAATTTATGTTAGTTAAAAAAAATAGCGATATGTAGAAATGATGACTTTTATGTGAAACAGTTTTTTCTCTAAGTAGCGAATGTCGACCCCCCCAGAAATGAGACCTGCCTTTTTGTGTCTATCTCTTTTTCATACTACTTCTTAATGTATTCAAATTGGTGTGTTGGTTATGTTTTGTATACTTCTGAGTAAGATTAGGGTTATGAACCACTTATTTATAGTTCGTGACGTTAATATGCTTTATAATTTCCCTTGTATGATATGAAACATTTTTTCTATATGTTTTCTTCTGATAACTATTTATTCATTTTCTTTATTGGATGCTCAGGTAGCTGATAATTGAGAGGAAAGATTATTGGAAATTGTTTCATCACAAGCTTCATTTCCGTCAATGTGGATACTTTGCAACTGGGGTCTAATTACTACTGGAGAAACCACTCATATGGGATCAATTTTCTAATTGAGTTCCTTTAATTAATTAATTATAATTTCCATTATTAATTACTCGCTGAAACTCGCAAAACAATACCAGCATTTTGGCCCCTAACTTCATATATATCACCTATGATTATATAAAAAATATTGTTTATTAGGTCGTTTTTCCTTTTAATGAGAACTAGTTGGTTTTTATCTCATTATTCCTTGCGGGTTTATCTTCAGATTTGGCCCCTACATGGGAGCTGATATACTAGATTTTGATATATTGATTCGTTATATATACTACCCAGGTTTGTCATAATTGAAAGAAATTTTTAAGATTAACTGTTCCGTATAAATTTAATTTCATGAGAGCAGGTATTACAAAAATATTTTATTTTATTTTACTCATATATAAGTGGAGTACTGTATTATTTTTTCAATTTGTTTATGATAAATAATTTTAGGCAAGGGTTGGGTTCACCCATAAGCTAAGGGTAGGGACATAGGCCACAGGGTGATTGACCTTTCATCCTCACCCAGTCACACACAACCCAATCATATGTCGGTCACACATTACCTTTTAGGTAAGCTTCATATGCCTAAGTCATTGGTTGGGATGATAGAGCATTAGCCACGTTGGAACCAGCTCCAAATTCTATGCTTTACCCCGCTATGTGATGCCTCCCCAAATGCCACAACAGCTTCAAAGATTGAACTCACTCACTTTATTGAGCTTGTGCAACCCGTCAACCCCTAAAACCACGGATGAGGGCTATTATTCATAGATAATGTACGAGAAGTTTAATACTCCCTTCGGTCCTAATTATAAGATAAAGTTAACTTTTTTGGAGAAATTAAGAAAGCCAATTAAATTACTTTAGAGTGTTTATATTTTTAGTATCCTTAGATTATATATTATTTTATTAGTCAAATTAGTTAGTTTGGAGAAAAAAATAAAAATAAAAATATTCTAAAGTAATTTAATTAGCTTCCTTAATTTCTCCAAAAAAGTCAACTTTGTCTTGTAATTAGGACTGGAGGGAGTATCTACTTGAGGGACTTCCGAACTCATATATGACCTCACCCTCTGTCCTATTAGAAGGTATCTTCTCAGAAATTTCTCAGTCTCCAATTTATTTACTACTCATATCATTAATATAAGACATATTTAGAGAGTTTATCTTAGTCTTAAATATAAGATAAAATTTTCATATTTATCAATATTTTCCTATTTTATCCATATTGATGCTCTCTCAACAATTATCAAGAAGAAGAGGGAATAAGGGAATTAAGGAAGATGACTAGGGTATTTTAGAAAATACATATCATATTAATTAACTTAACTAACTTTTTTAATCTAATCAAATTAAGAAATATGTCTTATATTAAGGACCGGAGGGGTATTATATATATAAGGAGACTTCAAGCTAAGTTACTGTAAAATTTTCAATCCAAACAATGAAATGATTTTTATTTAACAGAATTAAAATGCTATATAAACTGATAAAAGCATAAAACAATTTCTCCAGATGGAAAAGCATCTGTTATCAAATAATTTCCAGCATACCTCCACCGTAAGTCTTGAACTGCACATAATATAGTGCTCGTTTGGGAAACAAAAAAGTACTTTTCAAAGCAATATTTTGTAAAAAAAAAAAAAACTCTTCTCATATACTTATCTCTAACATCACGGAGCCACTTCTAAAAAGTTAAAACAAACATGAATTATAAGATATTTTACCAAATAAAAGGAATTATAAGATACCATACAAGTAGAATAATTTTCCCTGCAGAAAATTAAAGCATTTTTAAGCGGGTAATTTACAGCAAAATACAATAGCAAAAAATTACAATTACTGATTATAAATAATCTGCACCCAGAGGAAAAATCAAGATGCTTCTTGTAGCTGTATCTCATAATTCTTTACAGCTTACACTGTTTCTATGGTTCTGACCAGAAGGATCTTCATCTATATATATATGACTCTGAAGTATATATGTATACATGCATATGGAAAGATCAGACAATATTATGCTGTGCAGAGCGTATAAGTCAGAGACTGAAGGCAAAACCTTCTTCCCTCAGATCCCATACGCATCTTGTTCTAATGAGTCCCAAATGATCGGCTTTAGCTTGTCTCTAGGTCTAAGGTTTTAGTCTCTCCAGGTGAACACAAAATAAACCAATAATACCTTATGTTGATTTGGAAACGGGAAAATAACTATCAGATCCTAAGAAATGAATGTAATCATCAAAAAGTCTTACAACAAGTAAGCAGCATATACAATGATAAGTGCCGGTATAGAAAATGACAACTAACAAGTCCATGCTGCTCACTTGTTCTAAAATTTTTTAGTGATTACATTCATTCCTTGGGACCTTATAGCGATTTTCCCTCTTGAAAATATCCAGACCAAAAAACCTGAAGACAAGGCGTGTCCAAAATGAACACACAGAGAAGCCTTGGAAGCAGCAGAACTGTGTTGGTTCAGTGTGTAATTCCACAACTCCTGATGAATTTGTCAGAGAAATTTACGTATCTGTTCCATAAACTCCGAACTTTTGGGAAGCCAATTTCGAGCCATGGCTTTGCAGGGCCACTGAAATGAATTACAGCAGCATATTCCAACCTATCTGGACTTATTTCTTCCGATTGATGGTGGTAACCTAAGTCAGTCACAAGCCATGATGAATCTATAGGATGCACTTGACCCTCAAAAGCAATCAAGGCTGGTGGAAGCACTCCTGGTTTCCATAATGCCAACCCAGATTTGAGGTTCTGTGAAATCAAATAAAGATATTGAATATTTCAGAATATTAATTTCATATGACACAATAGAAACAGAATTGCCAAAGTATTTTTATAATCTGCAGGCCAACAACCTTCAAACTCAAGCTTAGGCTATTATTCAGTTGAGAGGCATATATAGTTTTATTATTCACAAGAGTCGCATCAAATATTCTTGCACTATACAGTCCACAAGATTTGAACAAACTAATAAAATCTGTCCTACATGGTTTCCAAACACAAGCCAGTTCGCAGTGATATTGAACATGCAAGAAAAGTGCAGTTCAGAACCAAAGACCAAGTAGTTTTTGCTCATCAGTTCAAAATGCGAAACAATGAAGTATTCAGATTACTTATTCAATACTAAAGTGATTCATCAAGAATGAAGCACCATAAAGGTTACCAAAACCCATCTTATTGCAGAATTTTGAGGCTAAATTACTCAAATAAAGTGCATCAGGATATGCTTACTAGTTTCAACCATTGAAAGTAAGTCTTAGTGATATTCGATCTCCTCCAAGCTTCAAGATCAAATATATTCATGCCGTGGTGCCATACGCTTTGATCACGATCGAAGTTGGATGATATGAGAGGATGGGAGAAGTTTAAGTAGTTGATGTATTTACTTCCAGGGAAAACGGCTTCTTCCCCATCAGATGATGATTTGAAGACCGAGCCAGAGACTTTTCCATGAAGATCTAGTTCCCACAAAGAATTTATGTCATGTTGCACTACAACATCATCATCCAAATATATTACCTTGTTCAGGTCTGGAAACAGCTGTGTGACAGGCCACAAAAATCAAATTATGAAACAACCATCATCAGACCAGTCAATTCTACCAAATCCGATCACTAAAAATCTAAGTTAAGAGGTACTCCTCCAGTCCTTAATATAAGAAATATTTAGAGAGTGGATCTTAGCTCTAAATATAAGATATAATTTTCATATTTATCAATCTTTTCCTAATTTACTACTATTGATGTTCTCTCAATAATAATCAAAGAGGAAAGGGAATGAAAGAATTAAGAAAGATGACTAGGGTATTTTAGAAAATAAATGCCATATTAACTCACTCAACTAACTTCCTTAATTTAATCAAATTAGGTAAATATGTCTTATATTAAAGATCAAAGAGAGTACTTTAAATCAAAAAGTTATTTACCTCAGGGATATAAATGCGGAGATGATTCAACAAGGAGAGACTGCTGGGACTTGGAACTTCCATGAACCTGTTTTGCTCTTGATCACTATAGTTGATGAATTCCCTTTCTTTAATATTCTTGTAATAGTACTTCCAAATCAATTGATTAGTCTCCAGAATCTCCTGAACACCAGCATTAACTTCTTCAGACCAGTCATATTGGTGCAATCCCCTAACTTCCACTACTGCTGATGATTTCACAGAGTTGGTGGCAAACCATGCATGCATGGGAGTGTAAGTTTTCTTATCGGTGACAATGTGAAAGACCAACTTTTCAGGGTTGCCAGAGTTTTCAACAGTGGAGGTGACAACAACAGAAGCAGCAAGGACATTGTCAGTTAGGAGAGCAAGGTGGTGGAAGGTAGGATCAACTAGCCGAGACACGAATTCAGCCGGAGGTAGGCGAGATCGGGCCATGGCGTTTACAGAGTATTCTTCAGCTAACTTGAGGCTTAGACAGTTTAGGCTCTTGGGAACCCCATCTGAAGCTAGATGCCAGTAAACTGATTCCATATGTCTTGCTGATTGCACCTTGATTTCCATTCTTGATAGCTGCAAAATATGATCAGAAGAATATCATGTGTTGAAATGGAGTCAATACAAGAGGAGACTTTGAAATATGCACATAGCAATATCATGTGTTAGGTGATACGGTCTTCGACTATCCAGGTTTACATAAAGGGTTAAGATGCAAATTTGTCGCGGAAGTTTACGCTGATGAGCAATATTACCTTATAAGTTTTTATAGGTTCAATGTTTCCCTGATAGTGTTAAAATAGAGCAATGTTACCCCTTACCATTAAAAAGTTAATGGTCAACATCAATTTTTTAATGGTCAACGTTAGATTTTTATTAGTATGAGACAACATTACTATGTTTTAAAACTTTCTGGGTGACATTGAACCTGAAAAAACTTTCGGGACAACATTACGTCTCAGCGAAAACTTTCGGGACAAATTTATACCTTAACCTTTTACATTAATTAGGCCTACTTTTATATGTGAGCCTAGACAAACAAGACCTAAAAACTTGAAGAGTAACTTGACCAGAAAAACTTGGTCTAAGTTGAACGACCGATTCCTCTATTTTTAACAAGTTTTAGTTCTATTTCCTATACTTAAACTCAGACTAAGTCTTGATGAAACTATGAGTACTAAAACTGACAATTTGAAACTATAAGGGTCAAAATCAAAATTCGATCAAAACTGTAAGAACCAATAATGATATTATTCCCTAAAATTTCTTAAAGTTTTACATATTCGGTTATAGATATGTACCGTGGCTTTGATCTTGAAAGCGAATGCCTTGAGGTCTTGTCGTTTAGAGGCCCTCATCAGTTTCACAAGCTCATTGAACGACTCAGCTCCTTCTTCACTTTCATTACCGTCGTTTGCCTCTAGCAGTGCTCTGGTCAGCTCATCTCTGAGTTTCTAAAGATAAGTACATGCATACCATCAATAGCCATGGGATAAAAAAGAAAAAACGAAAAAACAAAACAAAACAAAAGGAACTATTTAAATTTAAATCCTACTATTTGTTCACTGTTTCACCAAATCATCATCAATTGACGAGTTTAAATTTTTAATGAAAAGTGTTTTAACATATTCGAGGCTAAATTATATTGTCGCTGAAAGTTTCACCGTTACCATTTGACCTCGGCTAGTGGCTGAGTGTACAACATTTTTATTTTGGGAAAATTGATCCAAAGAAATTCTTTAGAGAGAATAGCTCTTTTTAACACACATAAAGTGACTAGATCATACTAAAGTGAATGGACAAAAAAGACATTTTTGACAATGATAATATATATTCTAACACAAGTGAATAATTTTTTTAAAAAAAATAATTTAATAAATAATTCCATATATAAATTTATCAACACTCTATTTATTAAATGAACGTTTAGCCACTAGAAAATGAAAAAGTTTAGATGAAGAACAAAGAAGAAAAAGACAAATGAAAAAAAAAAAGGAATTTATAATTGGGTAAGCATGAGTACATAACTATTTTAATTTTTCAGATTGCTGCGGGTTGTGCTGATTGAGCTGTCCATTCTATTCTTTTCCTTGCTGTCTTGTTATTTTTGTCTAGTTTCAAAGAAGCGCTAACTAAATTCGATGCAATTGAGATTCCAGAAGTTTGAGTAATGGACAAAATTTGAAAAGTCATTGATGTGTCCTATATATTCCAAAGTGTCGTTTAATTGGAAAAAGAAAAAGAAAAAAAAAAAAATATATATATATATATATATTACATTTATTTATAAATTTTTGTAGTTTTGATTATTGATAATTTATTTAATTAAAGATATATGATATTTAGTCCTTCAATAATAATGTGATATGTGGATGACTAACTTGAAAGATTATACACTTAATATGTTTGATCGAAAATTAATTTTCTAACTAAGATGTTGATAACATATAAAACAAAAATTACATATAAATTATGCCCATAAATAAAACCAGTTACTTCAGTCCAACAAAAAAACAGTCACTTAATCATCATTTACGTCCCGTATACTAGACCTATTTATTCTTAATTATGATTTACGTCCATTTACTTCATTGTTGTTTCACTGCTTGAAGTAGACGCAAAGTATACAAAATTATGAATGATAGTATTTGCAGACGTTTGTCTTGAGGTGAGTTAGGGAAAAATGTTGAAATTCAGAAATATGATAAGAAACGAAAAAAGGAAAACAGATTATAAAGGCAAAATAGAAAAGAAAAGAAAAAGAATAATTTCACGTGATGAAAATGTGACCATAATCTTTAGGCATACGGTTGAATTATTGAACGAAATACAGGGATTCCCTCGGGAAAAAACAGATTTTAAAGAGAACTCAATTATCTTTTTTATATCTTGCTTTAATTTTACATGAAGAAGAAATTACACAATTAAAAAGTCAACATATAAATTAGTTAGTTAACTAATACCACGACTTATAGAAAGTTTGTAGTATTAAAATGAAGGTAAGAGCACACATTTCACCTTCTAACTTTATACAATAATTTAGTTTGTTTTCTAAATTTTATAAAGTACTTTTTAGTCATTTAGCAATACCATTAATCTCAAATGATATTTTTATGTCAATTATTGTTTATTTTTAAAAAATTAGACTTAATGTGTCAATAGTAAAGAATATTTTGTCAACCTATAAAATTTTAATAACAGAATCTTTTGCTATTGAAATTATTAGTGTTAGGGTTAGATGATTGAAAAGACATTTTATAATCGGGAAAAAAAAAGACATTTTATAAAATTAGGAGACCAAAATAAAAGTATACAAGTTTAAATGTGCACTTTTTAACTAACACATGATACGATTTCATATAATATGTTCCCGGTTCCAACTTTCAGCTTACTAGTGAGAATTTATTATATGTTTATCCCCACACACACACATATCGTTTGTAGCCAAGCGGCTTATAGCCGTACTATCCATGCTAGCTAAAGTTGATTATATTCATTGATCGGTGGGCAAATTAAAATATATTGTTAACTATTTTATGCATGGTGTATTACTTAAACTATGCAATTTTCAAACAGATAAATCGTAATTTTTGTAATTTATTATGAGCAAGGTATTACTTCCGGTAGTAAATATAAGACAAAATTGACTTTTTTTTTTCAGAGATTAAGAAAATTAAATAAATTACTTAATCATATCATATGTTATATATCTTTAGATTATATATTAATTTATTAGTTAAACTAATTAGTATGAAGAAAAAAATAAACATATAAATACTCTAAAATAATTTGATTAGTTTCTTTAATTTCTCTAAAAAAATTAACATTATCTTATAATCAAGACCGAAAGAAATAATTTGTATAAATTTCATATAAAAAATTGATGTTATACAAAAATAGAAAAGTAATCTTGTAGTTGAGGGTCACAATATACATACCAGAGACGTGTCACTCTCGCCCAAAAACCTCCAACGTACACAATCTGCAATTATCATATCCACTAATACGGTTTAAAAGGAACAAAACAAAACAAAAAAGCTTTCAACAAGACAATCTAACTTTTTATGATTTTTTTTTTTTTTCATTTGAATACACAAGTCCTTTTCTAATGATTTAACTTTATTTTTATACAATTATCTCATTTTTTTTGCTCAAATACAATTATCTCATATTGAATATTAAACTACTAAAGGTTTTTTTTTTTTTTTTTTTTGCATCTAATTGGATATATTCTTTCAACTTTACTAGGTTTCGTCCATGCAGTCATTGCACAAAAGGATAAAAAAAGGCGAAAAATTAGAACGGTAACCACTCCCTCTTATCTTATTTATAAACAATATTTTTTTCATGAGTTTGGTCTTATATCATATAAACAATAATTTTGTTTTATTTAAAAATTTAATGCATTTTTTATTTTTACCTCAGTTAATTACAAATCTCTCTCATCTTTTTTTTTTTCCACTTATTTTCTCTCATTTTTTTTTTAATTTATTTTCTTTATCACTCATTATCTTCATAAATAAGAGTATGTTTGAAAAAAAAAATTATATCTCTAATTTGTTCGTTGATTTTTACTTTTTTCTTTTTGATAAAATGATTTTAACTAATTTTAACTTTATATAATTTTGATAGTTGTTTGTTATTAAAAAAAGAAGGAAAGGTGGGGATAGAATTAAAGAACTAATTAATTCAGAATTGTAAAATGGTTTTAAATAAAAATTAATAGATAGATAAACGAGCAAAAGCATGAGCCCAAGTACACAACGTGTAACGACCTGCCACACAGATATTTCGTTATGCGTCTCTGATTCCAGTACTTTCTTGGGACTGAAATTCATATTTTTCTAAATGCCATTGCCAAACTCTACCAACTTAATGTTCATTCGATTCAAAGTCCTGGAAAACAAAACTCTGAAAATTAAATTATAGAGTAAAAGAATTTTGAAGCCTATGGTACTAATTTCAAAAAAGTGAAGAAAAAACACTAAGAAGCGATAACTGAAGCTGAAGAAGAATAAACGCAAGATTCGAATTACCTAACGACGAGCAAATAGCAGCAGATTCGAGCACCAAGAACGCGGTTCTGATAAAGAGAAACGGCAGAAGGATACCGAGCAACAGCACCACCGGCAGGAAAACGCCGGCGGAAATCCGGCGCCCTCCTGCAGCAGCCGCAGTCGGCGCCGTACTAGTAGCCTTCTCGGATCCTTTTCCGGCTACTCCTCCTCCTCCGCTGTTTGATATCGCGATTTCTCTCTTTATCCCCTTCGCCGATATGTAAAACTTCATCGTCTCGATTCCATTACTCAATCCGATTGGTTCTCATCCTCCTCCTCGTCTTTCTCCTTCTCTGAATCGAATCGGCGAGAGAGATCTGATGCTTCACTGGCTCACTAGTTTAGTGCGAGACAAGCAAAGAAGAGAGAGAGGGGAGATGGAGCATTTATCCGACCTTTTGTACTTTGTAGAGCAAAATGGAGTTCACGGGAATCGAAATTCTCGAGGCACAGTGAAATCAATTAATTTTCTCGAGGAGGAAGAAAAAGAGAAAACCAAATCAAATCAAATGTGACTGAAAAATTATTGTGAATTAAAATTTCAGTGAGGGAGAGAGTGAGATGGTAAGCTACTGTGCGCGCGTGTGTTTTGGGGGAAGAAAAGCCAAAACGAAACACAAGCCGTGATCGAAGCCGCGGGAAATTAGTTATGTAAGCATATGCTTTCATGATAATCGCTATCAATATTAATATATATTAAAATAAAATATTTAAAGGAAAATTACTTAAAAGCCCCTATATAAAAATTTATTTGTGAAATAGGATTCAAGATCATGTAAAGTGTGAAGTCCTTAAATATAAATAATTGTAATAGGAGAGAGATAAAATTGCCCCTTAAAAAAAACATTTCCTTTGTGTAATCTCTCCGGGGAACCAAACATTCATCATAAAATAATTCTCCTCCACCAGTACTAAATTCATCAAAGAATCCTTAATGAAGTTTAGCTTGAAAAACCATGGAAACAAATCATCATCTTCAAACCCAAGATATTCAATGTAGAAATAATCAATTTCAATAATATCAAATTCATATAACCGATGAAACTAAACACAAAAAAATATGTGTCTTTAACCTATAAAAACCCACAACAACAAAAGCCACCATTGAGCTAAAGGCCATGTGATGAGTAGGAAGACTATAACGATTAAAGAGGACTTAGATCTGTGAAAGTAGAGGTGCATGTGTTAACAAGAAGCCTAATCTTAAGGAAGAGAGGCAAAGGTCACTCAGTGAAGTAACTGAAGATGGTCGTCGATGGTGGTAGCACACTGATGATGATTAGGACGATTGATGGTGGCAATGACATCAATGAGTGGGGTGGTTGATGATGGTCTCGTGTTTATCATGGGTCATAAAAGTAGAAGGATGATGAGCTTGAAGAATGAGAGGGGTAAAAATGAATTAGTGAGTTAAGGAATTGAAATTGAATTATTTCTTTTTCCCTATGTCAATTGAACATGTGACATATGGTGAGGAGACTATTCCTCTCAACAAACCAATATGACACCTGAACGTTGAATATAAGGAAAGATAAATTGTATATAGGAAAGATTGTCCGCACAAAATAAGGATTTATAGGAATTTTTTTTTTCATATTTAAAGCTTTTTCACAAAAAAGTATCTAAAAAATGTTTGCCAATAGTAATGGGGCAAGAAGTCAAAACCTGTAAAACTAAGATTTCATGTTTAATTAGATTTTTTTAGTTTTTTTTATGATCATGTTTTTATACTTTTAATCCGATCATAATGATTTTTTTTTCTTTTTATCATTCGCCTAAAATTATAATATGAAAATATCTAAAACTTTAGTAGGAGAATATAGAAAATTTAATGAAATTATGTTCGTTATGTTGGGTTTTGAATTTTTCTTTATACATTTTTAATGAAATTACTACTTTATCTGGTAAAAAAAATAGGAATTGAATAAAAGATTAAAGAAACTTAATTAAGAATAAGGTAAAATTATAAGTACGTGTAGATTAATTTTTTCAAATATAAAAACATTTTTTAAAATAAGAAATCTTTAATATCATAAATGCATAGGGCGGCTTTAGTAATCTTCGTAAAACGGCGGAGGGGCTCGACTATTCGTGTTTTACCACTGGTTTTGGCCGTTAATTACGATTTTGACACTGTTTGCTACCGACACGACCATGACGTGGAAATCTATCCCTCTTGTTCACTGGGAGGTCGGCCGTAGTGGACCCTTACTTTCCGCACCCGAATGCGATGGTTGTTTGTTAGTCACCTTATTTAGAATTTTAATCAAATCAAATATTCAAATCATGACATAATTGTCAATTATAATTATAAAAACACTCAAAGTACCACATAAAATGAGAGGTAATATAATAGAATATAATGTAATGTAATGATGATTATATTAATTTTTTTAATTATCATTAAGGAAATATGATGTATATGTATAGACATATTTAGTTGGATTACATCGTACATAAGAATATATGAGAATAATATAGTTTGAGAAAATATTATCCTTGAATACACATGCATATGTTGGGTTTATGGTATTTTTTTTTTAGTTATTGTAGTGTACATATTGGGTTCATAGTATTTTTTTTAATATTTAATGATGAAAATATTATGCAATGTATTTGTTTAGTTCATCGTAATTTTTTAATTTTTAATGGTGAGAATATTATTTTATGGGATATTTTAATATTTTTAACTACAGAATATAATTTATTTTAAATTTTTAATGGGGAATATTTTTTGAATTTTTATATTATTAATTAATTTTTTTCTATTTAATGGTGATAATTATTTAGTATTTAAAAACATTTATGATGGATGGGCACTTTGGCTAATTTAAAAATTATAATGATAATAATGTATTTTTCACTTGATTACTGTATGTTTGTATCCACATTTATCAGTTTTAACAGTATAATCCCAATTACATCAAATGATGTAATCAGAATTATAAAATGTAATCCTCTTTACATTACGTAAGCTCAACCAAACACTGTAATTGGTCTATTATATCAAGATTACATATAATCATCTCCCATAGAATCGAACTAAACAGGCTATAATAGCATGGAAACTTTTATAAAATTAGAATAGTTTTTCATAAATGCAATAAATTTGAAAATTAAACTTTATTATTCATTATTTGTGTATAGTTTAAATCTAAATTGTTATCTATTTTATTACTTTAATTTGTTATATTGATAATTTGTTTCTAATTTTTAATTAGGATGAGTCTGCACATTTGTATGTAATTCGAGATTTATTTTTAAAAAAACTCATTTGCAGCTTATGAATATATGTTATGACATAAAGAACACATGTTATGACCAGAAAAGTGATATTTTGCATAATTTGCATGAAATTTTAAACGTTTTTAAATAAATGAATAAATTAAATTTTAAAATAGAAAAGAACATAGAATACTACAGAAGCGTGATGTTATATATCAAGCTCATAGAAACTAAACCGCTATGATGTCAGGGATGTGCATTGGACCAAACCAAATTGAGTTTGGCATCAACTCAAGCTTTGATCTATTAGAGATCTCAAAGCGTACAAGGTAGCCTGTGATTTGGTCTTATCTACCAACGACCTAAGGTTAGGCTGGATTAGTGATGACTTTTCATTTTTAATAAATTTGAAATATATTTTAATATATTTGAAAAGTTATCAATACTAAACTAAAACAAAATTTTTGAGATTTTATGGATATTAATTTGATGGATCGTTTATGGGGTTTCAAATTAAAATAGAAGTTTTTAATCTTAAAACAATAATAAATAATGGGAAGTTTTCTGAAAAGAAAAAACCGGGGAAAAAAAACAGAGAGAAGACTAAATTATTATTATATAATATTTTCCTTCCGTTTTTCATAGCACACACGCAATGTTTGGAATGGATAATTAAGGAGAACCTAATTTCAAGAGAACCGAAGCTGCTGGAAAAACAAAAAGGGAATAATTATCGACTAGGCCACTAGTGTCACGCATAAAGGAGCAAGTAAGAGACAGTAGCATTTTGGGAGCTATTAATTTGGAAACAATTTGAGACCTAAATATAAGGAGAGAAGGAGGCAACTAACACACACACACATTAACATCATATCATCGTCTTCTTGAAAAAATGAGAAGAAAGGGAGGCTACATGAGGAGACAGAGAAGCATTTGGATTCCATTTTTCTTCTTCTTCAAGGGAGAACAAGGGTGTCAACACCCGTTTCCATTTTGATAATCGAAGAGTAATAAAGACGGAATTCAATGTACATACAGAAAAGTACAATTATACTGATAATAATATTCGTTTACAATTCTGATATTATTCGTTGACGAAAACAGAAAATACAGCAGAAGTTTTAATATTTACAAATTTCACCAAAATATCACAAAATAGACTAATTATGACCACGTTCTTGTCCTTGCCTCGAAACATGTGCCGTTCACTTTCCGGCGTCTATGTCTTTTCCCTTTGCCCCACTAGTACCCGCTGAGGTGTTTATTTAAAAATAGGGTGAGATTCCGGAGAACTCTAGTAGAAACATGCTATCGTTTATAGAAAATGCGAAAAGTAAATATGATATATGACATGTATGCACCAATTAATGAACATTATAAACATATCATCTGCATGTATACATGAGTAGGGGCTAGCCCCACTATTCTGCATCGGTTGGGTTTTCACCAACTCCAGTATAAGTGCCTCTGACACTTATGGCCCCTCTCTGGGCAAATCATGTTGATTAATAAAGCGCATTTACAAAACAATGGCATTCACACAATCACATAACTTATGGCATAGTGTATGAAGGATAATGTCCCTACCTCAAAGCTTTAATATCCCCTTTTTAAATGTGTCTCGAAGAACGTGTCGTACCCGACCTCCAAATCGATCCTAAAATATTAAATGTACCAGAAATAGGTCATAACCTATCCAAGTATCATTTTAGACTCTTCCATAGTGTTTATTGTGGTTATATTAGTTTATGGTGAAAATTTACAAAAATGCCCCCGAGAACCTGGCCTGGCCCGATGGCACATTTTTCCAAAATTTTGCCTAAGGCTATTCTGACTTATTTTCGCCCAAGGAATCCATTTCCGGGCTCAAAATTACCAAATTCATTGTCAAATTATGAAAATACCCTTGACAGCCCCTATTTAGTGATTCAATGGCGTTTTCGTAATTATGCTTTTTCGGCCTCTACTGAAAAAGTGCCCAATTGTAACCTCACCTATTTTTGCCCACTGAGTCCAATGGAACCATTTATTTCATGAAAATCCAATTCCTACTACCAGTTCTGGTCCTGGCCGAAATATTAGGGAAAAATGGAAAAAATGAGGTTTTGTGTTTTAGCTCCTAAAACTTGTACTTTTCCACTTCTAATCCTTGATTAACTTATTTAAACACTTCTTAAACATGATTTAAAGGATTTTGGTCAGCATAACCCCTTAGGGTTATGACTTTTCTAATTTTACAACTCAACTCAAAAATCATAAAAACCAAACAATAATTATCAACAACAACTTAAGAAGGCAAGTTTATGAAGTTACTCTCTTTAGCTTCTTGGTTTCCTCTTAATTTAAGCTCCTCCTCCCTTTCTTCTTGATCTCAAAGTGTCTCTTCACCACCATAGATTCATGAGAAACAAGAGTTTAAAGAAGGATTTCATGGAAGATCACAAGGAAAATGCTTAAAAGACAACACTTACCTTAGCTTCTTCTTCCTTGAGCTCTCCTCTTATCTCTATTTCTCAAGCTCTCTCTTCTCTCTTTTTTTTTATGTCTTGGCCGAATGGTGACTTGAAAAGAGGAAGGAGTATATTTTATTATTTTGATCTTCCATCTTCCTATCCATTGATTTGATCAAGGGCTTCCAATGTGACATTTGTCACACTCTTCTCTTCCTCATAATTTCTCCATTGTCTTGCCATTAATTTAATTCAATTGCTTCCTTTTCTTCCTCCTAAAAATCCGTCCCTCTCATCCTCTCTTACAAGACAAGCTAGCTTCTTACATGTAATCAAGTGTCCTCTTCCCATCACTCAAGTATTCCACTCCTACACTCAAGCTTCTCTTCATGCATTCACCGTACTTTCCTTTTGTGTGCACTCCAACTTTGCCATCATTGAGTTGTGCATGTAGTTTTGTCAACATCACCTTCATCTTACTTCTTGGATTTACAATTTCCCTCTTCTTTCCATGTGTGGCCGAAACTTAGGGAGGAAAAAGAGGAAAAATGTTTTTTTTTTCATAATTTCCAAAATTCCTATAATTGTATGAAGTATAATTTCCCCTTAATTTCACAATTCTTGATTTATTCCACCAAGAATAATCACATTATGCATTTTCCTTTATTTTCCTTGATTAATTGAAATTAACTCCAATTAATTGGAAATAATAAATCTTAGGCTAAATTGGCAAAATTATGATTTTGCTATCCCTTTTGTATTTTAATTCAATTTTTGAATTAATTTACCCATTTCCTTATGAATATGAATATTTCACAACTCACAAGATCCAAATCCATGAATATTTACCATTTTGTTGAATTATTCAAATAATTACAATATAATTTTTGGTGAATAAAATTTGGGGTGTTACAAAGGGGACCGTGGAGAAGAGAAGAGACCAGAGTAGATATAGAACTAGAGGGGAGGGAGACAAAGCTAAGAGGACTCCATCGAGCATTTCTATCTTATCTATCTATCTTTTCTCATTGATTCTAAATCTATTTTTGATAATGGTGGGATGAGATTGATTAAATCCATCTATGGCTAATTTTGTGTTTTGCAACCTAGAGAACTATGAACTTGTAGGTGGACTATACTTTGGTTTTACTTATTAGTTATAGTTCAATGTTAATTTTCGTTACTTAATCTTGTCTATTTTTTATCTACTTAGTTCTTGATCACCATTAAGTATGAATTTGAAGAATTTAGAATAATTTTAAAAAAGAGATCTTAATTAGCCCATAGGATTGAGTAATGTGGGATTATAATTTATTTTAATTTGTTAATAGGATAAAAATATACCTATTGGACCCATATAAATATATTAGAGTGAAATTGAAGTATTATTGCCTCTTGGGTAACTCTGTTAGGAATAATAATTTTAACTTGAGAGAGAAGTATAAGTGATAAGGAGATATTTACATCTATTAATACTCAATATTAACAAAATTGACATTGAAACTAATTAATTAGTGAAAACAAGGTTTATGAAGCTAATAAGGGATTAGTAACTCTGAGTTGCTCATTTGATAATCATGGAAGTTTGTCAATTTTAATTTGATTTTTATTTCTTTTCACTTATTAAAAATTCAATTTGAGTTGCTCAATTTAAACGAAAGTGTAAAATTAATGCTTAACTTAAAGTTTGGATACCAAATCCCCATAGGAATGATACTTTATGCACTTTTTATTATTTGATATGACCCATACACTTACAGAGTCTTATGTTATAAGTTTTCCCTATCAACTGGATTTGATCCAGTGGACTACCTGGACTGGTCCAGATAGTCCAAGAGCTCCATGTAATTGTTTCCCTCAATAGGAGACAAGATTTCAACCTAACAATCACAAACAATAAAAAAAGACCTATAATCTCATAACACTCATCTTAAAACATTAAAACCAAATCAATTCAATAATTTTGTATATTTTTATATTGAAGTAATAGATGAATATTAAATATAGCACCTGAATATATATAAAACATAATAAATTTGACTATAAAAGAAATACAATAGCGGATATGTGGATTTCTATTGTAAACTACGGTTTTTTAGGTAATGATCTCAGTAACGTAACAGAAAGCCCACCATATACATTACATGTATAGGGGTGTTTCATTTCAGAAAAATACCTTGGGCTAGATTGGACCAAACCAGTTGGTTCGGCCCTCAGTCCAATCTAACTCAAAAAAGGACAATTTGGTTCGATCCTGTCTTTATTGTTTTCAGGCTAGTTTTTTCTGGACCGAATCGAATTGGGTTTCTTCGGGTCATACCAGACCACTGAGTTTTTGTTTATCCTTAGATGTTAATATTAAGTATTAACAAAGAATTGTATCAAAAAGAAAAAAAAAAATTAACAAAGAAACATACGGTCTGGATTATTCATATTATATTTAGATATTCTAATTTTTTAGTACTTTTAATTCAAATAAAAAAAAATTAAATTTTATATTTTTTTGAAGATTTTTTTTAAATATATTTTAATGCCATGATTCATCTTGAAAAATACTCTCTCTGGTCATTTTTATAAGCAACTCATTTTTATAAGCAACTTTCTTTCTCTTAGGGTTAATTCTTTTTATAAGCATATTTCTCCTTGTATCTCAAAATTTAAACTATTTTTTTCTTTTCTACCCCTATTAAATACACATCTTTCTATTAATTATCCTTCATTCACCACTAATTCTCTTTTATTTATTTATTTATTATATATTCTCTCTCATATTTTATATTCATACTCTCTCATATTTATTATTCATTATCTGTCTTATATAGGGGCATATTTGGAAGAAACATGATATTTTAAACATATTTATTGTTTTTAACTAATCTTAATAACTACTAATTCTTTTTACGTAATTAGGATAAAATTTATTTATAAAAAAGATCGGAGGGAGTAACATATTAAAATTTTAAAATAAAAAAGAATCATTATTTAAATCAAGTATTTAAAAATTTAAAAATGGAAGATTTGACATGGCCTATTATTTTTTTAGGGTAAAGGCGCAACAAGTTCTGAACTTCTGAAATTTCTGAACGTTGATGAAGCCGTAAGTAAGTGGCTTCAAAATCGAAGAACCCCGTGAGGTTTGAAGTTTCAGAAGGCCCCGAATTATTCGTTCATTCTTCTCATCTTCCTTTCGTCGGTTAATTTGCCATGTCCACCACTGCACAGAATATTAAACACAAAATGAATTACAAAAGCTATGAACACCCACAAGAACCCCTTACCTACGATTACCAAAACGCCATTACGTTGCTCAACTAGTTATAGAAATGAACGAAGCTAAACTAAGAAAAGCCGCGTCAAGCTCAATAGGGACTGGGAATAAGTTGATTTCCAAACAATGCATCTCGAATTTTGAAAATAATCTCACCTTCCTCTTCTACGCCACCAATTTTCCCAAGAACTTAACCAAACAACATATTGATATTAGGAACTAGTCAAACTAGATTTGAGAGCTAAACAATTGCCTAAGAAGAACAAAACGGATGCAATCCTCGAAACTCAATCATTGCTTGCTGAAAGCCCTAAAGGAGAAAGACGAGAAAAGTAGAAAAGGAACCGACCTGAAGCAGTAAGTGGCTTTAGGTAACATTGCAATATTACTCTCTTCCACACCACGAAACCCCAGAAGAATCTTGGATTTCCTCTTGCTTTCTCGCTTTTTCACTCTCCCACTTCCATCTCTGATTATCGCGAAAGCTTTCTTATTCTTCGATGTCCATAGTGATTTCGTTTTCTCTTTCACATTTTCACGGTCGTTTTTCCCTTTCTCTTTTCATTAAGTATTTTATTTTCTTCCACATCAGCTTGCCATGTCACCATTTCAGGTCAAACTTTTTCTTTCTGCTTTTTAATTTTGATCAACCTTAACAGAGTTTTGTTAATGACTGTGGTAAAATTGCCCAACTTTTTAATGTTTATGTGTATTCTATATTTCTAGCACCCTTAAGAGTTTAATGATGTCAATTGCTCTTGACATAAAATATCATTATTAAAATTACTCCTTCACTCTATTTTTTATAACTATACGCTGCAATGATTCGAGCATTAAATAATAAAGAAGTCATTTTATTGATTGCTATTATAAATATTGATTGTTATTAAGAAATATATGTTATATTAGTTATTTTAACTGATTTTTTTAATTTAATTAAATTAGATAAATTTGTCTTACATTAAGAATCAGGAGAGTAGTTGATCAAATAAGGAAGAAAAACAGTTATAAATGGGTTTTTTTGAACTGTTGTGATTAGAGTTCTTGATTTGTTTGGTATGGCATCGATTACAATTTGATAGTGCGATCCAATGTTAAGGGAAAATCAATCAATAAGTGCTAATTTATTTCTACCAAAATAATACTATTTCAGGGCCAAAAAAAAAAAAACTATTTCATTACAGTTTTGTACCAGACAATTATATATAGCATTAATTTAAATGGATCTCTCTTAGAAAATGTGTTAATTAAATAATGACAAATTTCATTATTGTTTTTTCACCAACATCGAATTTATTTATTTTTTGGACTGACACCCAACATCGAATATGATTGACATCAGAAAGAATTTGGCAAACAGTGTGAAAATCGTGTAACCAACCAAAGACACCTGGAGCCCCAATTTGAAATTTGACCCATTAAAATTGCCACATAAGCAGGTCCAACTTTATTGTCTTCCCTCCTACTGCTCCAGCGGTACTGTTGCCTTCTTCACTCTCCTGTAGCAGCCTCGTAAACCATAACAATTGTTTGGTTGGGCGAAAATATGGCTTATGAATTGTTGTTTACATAAATTAAGATATAATTTTTTTTATATATTTATTTTGTATGTCGTAAATTTCGGTTGAAATACTATTTTTAAGTATTCCGAACCTCCGGTGCTCCCTCCGCCCCTGCCACTCCTGCGGTGCGTGACCAGGATAGCAACACAGGCATCGACTCTTCTATGCCCATCTCATTCCCATCTTCTCTTTTCAAGATGTCCTTTCATCACACCGTCACCCACTCCCTCTCTTCCCATATCTATCTCTCCATTTCTCTTTGCCTTTGCGGATTTCCTGCTGCTTGCTTTTGTTTTCATTCAACTTCACTCACATATTTGCCAAATAGATCACCTTTTTGTGGCATTCCACTTCATTCGAAGATTTTAATCGAACACTGCACTTAATGTTGAAAGTGTAATTAAGTTGGGGTTTGTGCCTCACTTAAATTAGAGTGAGATGCTGAACAAAAAATTGCCTATAAATATGGCTTGGAATGTGGAGAAATCTGACGTAAGTGTTGAAAGCAAGATTATTCTAAAGTTGAGGTTTAATTTGCGCTCCACTTAAATCAGAGTGAGAGGTTTCGAGGCATTTTTTATTATTCTTCTTCAGGCCTCCAAGTTACAGCAAGGGAGGAGTGAGAGAGACGGAGATGCTGTGAAGGGTGTCGCTGATGAGAAGGAAGGAGGGTAACAACTAACAAAGCTCAACTTGCTTATGTGGCAAATTCAATGAGTCAAATTTCAAGTTTTGAATCCAGGTGTCTCTACTTAGTAACAGAACCTTAACACCGTTTGTTGGATTTCAACGGAAGGGCTGATAAATTTGACAATAGTAACTTAAAGGATCCAATAAGTTTAGGGACCTGATTCAAAATTGGAGAAAACCATAAGGACCTCCAGATTAATTTTTCCTTTTTTTAAATACAGATTGATGAAGCTAAAAAGATAATTTTAAGGTATTTATATTTATTATTTTTTAAACTAATTTATCTGATTTTTAAGTTGATATTTAATTTAATGATATGCAATATATGCTATAATTAAGTAATTTACTTAGCTTCTTTAATTTTTTTAAAAAATCAGTTAAGTTTTGTATTAAAGATAAGAGGGAGTATAATGAAATTCAAAGACTCATCACATCAACACATGAGAATTGTAAATAGGAATCACATTTGGAAAATTAAATTAATAATTAATATACCATAACTAAAAAAATTGAGCATAGTCCCATTAAAAATATCAAATTATGACTTGGACTAAAGAAACTCACAATTCCTCTCTCAATGCTCCCAAAGTCAATCTAAATACCTAACCGATCAAATTTATTCATCCGTAGGCACACTTTAGACTACAAGATTGATTAAGAAGTAAGAGCTCTACAAATCGGTTTGGCCAACAGATTCTTAATTATCACTACTCAAATTAAATGAGTTTTATTGAATTTGATCCTCCTACAAACTAATTAGAAGAATGGACTCAACTATATAATAAAGTTGCCAAATATCACTCTTTACAAATTATATTCCCTACGATTTATGTTATAAAACACTTTTTAGAAGGAACATAATGATTAATCCTTAATATAAGTTACTAAGTGGGGGTGTTAATTATAGTTTTTTAAGGTTACATCTATTTAGAGCTGACGTGATTTTTATTTTTTGTTTATCAAGATTAATTCATGCTTAAATTATTAGTAAATTTATAATTTTTTTCACCGTCAAAAAACTAAAAGTTAAGGTGTAAATCCGTCTCAGAAACATTCGTGAAATCCCAGTATTACGCTGAAAGTCAGTACTTAATATTAGTTAGCATATATCTACAGCAACAAATTGGTGTGATCTTCAAATAATGTTTTTTCTTACCAAAAAAAAATTTAGACACATGTATGGTACAGTGAAGTTTAACAGTCAAAATTAACCCTTTTAATAGTAGGGGCAACATTGCTATATTTTTAGATTTTTGGGGCAACATTGAGACTAAAAAAAAATTTTAAGGTAATATTAACATTATGCAAATACTTCCAAGACAGATTTTCACCTTAGGCCAGAATTTAATGTCTCAACGACTATCTTTAATTGATTTTAGTAAAGTGGTTAAAAATGCCTTATAATAGGAAGCGTAGTGGATGGTAGTATAACACAGTCTCTATGTTAAAGCGGATGAGTTAATCTTAGCTCACTACATATTTACAATAATACGTGCCCATTAAAAGAACTAATTAATTAATTATTGTAATGGTGGTGGGGAAAATACCTTCTTAATATAAACCAATTATTTAATTTAATTAGATGTCTGGTAAATAAATAAAATAAGTGTGCAATAAAAGCACAAAGTTGGTTACTAATAAAGTGACGATCAAATTTCCTCTATTTTGGTTCCATTCATATTGGGTGTGTTTGGATTGGTGATTGAATAAGTAATTTATTTTTACTTTAACTTATGAAATCTTAAGATTGGAAAAAAGTAAGATTGAGTAAAATGATGAATGTTTGGATTGAAAAATGGATAAGTGACTTATGTAAAAGTAAATGATGTTTGATTTGACTTTTGTATAAGTGACTTTTGTATTATTTAAGAGAAAAAATTGTAAAAATTATGAAAAATGAAAAAATGAAGGGATAATTTCAAAAAAGACCTTATTAGCAACTTAATTGCCAAATGGGACCTGGAAGATATCTGCACACGGGGGGATTTTTTCACAATTTTCCTAAAAATTAACTTTGAAAATTTGGCAATGGTACAATTTTAAATAAAATTATATCAAACTTTAATTTAAATTGGCACACTCCAAAAGTATTTTCTATTCTGCACCTCAAGCTTAAATTTTATAAATTATATCGAACTCTAATTTAAATATTAAATCGTAACTTATATTTTTACATAGCTCAAAATTTAATAAAATAAACTGATTAAAACCTCAATAATACCTCCAATAATCTAAATAAATTATTTAAACTAAATTTAATCGGCAAAAACACCATATAGAAGCTAATTTATGACATGTTTATAAAAGAAATTGATTATAAAATTATAAAACAACTAAATAATAAATCTAAATTGATTAAAATTAATTAATAATTATTCTCTATATTTCTACAGTCATATATTGACAAAACTTAAAATTTGCCTAAACTTTTATCCCAAAGTATTCTCTAATTAGCAGAAGATTACTATTTAAAGAAAGAGAAAATTATTTAGAACATTTTTCATAAAAAAAGTTTTGTGATTAGAAGTGATTTTGAGTACCTCATTAATCCCCAAAGATATGAAAATACTCCTCAAAACAGAAGCCAACGCTTGATTTGAATTCATAAGCTCCAATTCATAGCTTATGGCAATCACATGCTTTTGCTCATTTTGACTGAAAGGAAATCGTTGAACCAAACATTGGGCAAAATGAATTTTTACTGTTCAAGAGTGATTGGGCACTATAAAAGCCCAATTGAGAGCCCGATCGGTCCAAACAAACACGCACATTAGTTCTGTCGATAGAATTAAAAGGTTATTTGTTAGAATATTTGTTATTGGATAAGTGACTTATTTTTACTTTGACTTATGAAATCTTAAGATTGGAAAAAAGTAAGATTGAGTAAAATGATGAATGTTTGGATTGAAAAATGGATAAGTGACTTATGTAAAAGTGAATGATGTTTGGTTTGGCTTTTGTATAAGTGACTTTTGTATTATTTAAGAGAAAAAATTGTAAAAATTATGAAAAATGAAAAAATGAAGGGATAATTGTGAAAAAAGACCTCATTAGCAACTTAATTGCGAAATGGGACCTGGGAAGATATCTACACATGAAGAGATTTTTTCACAATTTTCCTAAAAATTAACTTTGAAAATTTGGCAATGGTACAATTTTAAATAAAATTATATCAAACTTTAATTCAAATTGGCATACTCCAAAAATATTTTCTATTCTGCACCTCAAGCTTAAATTTTATAAATTATATCGAACTCTAATTTAAATATTAAATCGTAACTTATATTTTTACATAGCTCAAAATTTAACAAAATAAACCGATCAAAACCTCAATAATACCTCCAATAATCCAAATAAATTATTTAAACTAAATTTAATCAGCAAAAACACCATATAGAAACTAATTTATGACATGTTTATAAAAGAAATTAATTACTCCTCATTAATCCCCAAAGATATGAAAATATTCCTCAAAACAGAAGCCAACGCTTGATCTGAGTTCATAAACTTTAATTCATAGCTTATGGCAATCGCATGTTTTTGCTCATTTTGACTGAAAGGAAATTGTTGAACCAAACATTGGGCAAATGAATTTTTACTGTTCAAGACTGATTGGGTATTGTAGAAGACCGATTGAGAACCCGATCGGTCCAAACAAATACACACATTAGTTCTGTTGACAAAATTAAAAGGTTATTTGTTAGAATATGCTGCTTCTGTTTTTTTTTTTATAACAACAATATACTCCCTCTAACATATAATATAAGTTACTTCTAAAAGAATTCTTTGATTTATATTATAAATCATTTGGAGAGTAATTAATACTATATATTTACTAGTTTTGCCCTCTAAGTAATAATTAAATGAGGCTCCTTGTATTTTAATTTTCATTCAAAATTTCATTTAAAATGGTTAATTTTAAAAAAAAATTAATTTAAGATAATTTAATGAATTAATTATCATTCAAAATAACTTTATACAAGTTCCCGCAAAAAAGAAAAAAGAAAAAACTTATACTAGTACGAGAATTATATATTGGAGCAGTCATGAAGACAGCATTATATCATTCACCCCATCATTGAGTGGTGTGTGGGAAGAGGATCATGTGCTTTGTAAAATTTCAAAAAGCACGTGCGTAGCACTCTAAAAGAGGAATGCAAGTAATGTGACTGAGTTTGATAGACTATATTTTTTGGAGAGACATATTATTAATGTTTAGATAATTTAAAAGATCAAAGTTTGCAGCGTATGACATTTTTGCCCCCACAAATTGCCAGAACAAATTTGTGTGAACATGGGGGAGCTTATTTGGTGGTTACTTTGGTGCTACTGTTTTTCAGGTCTAGAGTATCTATTATCGGTAGCAGTGACTATAATATCTTAAAAGCAGGATCGGACGTGGAGCCGAAAATGTCAGTGAGTCATGGTTCAAACAGTTGGAACTGTCAAGCCATTCGATCGGACTGGTGACATAATAAATAAATTTAAAAATATCATATATATTTAGTATAATTTTATAGGAAATTAATAAAGTCACAAAATACCATTTAAAGAAGAACATTAAGTAAATTATCAACCTAACAAAATGCACTATTAATAATGATTTCATTACTTGTCAAACATTGATGGCTCTTAATTGATCCAAGTATGAGTTTCTTAAAAGGTGTTTGGATCATAAATGTCATCATCTTTTTGAGGAAATGACCCAAAATCAAGACCTCGAATTCCAATCTCAGAGCTTCCAATTCCATCATTAGCTTGAGGATGAATCTCATTGTCTTATTCTTCAAAAGCATCTTTATAAAATAGTGTACAACAAACCAAATTATTAAAATTAGTAATATATAATATAAAAAAAATAACATGCCTAAAATCTAAAATATCTAACCTTCGTCATTGATGGTAGTTTTTGGTATTGGTAGTGTGATGTCATCATAAATGATGTTTTCTTCGATCTCTTCAAGACAAAGTGTTGAAAATGGAGGAAAATTAACTTCTTCCATTATCCAATATTTAATCTTATCAATACTCTCATAATCAATGGGATCAAAATCTTTTTTCTTGTTAACAACTCTAAAAAGCACATGAGAACAAAATATTTGTATTATTATTATGTTATTTTTTTATATTATATATTACTAATTTTAATAATTTGGTTTGTTGTACACTATTTTATAAAGATGCTTTTGAAGAATAAGACAAAATTAAGAAAAAAAAATATCTAACCTTCGTCATTGATGGTAGTTTTTGGTATTGGTAGTGTGATGTCATCATAAATGATGTTTTCTTCGATCTCTTCAAGACAAAGTGTTGAAAATGGAGGAAAATTAACTTCTTCCATTATCCAATATTTAATCTTATCAATACTCTCATAATCAATGGGATCAAAATCTTTTTTCTTGTTAACAACTCTAAAAAGCTCATGAGAACAAAATATTTGTATTATTATTAGAAGTCATTTAATTAATTTTTTTACCAATACAAAATTAAGTAAAATGTACATTGTAAAGTGAAAAGCTTAGTAAAAAAATTGCAGCATCAAATTAAAAAAAAAAACTTTTTGCAGCACATTTTTTTGGCATGTTTATTGGGCCGTATGGTTCTCGAAAAAATGGTTCAGGTTCAGGCCTAACAACGTTTGACGGCCCAAAAATGGATAAACAAAGGCTTAAATCGGCTCCCTCAGAAAAATGATCCAATGCATATGTTCGGCTCGACTCAGTGACCGTCCGATGGTCCTATTGGTTGGATCATTCGGTCCAGTCAAAGTCTCAAATCACTTAGTGATCACTCCCCTCGCACCATGGACTTTCTGAAGGGGTTTTAATGCTGACAATGAGACCCTCTCCATACACTGTTGGACGGTTCATATTTAATATTTTTTACTTTTTATTTTTTTAAAAATATTATTTTAATGAGTAGAGAATTTAAAATAAAGATAATATTTTAACTAGCATTTTTTTTCCAAAAAATATTTTTATATTTAAAACCATCATTTAAAAAATGTTAAATCTGGACCGTTGAGATGATATTATTTTAATGAGTAGATAATGTAAAATAAAAATAATCTCTTAATTATCATTTTTATTCTAAAAAATGATTTTTATGTTTAAAAATTTTTATTTAAAAAATATTAAATCTTGACTATCCAAATAAGATCTAAACCGTTCAAATGAGACAAGCATATCACACCAAAGCCTGTTCTCTTCAAGGTCTTTTTGTTTTGGGTAACAACTAACCAGGTTCAAATCCGACAAGGGAGAGGGGAGGGAGTGCTTAAGAGCACTCCACTGACCATGGGGCCTGGTAGCGCTGGTCAACCCCCAGCTTGTTTATTTGCGTTGTTTTGTTTCCCTTCAACTTCGCTTCAATAAAATAAAGTCATGGGCTTCATTGAATCCGAAAGGGTTGGAGTTTGGGCTTCAATGGATATAGCCGTGCATCGGTCCAGTAATCTTGTTTCTAAATCTGTGTGCCGAATGGGGGAAAAATAAATGAATAACAATCTGGAGCTCACTTCGTCAACGATCTATGCGTTCCCTATTTTCTGCGTCTGTAGTTTCAGCCTTACAGGTACAGGTATGTTCTGTTTTTACTTTCTCCTCCTTTAGAACTTAAGAAACTTCTGCTAAAGATCTTCATTTTAGATTGTGATTGCTTCATATGGAACTAGTTTACTGCTTATTTTCAACATGACTTTGTTTTCGGCATACTTTTCTGGAAATTGGGTCGGAGCTGTTTGGAGTTCTGTACTTGATGAGTTTCAAGTTTAGTAAATTTCAATTTTTGGGTGTGGTTTCTTCCTGATTTATTTTCTCGTTCATCGTACTTGATTGTTTTACTGTGGAATTTGAAATGCGGAACCAGTATTTTGAGCAAACAAGACGCAAATGTTTGGAGATTTCGCATTGCATTTGTCAAAGATTCTAATGCTGTTATAGGGATCACCTTAACCTTTTGTTTTGAATGGAAGTGGAGGGTGGGGAAGAGAGATGTTAGAACCCCAAGCCTTTGTCTTGTTGCGGATCACTGGACTTACGGAGGTCATACTTGAATTATTTAGATCTGGGAAAAAGGTCACTAGTGAGTGTATTAATCTCTGCTAATTAAATATTAACTATATTGTGTGATTGTTTATCTTGAAAGGTAGCTTCAAGAAAACAACTATTATTCATTCTATAAAAGTTAGGAATTACTCTACAATGTTTGTCTCAAGATAATATCAATACAAACTACAGAATTAAAGTTAGAACGCTCCAGAGGAATAAAAGTTGGAACATGCGTTCTATGTTTTGCTGTCAAGACCATAGTATGTAAAACCGGACCGGTCAGACCGGAAACCGGTGAACCGGTCGCTGGACTGGTCTAGTTGGAGTCAGTGAACTGCATTTTAGTGAACTGGTCTAACCTGGTGAACTCAGGGTGAACCGGCTGGTCATGGGTTGCCTCTCTCTTTTTTTAAAATAAACTTTTTTATACTCCAAACGACGTCATTTTGGCTTTTTTAAAAATTATTTCTTTGAATTTTTTTGATTTTCAAAGAGTTTTAAAAGGATTTTGGAATATTTTTGTTGTTTTGCATTGATTAGAGAGAAATCCTTATGTACTTAATGATATTTTTGTGGGTATTAGGTTCAAGGGGCTATATTGGATTATTGGTTGGAAAAAAAAACTCTTATGTAGTTTTTTGAATGGTACGCATGAATATTTAAATTATATATATATATATCTATTTTTAATTGACCCCGGTCTGAACCCGGTCTAAACCACTAACCCTTGACTCAGTGCCTCGACCGGTTAAATGTCTAGTCCGGTTTTCAGTACCTTGGTCAAGACTTACACCTTGAGCTTGTTTTTTTTGGCCTCACACCTTGAGCTTATTCCTTGGTTCTTTTTTTTTGTTTGGATGCAAGAGAAAACGGCAGGAAAACCTAGCCATTCTTACCTCAAAATCACTTTTTTCTCTTACATAAAATCTTATTTCTGATAGTCTACTATGTTATCTGTTCATCTGTTGGGATATGGAGGGTGGGGACAATGGTATCTACTGTCTTTTGTTTAACTTTAAATACAATTAGGTAATGGTATGGATACTGTTTGACAATGTATTTAAAAGTATTTTAATAGCCTTAGACAAGCCGTATAATGGCTGCATAGGTGTAGAACTAGTCTCTATTAACATATTGACAACATGAAATCCTGTTGGTGGGATTGACTTGCAAATGCAATCTCAGGATGCACTAAAAGCTGGATGAACTGTCTGAAAGATATCTAGCTGGCAGCTGCTTGAGTCCAAAACTGTTAGATATATTTGTATTTTCTATGCATAGTACTTTTTATGATATGCTTATTTAATTATTAAGTGTTGGATTCTATCTTGGCTTGCATATGCTAATTAAAATATACTCCTTCGGTCCTTAATATAAGACATATTTACCTAATTGGATTAAATTAAGGAAGTTAGTTAATATGACATATTTTTTGAAACACCCTAGTCATCTTCCTTATTTCCCTCCTTCTCTCTTCTCCTTGATTATTATTGAGAGAGCATCAATAGGGGTAAGTTAGGAAAAATATTGACAAATATGAACATTTTGTCTTATATTTAGGACCAAGATCAATTCGCCAAATATGTCTTATATTAAGGACCTGAGGGAGTATTTATTCAAGAAAAATTCACTTTTACCATGGTTGAACTACTACATCACTTCCCCTCCTTTCAGTGGTTCAATCTCTGAAGTTTGATCCATTTTCTACAACATCCGATATATTAGTTCAATCACAGTCCTCCACCTAGTGGATTCCACTTCAAAGTCTTCAAGTTTTCTGGTGCCAGTTGTGCTTGGTCAGTCATTTTTGGTCTTGCGACTGATAAAATTTTGTTGTATTGTGCTCATTTAAAGTAGGCATTTACTGTTGTCAATACTTAGGTGGGCACTAATCTAAAGCTATAATGTGATGGCTGCGTGTTGTTACACATTTCACTAATATCAAGTTGATTTACAGATATGACTTTCACCCATCAGAGTTTATGGGTAGAAGAGGCTCATTTGGACGGAAAAATTGATCTTTCTTATATTTTTGGGGTAATCAAATGAAGATTTACACGAGACATTCAACTGATGATATGGAAATTTCACCAAAATAATAGTCACTGAGTTATTATTTCTGTTATCATTCTTTCACGACTTTAAAGTAAAGAACTGTATCTCTGCTTGCAGCATGTTGAAGCGTGGATACAAACCAAAGGCATGGAATGGTCCTCAGAATTGGCGAGTCCCATTACTTCTTGTATTCCTTATAATGATGCTAGTTGGACTTTTTTTACTATTTCAAGATGAAGTTCAAAAGCCTAATTTACCTGATGTACTTAAAAAACAAGAGTGGAATAGGTTTGACTCAGTTGTGCAATTGCATCCCACGGTAGAGTTCCAGAATGGAACAGATGTAATATGGCAAACACCTGAATCACCCAAGGCTGTTCTCTTTCTGGCTCATGATGCGATTGCCGGGCCGTCAACTTTTGGGATCAAACGCCTGAGTGCCCAAACTGCGTTGGCCTACCTGAAGATCGATTAATTGTACTTAATGCTCTTGCTCAACAGTTTGCTGTTATTACCATTTCAAGTGCTGGAAGATGCTGGGAGTTGAATGAAGAAGTTTTAATTGTTAAAAACATTATTAAATGGTGGATTAGTGAAAGGAAACTTGAGAAACTTCCTCTTGTAGCTTTGGGTGCTTCGTCTGGTGGGTATTTTGTATCTGTACTTGCTAATATCATGAAGTTTAGTAGCATTGTGCTCATGATAGCCGAAGGAAAATTTGGGCTAATGAGTATCAAAAAGGACTACCCTCCTACTCTCTTTGTGCACATGCCTAAAGATCTCTATAGGCAGCAGAAAATAGATGAATATATGGAAGTTCTTAAAAATAAAGGGATTGATGTTGATGTTATTGAATGCTTGGAAATCCCCTTATCGCCAAACACTTTAGCTGATAGAATTCCCGGACTTGGTCAAAATGTTTCTGCAGGGCTGTTTGAGTTCTTTCGGGAAAAAAGCTTTATTGATGACAAAGGATACTTGAAGAAAGATGGGCGTGCATTAAATTGGAAAAAGGCTCTTCAGGAGAAGAAAAGTCTCTCACTTGATAAGCGTCTATTCCCACACATCCAAGAGGAGCTAAACCTTGCATTTGCTTACCATGAGATGACTAGTGTTCATTCTGACAAAATTTTCAAGTGGTTTGAATCTCACATAAGCTAATGGTGGTGGGACCTTACTCAGGCTTTTTCTCTTTTCATTTTTGTAATATATAGCCATTATGATTTTGACTGTGTCTTTTCCTTGCAATATTAGGTAACTAGTCTTCCTTTCACTTTTTGTAATATACAGTTGTTCACATGTAAAGACTTCCTGTGATGGATCCTTCTGGTCATACCGATAAGATACAGATATTACGACAGCTCAAAGTATTCTGAACTATTCATATGCAATTTATGGTGTCTGGTACCAGTACTGAACACGTATTGACACAGCATGACTCTATATTTAAATAGTTCATATTAATGCGGCACCAACACCACCTAGAAGGAAACATCACCAACATGTTTGACTGTCTGATGTTATAATGAACCCATAAACCATATTTAACTTTACATTGATGAAAAAGGGTTACCTTTCAGGAAAAAGAAGAGAGCCATAAGTAAAGGAGCATACCTATATTTATGGGGTTCAGCTGCTGCTAAGTCCACTTAAAAAGGACACTAACTTGACCTACTGTAACTATAACTCACCCATTTTTCCTCCACAATTATGGTTTTCTATGTTCTATCTTAGGATATTGACTAATATGTTGTGTCTTTATTAGACTACCAAACTTAAGAAGATGACATGTCTGATTGTCTGATGTTATGGGGAACCCAAAAATCGCAATCAACTTTACATAAATAAAAAAGGATTTACTTTCAGGGTAAGCTGAAGAAAGTGATAAGACTTCGTTTGGATTACGCGATAAATAAGGAGAAGAGAATGCGATGAAGGAAAACTTTCAAAAGTAGTGATTTTTTTTTTTTTTTTTTTACTTTTATCAAAACAAAGGGTAAGTGTAAAAGCATGGCTATATTTATGGCGTTCAGCTGCTGCTGGTGCTAAGTGCACTTAAATAGGACACCAACTAGACTTCCTATAACCATAACTCACCCATTTTCCCTGTACAATTATGGTTTTGTATGTTCTATTTCTTGGGGACCCCTAGGATGTTGTCTAATGTTTTGTGTCTGTGTTCATATTGACATGTAGACTACCAAACCATGCAGATACATTTGACTAAAGAGACTACAAAAACAAAACTTTGAACATGGTGGGTTTGGGCCGTACTTTTGTCTGTCTCCATAACCCAGCTGCCTTGCTGTCACTTTAAATGGAATCCTTGTACCTTATACCGTACGTACAACTAATTGCCAACTACGTGGCTAACTTTGGATTACTAGTGTAGAAATAAGATTCATTTCAGATTGGGGGATGACACTTGAGGATTACCTATCACAGAATTTTGAATGCATGCTAAATCCTCATCAACCGTTTAATTAACAGTTTTAAATCTCCCAACTTCTGGTTGACTTAATGTTGACTCTTAAAAAAGGGTAACATTACACCGATTTTGAAAGATTTTGTGTTATATTGTCCCATAATTTTCTTTAAGGCGTTCATATTTTCTCCAAAGATACTTTTAGAACAAAACTAAAGTTTTGTTACAGGTCATTTTTGGACTTAAAGTACTATGAAACTTTATTCAAAACTGAGAAACCAAAGAACCTGCTAACAATGTTTGTAGTAGTAGTTGTAGAGTAGTGACAAAATATCCTTGTCAAAGTAACACTGGAGAATCAAAAACAAAGCACACACACATAAACTAGCTGATAAATAATCAAAGTCTTACATCTAATAAAACACTTTCAATTCAATAAACAGAGACACACGCACAGAAACCAAATAATTGCTGTTGATCATATCAGATCAGATCAGATCAATCTCGAGGCTTCATTCTTCCTTCATTGGCCATTCTGAAGAGGTGAGCCTGAGCTGCAGCAGCCTTGTTAGAGCCAATGGAATCCACAAATCTGTCTCTGACTTGCTTGGTGGTGTAAGGGAACTTGATGTTGACAAGAGAGTTGAGGAATGAAGCAGTGCCTTCTCTGTAGAGGGCTCCAAGGCCATCAGTTCTTGTGTTGGAGAGTGCTTGTGGCAAGCTCATGCCTGCTCCACTGAATCCTGGAATTGTACCTGTCCCTCCAAATGCACTCCCTAGTGTTCCCCACCACCCAAGTAATCCCCAGATCATTCCTGGGTGGTTCCTCCAGTAGCTGCACATTAAACCAGTAAGTTCACTTGTTTGTACAAAGATCATGATGGTGCTAATTCTATATTGGATATTGGTTGGATATGATACAATATGATATAGTAATGTTTTGGATATATATGATAATTTTTCAAATTTGTGAAAAAAGAATATAAGAAGTGGGGCGTGACAAATTATTAATGAACTTTAAGTGAACATTTCAGATGTGCATCAGGTGGTCATAATGAATATAAATAAAAATATAAAATGAATTGTAGTTTTCAGTTTTAACTGTCAAAACTTCTGAGTACATTTCAAAATATTATGCAAAAAATAAATAAAATAAAGATCATCAAATATATTAGGGGTATTATATCTACGTGCATGTGTGTGTGAGAAAAAAGTGAACCACCTGAATAAAAAAAATGAAGCTGTATTGTGTCTAATATTTATCCAATTCTATGGGCCATAGCTCAACACTTCCAAGTACATTTAACTCTCTCTATACATATAAATATTTCCCT
Organism: Inga laurina; assembly: GCA_963855925.1. NCBI lineage: Eukaryota > Viridiplantae > Streptophyta > Magnoliopsida > Fabales > Fabaceae > Inga > Inga laurina. The sequence goes on from OY979704.1 coordinate 22,601,553, forward strand.
TGTATATTTGAGTCATTATATATAGTTGCTTCTTATTTCTTGCATGGAATGTAATGTTTTCTTTGTGCGGTGAGCAAATGAAAGGAACTTATACCTGCAAGTACCAGTGAAGGGAGAAGGAGAAGGAACATAAGGGGGTGATGAAGGGACATTGGGGGTGCCTGGGTCCGTCGGGGTGGCCGGGGGGCTGCCTCCTCCTTGAGAAGGTGGCGAGTTATAGTAACCACCACCACCATGTGACGGAGGGTTTGATGGGGTAGACGGTGTTGACGGCGTTGGAGATGGATCATGATGCGGTGGTGAACCACAGTTCCCGCCGGAGGGCGTTGATGGTGTTGGGTTATAACTTCCACCACCGCCATGTGACGGTGTTGTATGAGAAGGTGGTGGTGAGCTTCCATAACCACCACCACCGGAGCCATGAGATGGAGGACTCCCATATGATGGAACTGCAAAAAAAAAAAAAAAAAAAAAAAAAAAAAAGGTAAGTTCTCAAAACAGTTTCTCTTTAAGCAGTTGTTTGTTCAAACCTACTACTACTCATCATGCATAACTATGAACTGTATCAGAAGAAAAAAAGAAAGGAAAAAACAGATATCTTTAAGGGTCAGAAAGCTGCAGATTGAGGCCAAAGACCCTTAGGTCTAGTGCCACTAAGTCTAGAGTTCGATCCCCACACTTTTCAGGCATTGCGCCTGCTGTCTAAATTCAAAAAAAAAAAAAAAGAAAAAGTTGCGGAGAGAGATCGAGAGAGACCTGAGGGAGGAGATCCTGTACGTGGGTCTGGAGAGAGAAAAAAGTTTTTCTGGTCTTCAATGGTGGTGGTAGAGGAGATCACTGGGATTACAAAGTTGTGGGAGATCAATGCAGTGATGAGAGTGAATATGAATAGTGAAGCAGCTGGACTGCTTCTTCTGATCTTCTTCTCCATGTCAGAGTGTTCTTAGAACAAAACACAATGATGAAGAAGTAGAAAGGAGGATTTAGGGTTTGAAGTGTGGATTGGAGAAGGGTGTGAAGAAAGAATATATAAGAGGGATTGGTTCACACGGAATGAAGTTAATTCTTACCGGTGGAGAAAGCGTTTGGTTAGTTGATGTTTTGCAGACTGCATTTACTCATTCTGTGTAGCATTATGTTCACTTTTTTCTTCCCTCCAATAATGGCTTAAAAAAAAAAAAAAAGGAAAAAAAAGAAAAGAAAACAGTGAAGGAACTTAAAGATGCAGGGTTTGCTTCCCGTGGTCTGGAAGTAACTATTTTCATGACCGATAATAAATACGAAGGTATTAAAACCCGCATCAGGTATTGAATCAGTCGGGGTATTGGGTTAAGGGTCAGTGAGTCAGACCGGGGTCAAATCAGAGCTAAACCGAGACCAAACCAGTGAGAAATTGAAGATTTTAGACTTATTGGTATGAAATTCTAAAGAAAATAATTTTTTTTAAATTGGAAACCGGACCGGACCGGCCGGTCGGGTCCGGTTTCCATAACCCTGATAACTACTCTGTTCAATTTATAAATAATTTTTGAAGCAAATTACAGAGACCAATGAACCTAGTTAAATTCAATTAGAGACCTTATTTTTTTAAAAAAATATAAAATTTTTATTATTTCATTAATGTAACTCTAACTTATGAACTCACACTTAATTATTAAAGGATCTTTTTGGAATTATGGTTTAAAAAGGATCTTTTTGGAATAAAATCATTCTCTAAAACAGTTTATATAATGAAACATGAAATAACTCAAAATAATGTGTATAGATCGACATTTATGGAATAAATCAAGCCAACAATACACATAAAAAAATTTCAGGAACATTTTAAAAAATGTAATTTTTTTTAACCATTGTAAAAAATGTAATTCACTTGTAATGTATTGTTACTTGTTGACTACACACATATGAAAGAAAGATATTCTAATCTAGCCGGTAAGGATTTGACTAATAATTAACAAAGTTGTAAATTCAAGTCCTGTTGTTAATATGACAATTTTATTAGTGGTTGCTTTATAAGTACATTTTTTTAATTTGTTAAGGTTTTCTCTTTTGAGATTTAGAGGATAAAACTTTTTCACATTTTTCAATATGCACGCTTTGCATATAAACCTTTATTTTATTTGAAGGCTTGACCGGTGAGCCCTCAATTCATCTAAATTTTGTGTATTTAAAAAAGAAAGATGTATTTTTAATTTTTAGAAAAACTTCATATCAAAGAATCAACTTATAGTTACAAAGTTAAGGTAAAGAGACGTTAAATATTATAATTACTTTCAAGATTTGAATTTAGTAGACAGTTGCATGTGTTTTCAAGAAGTTAACTCTAAAGTATTTACAACTGATGTTCTAGTAATTTTTTGAAACAAATTAATGTTAAGTTTAATAAAGATCTATTAATATTTTGAATTTTTTAGTCTCTAAAAATAATTGTAACTTTTAAGATCCTTTACCAATTTTTTTTTCCTCCAAAAAATAAGCCTGTTAATGTAATTTTCTCAATGTTTTAGTGGGAGTCACTTTTTTTTAACATGTTTCAATAGTTGTTTATGGTTATATTAATTAGTTTAGTAGAATTTAATAATAGAATTAAAGTTTTTTGTTGGAGCGTAACGTTGAGGTGAATTAATGTGCATAAATTGGCCATCAAAATTTGTCAGTGTTCCATGTGCGATATATAAACTTATTACTGTGCAAGGGGATGCAATAGTTCAGGACTTTCTTAGCTGGTCCCCAAAATTCCAACACATGCTTCTCCTTCTTTTTCAATTAAATTAAGAGATCCCACGCGAAAACAATTGGGAATATTCCAAAAAAACCTTCCAAAATTTTAAAATATCAAATTAATGATTTCCCACTAAAATAAGTTGTGATTGTAATTAATTCATCAGTAGTAGTAGGAAACAAACTTAATTTTGGATTTTGAACTTTTGGACGTTCTTTTTTAAAGATTTTCCAAAAACAATACTCATCAAACACTTCATCGATATGCAAAAACCAAATAAATCACTTTGAAAAAGTTACGTATGTAGCTAATAACCTTAGGGAACATTTTAATAAAATACCACTTGAGTTTTAAAATCCTAAATCAGTGATTTTGACAAAAACCTGAATTGTCAATCCTATTACTTTTATTGTTAACAAAACCAATTTAGGATTTTGAAGTTCAAGCAGTATTTTTTTGAAATTTTTCCATAACCTTGTAACTTAGAAGTATGATAGCCCTTATAAGCAGGATATCACAAATTTGATCTCATTTATAATCTCAAGTTGTTAGCGTCCACCCTTTAAATAAAACACATTACACTGATTCATAGGACGTACCTGTGTGCTCAAATGCAAGTCACTATTAGTGAAAAAATTTGGTTCAAAATATAAATAACTTGTGAGGTAATTATTGACATTTTCTTAATTTTACCCCTATTTAATTTCTACTGGAAAGAGAGAAAGATGAGAGAGATGTGAAAATCATTTCTAGAGAGAGAAAAAGAATTTAATAAGCCAAATGTAACAAATTTTATCATTTTAATGCACTCCTTGATATGTGAGAATGTGATACAGAAGACTAGTGGTATTTGAATTTTACTTCCAAATTAAGAACTTTGTTATAAGATACTCCTTTAGTCTCTATATATAAGGTTTCATTTTTTATATGGATTGTGTCCTTTTTATAAGGTTTCATTTGAGTAGGGTTCAATAATAAATATATTTTTACCCATTTTACCCTCAATTACTTTCATACATTATATTAATTAAAATGTCAACTTGTTCCTTGTATTCCCTCTCATTCCTTTTATTCTCTCACATCATATTTTTCCTGTTCATTTTCTTTCATCATTTTTTCATTATTACTCACTTTCTTACTCATTCATAAATAAGAACATTCTTTAGGGAAAAATTAAATCTTCTACGCATTTATTATTTTTAATTGTTTTTTAAAACCTAACATTTCAATTAAAAGAACTTTATATATAGGGACCGAGAGATAAATTTATAAGTCTTTTTGTCATTAGTTGAATTAGGAGGTGTATTGTGATCACAATGAACTTTTTGAAACGCCACTCACATAATTTTGTTTAATTTAAAGAACAAAGCTGTAATACTGCCAAATGTTTGTGGAGAATGATATACATGGGGATGAAAACAAATCAATAACTAATTATGATTTGCTTATTTTGTATTGTATCCATCAAAACTCAAAAGATTTTGAGTTCAAATTCTTGTTACCTCTTCATTGTTGGTAGGTATTCATTAAATGTGGTAGGTGTTGCCTTAAAATTGAAATAACCTATCGACTTTTAGTTTTCACTTCAATTGTTGAATAGGCTGACTTTGGAAACATATTCAAAGATGACCAAACAGAACCTTGCAATACTTAGTCTGTTGCAAAATAATAGTAGTCCACCCAAATAAGTTAAGATTGAGCCAATCATTATTGATCATCACGCATTCACCTTGTGTATTTACTTATAGAGTTGAGGCCAATGCTAGGACTTATCTTAAACAAGATAAATGGTGAGGAAGGAAAAGTGAAAATAAGTGACATCCAATACATGATCCCTGTTGGGGGGGGGGGGGGAGATCCCTACAGAAAGTTCTTGATTGGTCTTTTAGAAGGGTAGAGTTGGTCTCACAAGCCCCAAAGGAGAATAAAAAAGGGAAAAATTCGAGAGAGAAAAAATTCAAAATTTAAAAATCCCAAAATCAGTGATTTTTTATTAAAATAAATTATCAATTAATAATTAAATGTAGTCAATACCTAAAATGTTGTAGGAAACAAAACTCATTTAAGATTTTGATATTTTGATGATATTTTTCTAGAATTTTTTCTAAAAATAACATGTTTTCTTTTTTAAACATAATGACTAGAATAGGTTAAAGTGTACATTTGGTTCTTTATGTTTATATCATGTTTCATGTTTCATTATGGTGTTAAGATTGAAAGACTAAAAATGCACTTTATAAATTTAAAGGATTAAAATGAAACATGTTATACTATACCATTTCAAAGCACCATATGAATTGTTTGTATCCTTGTCGATGGTTCAACTTTTGATATTTTCAACTCATTCTTGGGTGAGTTACTTGGTTTCATAAGTGGTATGCTTAAAGTTCATGACTAATTTTAGGCGATTTTAGTAGTTTAGTTTTTCTTTGGCCATATATTTTAATAGTTTACTTGTAAGGAAAAAAAAGTTCAAATTAATTCTGTAGGTTGTGAACCAAACTACCAATGTTCCTTTAATAAAATTTCAATAACTGAATGTCTATTCATATTTTTTTTGTTAAAAAAAAAAGGGGAATACTTTCTCCAGTTTTAGTCATAGGGAAAAGTTTTAAAGCTTCTTTAATTATTTACCAGTTCGGAACCCTCCTTCTCCCACCTTTTCTCTTTTTTAACCATTAGACCAATAGTTGAATGATTCATATTTGATTCTTTTATAAAATTATTATTAAAATGTTAAATTATAAAAAAAAATTAATTAAATACAAAATTGCAAAATTTGGTTATGAACAATTCAAAACTACAATAAAGAAAATAAAAATAACATTTTATATGAAACTAAACCTAGATTATTCAAATGTTGATTTTATGATTAGAAAGGAAGAGGAGAGATCTTTATCGAAAAAAAAAAAACGAAGAGGAGAGAATAAAATGAGAATGAGAGACAGAAGGGTTCCAATCCGGGTATCTAATTCCTTTTCCACTCTTACCCTTCCATAATTGGAACAAGTTGTTGGCATGCTTTTATATTGCAACATTACAAAATATACCATTTCTTTAGGACATCAAATATCACTTCTTAACACTTGTGAAATTAGTTAACTTCGCCCTATAATTAAGACAGGAGGGAATAATTGCTTGCTGTGTGCAGCTAGGGCCCAAATCCAAAAATAACTCCAAAAAAACAAAGGAGACAATTCCAATTTTATTGGATGTCCCCAAAGGAACAAAAGAAGAGGAGACGAAGTCAAACTTTTTGTTTACTCAAACTATTTATCTATCCAATTTGGCTTTCTATTGTCAAAAAGAAGATTATCCATTTGGTGAGAATCTAATATCAACAACAATCAATCAAAAGATATTGACAACCTTGGAATTCCTATATTGTAGAGAAGCATTCTGCAAAATTATGAAAAGCTGATTCCAGTTTTACACTGAAGGAGGAGGAGGAGGAGGCTCTTTTACAAAGAGCTGTGGGCGAAACAATAGTTCATGAGATGGTGGTTCCAACCCTCTTCTGCGCCAATGATTTAGAAATGAAGTTTCCAGTTTCCTCACCTGTCATCACAGTCACATTATCACATATCAGTATTAAAAAAATAAATAAGAAAAACCTCAACACAATACTTCGGTTTCTGCTGTTGAGTTTTTCAACCAAGTTACAACATAGGAAGTTGCTTTTCTTTTCTTTCTTCGTTTTTTTTGAGTTAAAGGAGCATACATTGTAAGTGGGATCGAACCTGCGATCTCCCACTTATAAGGGAGCATCCATGCCACTAGACTACAAGGCGATCAGCTTTGTGTTATCTTTTAAATGTCCATAGCTTAGTGGTGAATAAGGAAAAAGACATTTATGTTGGGTGAATATACATTAGTCTGCACAAAAATACTACGAAATTTAAGAATCTGATAGAATTGCTTATGTTGCTCAGACCTTTATAAGGGAACTTAGGAAGATACAAAAGAAAAGGAAAAGTTACTTTCTAATAACCAGAATGTTGACCATACTATTGTGGAGAAAGTGCAGATTCTTTAGGATGGTTCAGACCTGCTTTTGTTCAAAAGGGTATTTTGGGGACTGTGTTAGTTGTCTTTTGACTCTTTTTAAGCCGTTGCTGTGGCTGAGAGGAGAAGATAATCATTTTGTAATCGGAGTGCAAGAGACTCAAATCCAGAAAAAAAATACAACCTAGAAGGTTAATCCACATGCCTCTAGAAAGTGAAATAACAGTCACACGTGTACTTTTCATGAAGAAATCCTATCACATTCCTCTGTCATGTTTCTAATGGGATTTTATAAGACGGCAACAGGACATATTTATCAAATTTCTTATATAAAAGTGTAAAAGAAAGAGTAGGGCTTTGTCACTAAGTGTGTGTTTTGTTTGACAAACCTCCAAATCATGGTTTCAAACCATAGTTTGCGCAACTTGAGATAAAACTCCTCTCACACACTTATCTCGTAAGTCGTAAAAGCTATTAAAAAAAAGCTAATCCAAACACACACAAGTAGTTGCAAAAAAGCACTTTTGGAGCCCTAAACCATGATTTTGTCAAAAGGCAGCCAAACAGTCTAAATTTTTGTAGAAGCTATTTTCTAACTAAAACCATGGTTTGGAGAGTTCAAACCATGGTTTATGAGAAGCCGATTTTTTTTTTCCCCTTTTCAAAAGCTATTCTCTGAAATCACTTTTCCATCATCCCCTGCTTTTCCGTCCTTTTTCCCCAGCAAGCCCATCAAAAAAAAGAAGAAAGAAGAAATTCTGTTTTGAGCTGCCAAAATCATATTTGCATTATACCAGCTCAGTGGATTTATGTTCCCAGAAAAGAAATACAACATTGGGGGAGAACACCACATTTAACCATTTTAAGCTTTCACCGTCTTGATTCCTTTCTATCTTAGATGTCTGCAGGGTGCCTTGGTCCTATTGCTGTCATGAAGGTCAACCATAAACTTGAGGAATAAATAGCACCGAAATACAGATAATTGTAAAAGAAGTTCACCCATGAATCAAATGACAAAGTTGACAAAAAAGCAAGGATATAGATTAGGATATCTAATTTGCATTTTGTTTTGTGACTTTACAATTGTCATTTCACTATGCATAGACATAGCACCAGACAGGGCCAAATCAGATCCCTCAAGCACTTGATAAATGAAATGAAATGAAAAGATGCAACAGAAGAACTATAAAGCTATACTTGCACAAATAAAAACTTTTACATCAGCAATGACAAGAAATGGATGCCCATTTGTAAATCACCAATTGGTAATATATGTGTATTTGAGTGTGTGTGTGTGTAGTCATGTATAATGAAATGGGAGCAAGTGCATCATTATCCTACAAAAGCAAGCGAATCTAACACTGACATAGGTAAATAAAGATGAACTTGTAAATAAGAGACCTACTGGAAGTTTGAATAAGATGTCACATACGAAATAACATGTTTCGACAATGAAATATAAAAAAGTTCTACACATCAGGAAGCTGAAACACAGGAAAGACAGTATACAAGTATGTTGAACTTGGTTCCCATTGAGACGCATAAATATTCTTTAATGAGTTTGGCTTTGGCAAATAATTGCAGATATGCATAAGTCACAGAGAGCAATAGCTTGTGTTGAGCTTACTCAAGTCCCACTGGAAGTTTGAATAAGATGTAACATACGAAATAACATGTTTCGACAATGAAATATAAAAAAGTTCTACACATCAGGAAGCTGAAACACAGGAAAGACAGTATACGAGTATGTTGAACTTGGTTCCCATTGAGACGCATAAATATTCTTTAATGAGTTTGGCTTTGGCAAATAATTGCAGATATGCATAAGTCACAGAGAGCAATAGCTTGTGTTGAGCTTACTTAAGACCCATTATCGCACTTCACATACGCTCTGGAACAAGGTTTCCCTCCTAGTCTACTTGTGCTTTATACTTTTGATATTAGAACTCAGTTCCATTAACTGTCTCTTGAAGGAGGCAGAATAGAATTTCGCTCAATGGTGTTCTCTCTGCTTTTTTTCTTGTTTCCTTAATTCCTATAAAACACTCCATATTGAGTTGTCTCATTTCCCTTTTATTAACAAATTTTTCTTCTTCTAAACAAAAGTTAAAAGAAAATAAGAAACATGGAAAACTTAGAACACACCAAAGAAAAGCTAAATATCATAAGAGGCAAACCTGTTGAACAACAAATGGCTCGGTGTCAAGACTAAAAGGTTTGGTCAAAATAGTAAGAAACCCATTTTGATTGCCAAAAACAGTGTCAGTGAATGGCCGATCACCCACCTGCAACAATATACTCATGCTGAGACACGAATCCTCAAAAGATGAAACACAACTAAGTTAAAATGAGCTCTTCTAAATTCTTCTTTACCATGATTAGTTTAGACGATTCACAACCGAAATGCTTTTCAATTTCATCAGCTGATCCAGCTGGTTTCTTCACTCCTATGGCATGCAAATACATACGTACATCAACACCAACACCACATTATTATTATTTTTTTTTTTGCCAACACTACATTATTACTAACAATCCAAATGAATATTTCACATGCCTAACGTTTAAAGATAGAAGACATGTCTCAAAACAAAAGGTTACGAATCAAAAGAAACACTTACTATGCCTTACGACTCTAATCCCAATTGCCTCCTCAAGTGCTTTAGCTTTGGAACCATCAGGGTCATACTCATGTAGTCCTAATTCATCAGACACAAATAACATAAAAGTCCTGTGAGTAACATCCCCGTACCAAAAAATTCAGAACAAATTCCTTCATGGCTAAAAAGCACCAATATATACACTGATACAGACAGATAATGGCCGACACACCTCAGACAACAAAATGTATGTGTTTTAGATACATAACGGCTTAGAAGTACCAGCAATCCAAGATCCACACGATGAAATATATAGTGTGTATAAATAATATAAGTGCCATGTTTATTTGATAATAATATTCTATCTTTGAAGTATAGCTGCTTCACAGTTTATGGCATACATACAGCCCCAATTCTGAACTAGTTTCAGACTAAACTTACCAGCAGAATTACTGAAGATTGCAACATCAGGACCGAACTCCGATTTACAAAGTTCCAGCGCAGAAGCAAGAGGAGGCCAAGGGGTCAAACTGTAAGGAGCAGTAATGGTATTATCCTTATCAAACACGACCCCTTTGAAACCCCTTCTTCGCAGCTCACCCCAATCAATGTACCTTAAATCCGGAACAGAGACATGGGGCAGTGCTAATTTGGGCTCTTTCACAAACATAAACGCCGAATAAATGGCCTCCAAGTTTATTCTCTGCCCTAACGCTGCTTTCATATCTGCCAACCCCATGTTCGTGAAATGTACCCTCGTTTCCTCGTCGTTCTCGCACCCCTTTTGCTCGTCTTCTTGCTGAAGCTTTTGGTTTGTGGGTTGTGGACGTTGATTATTGGTGTCTTTGCGGACAATAGAGAGAAGGAATTGAAGAAATAGAGGATGTCTCTGGCTCTGGCAGTGATTTGAATTGGAATTGACGAAACTGTGGGGATGTCGCAAAGTCAGAGCGGAGAAATCTCTGATGGGGATTTTGCCGTGAGTAGTAGAAAGTGAAAGAGTGGTGAGGTTTCTCTGGTGCTGGGCATGGCGATGAAAATTCAGCGGTTTTGGAGGGACGGAACAGCAACTCGGAAGGGAAGCAGCTGAAGTAGCCGCAGGCATTGTTAGTTAAATTGCAGAGCTTGGGCCATTCTTGAAATCTAACATAACAAAAATAAAAAAAAGAAGTTATGAAAAAAAAAAAAAAAAATCAAAGAAAGAGAACTAATTGCAAAATCTTGAATTTTATTAAAAATATTTAAACATCCTTTTTAATACTAAAACTTATTTGATTTAAAATTGTGGTTTAGTCGTAACCTATTCAAAACAGTTTTTGATAATTGGTTGTTATAAATTAATTGATTTTATAATTAAAATTTTAAAAATATATTTTGTCCAAAATTTATTCTTCCACTATGCATCCAAACACACCTTCTCACTATTCATCCCTAATTGAAGAGGAAGAAAGTGAGCAAGGTTAAGTGGCATGCATTTATAGGCAATAATAGTATAGCTTTAAACAAAGACAATGGTCAAGAATAAAGACAAGGGAGAAGAGTTCAAGCAATCATTTCATGAAGCAAGTTGATGAAGAAGATGACTACAATATTTTGGTCTAGTTGATTAAAGTTGTGTTTTGTTCCAACTTTCCCTTATTGTGTATGTTACAAGTTGACATCTTAATTAATGTAAGTGTCAACTTGAGGGGCGAGTTGGAGACGTTAAAAATGTCATTAGCTAAGTGAGATAGCGTTAAGCAATAAATGTATTGTGAAGTGATTTAAAATATAGGATGTAGAATCCTCACTAAAAAGATGGGAGTTAACTTGAGTCTCTCTCCAAAATCCCTAGATAGAGTTAGGGCTAGTGGTTAATCACCTTCAAGTGAGGGAGGATCATTATGAAACCTAAATGCATTGTTGTATTACTCTTGATAGAGCTTTTAATCATCTAATGAAAGTTCATAATTTGGTTCTTGTGGTTTATGAGTTGTTTAACAGCCACTCATTCTATATCAATGACATGAAAAGTCTCTGCAAATTTCAAACTCTCTATCTTCATCAACACACCCTTACACACACCCTCACAATCGACAAAATCAGAATATGGTTCTCCATCAATAAACTTATCCACTTGAACCCCTCAACCCACCCACCGGAAGAATGATACTCGCCACAACTTCACTCAAAATGAAGTTCTCAAAGGCTCCAGAATAGACCTTTACTACAACCCTTTGGCTAATGATGTCAAAGGTCGTAAATAGACCTACCCTCTCCCTTTACCTCTCTTCTTCGATAGCCATGGCATCAGTAACCTCGGTGAGGTGGCCAATGCTGCAGAATATACGGGTCTTCACCCTCATTAGCCTCTTGATCCTTTATTTAAGATATATACATGTCAATGTTAAATAGGCTCTATTCTCCCATAAATAGAATCATCATTGTACACCCAATATGGCAAAAAACAATGATACAATTCTTATAGCGCACCATGACTTCTGATTTATAATTTGCTTTGCTCGTCCAATACTTTATATAATACTTTGCTCAAAGCCTCAAACATGGTGTCAGACCTTCACTAGGATTCTATTCTCCCATACATAGAATCATCATTGTACACTGGATATGACGAAAAACAATGATACAATTCTTTTAGCACACTATGACTCTTGTTGTATACCCTTCTCTGTTTGTCTGATATTTTATCCAATGCTTTGCTCAAACATGTTATCAGAGTACCACAATAACTTTATTCTACTATAAATAAAATCTTCACTGTACACTCAATATGATGTAAAACAATGATATAATTGTTTTAGCGCAACTCTTGCTTTATACTCTGCTTGTCTAATGATTTATTAGATACTGTGCTCAAATACTTATGATTCTAATGCAAATAGGCTCATCCATGGCCTTAGCTATGGAACCATTATCATACTCATGAGGTCTTAATTCATCAAAGGCATGTAACATAACTAAAGTCCTGTGAGCAACATCCCCATACCAAACTCCGATTTACAACGTTTCGGCAAAGAAGAAAGAAGAGGCCAAGGGGAAAACAGTAAGGTATTATCCTTATCAAACATAACCCCTTTGAAACCCTTTCTTCGCAACTCACCCCAATCAATGCACCTCATATCAGCAACAGAAAAGTGGAGCAGTGATAATTTGGGGTTCTTACATAAACATCAAATAAATGGCCACCAAGTTTTTTATTTGCCCTAACGATACTTTAACATTTGCCACCACATGTTTGTCCAGAATTAAACCTGGCACTAATCCTCCCAATGTCTCTACCTTCCCATCTTCCATATCAATAATTTCTGTAACAGTTCAATCCTTAGCATGAATGGTATAGAAACCAAACTCAAATGTGTTTATTCCAAAACTCAGATGTATTACAATGAAAAACACACACCTATTTATACTAAAACCACAACCTTATAAATTCTTTAAAATAATGCAAAAGTCAGAACCGGCAGCCATACACCAACCCCTCTGTCGTCATTCCCTGTTCACAATGTCATTGCATACGTCATATGCATTATTTTCATGTCAACGTTGGCTGCTCTGTTTCATTCTCATTGTTCTGTTTCATTCTCCCGGGGTTGGACAGGACTCGTCCTCAAGTCAGAATCAACATCATCAATATACGGAGATAGATCCGCAACATTGAAAGTGGCGGAAACACCGTAGGCACCAGGCAATTCCACTTTATAAGCATTATTATTAATTTTCTGTACGATCTTGAATGGTCCATCAGCTCGCGGAGATAACTTGGCGTTTGGTTGTTTAGGAAAACGTTCCTTCCTCAAATGTATCCAGACCAAATCCCCCACATTAAAGACTTGATGTTTTCGATGCTTGTCTTGTTGTGCCTTGAGTTTCAAACTCTGCTTCTGAATCCTATTACAAACCAGCTCATGTAATTTCTTAATTTCCTTGGCCCGCTGGTCCGCATTGACACTATATTGTTGCTTATCAGAAGATGGTGTCAAATCAAGTAGGCTGAGAGGACGGGTGCCATAAACAACTTCAAATGGACACTTTCCAGTTGCTTGATTGACTGAGTTGTTGTAAGCAAATTCAACTTGAGCAAGAATAAGATCCCACTGCTTCAAGTTCTTTCCAACAAAGCTTCGTAAAAGATTTCCAAGAATTCTGTTAACAGCTTCTGTTTATCCATCGGTTTGAGGATGTCTAGCACTACTAAACTGAAGTTTTGTTCCCATCTTTTTCCATAAAGTCCTCCAGAAATGGCTTACAAACTTGATGTCTCTATCAGAGGTGATGGTTTTTGGAATTCCATGGAGACGAACAATTTCCTTAAAGTACAAATCTGCAACTTGAACCGCATCATTAGTCTTCTGGCAAGGAATGAAGTGAGTCATTTTTGAAAAACGGTCAACAACCACCATTATAGAGTCCTTTTGTCTCTGGGTCCGAGGTAACCCGAGGACAAAATCCATACTCACATCCTCCCAAGGTGCTTTGGGTACTGGCAATGGAATATATAACCCAGTATTTTAGCTTTTGGATTTAGCCAAGTGGCATGTTCTGCACCTTTGGATATGCTTGTTGATATCCCGTTCAAGTCTTAGCCAATAGAAGTTCTCCTTTACTAAGGCTACAGTTTTATCTCTACCAAAATGACCAGCTAATCCTCCATTATGGGCTTCCCAAATTATAGCTTCGCGTAGTGAACAACGAGGAATGCAAAGGGTTTTCCTTTGAATAGAAATCCTTCTTCCCTATAATATTGTTGAAATGGCTGAGACTCAGTGGCACTCCAGGCACCTTGGAAATTAGGATCTTCTTGATACAACTCTTTTATAGTTTCAAAACCCACTACTTTGGTTTGCATAGTCGTTAACAGAGCATGGCGACGACTAAGCGCATCAGCTACTGAATTTAGGATTCTAGCCTTATGTTTAAGTAAAAATGGATAGGCCTGCAACATTTCACTCCAAGCGGCATGCCTTCGATTAATCTTCTGTTGAGAATTCAAATGCTTGAGTGATTCGTGGTCAGAATAGAGAATAAACTCTTTATGCAACAGGTAGTGGCTCCAATGTTGCAAAGCTCGAACAACAACATAGAATTCTTTATCATAGGTAGAATATTTGAGCTTAGCATCATTAAGCTTCTCACTGAAGAAAGCAATTGGGTGACCTTCTTGACTCAGAACAGCACCAATCCCAGTGTTAGAGGCATCACAACTGACCTCAAACACTTGGTCAAAATTAGGAAGAGCTAGCATAGGAGTTTCTGTCAAGCGTTTCTTCAGTTCTTCAAAACTTATTTGAGCCTTTTCTGTCCATTGGAACTTGTCTCCCTTGATGAAATCCGTGAGGGGTGCAGCAACGGAACTAAAATTTCGAATGAACCTCCTATAGAAGGAAGCTAATCCATGGAAGCTCCGAACTTCTTGGATAGATTGCGGAGTTGGCTAACTGTTAATGGCTTCAATTTTGCTTGGGTCAACTCGTACACCTTCTGCAGTGATAATGTAACCCAGAAAAATGACTTCATTTGTCAAGAAAGTGCATTTCTTCAAATTGGCATAAAGTTTTTGTTCACGAAGAGCTTGCAATACTTGACGTAGATGCTCTAAGTGATCTGCTATGCTCTTACTGTAGATAAGAATATCGTTAAAGTAGACAACAACAAACTTACTAATGAAAGGGCGAAGGACCTGGTTCATCAGGCGCATAAACGTTCTAGGAGCATTTGTCAACCCAAATGGCATCACATTCCATTCGTACAACCCATCTCTGGTTTTGAAAGTGGTCTTCCATTCATCTCAGGGACGAATTCGGATTTGATGATATCCACTACGAAGGTCAATCTTAGAGAAGATGGTAGAGCCATATAACTGGTCGAGCATGTCATCAAGCCTGGGTATCGAAAACCGATACTTAATTGTGATCTTGTTGACTGCACGGCAATCTATGCACATTCTCCAGCTTCCATCTTTCTTGGGAACTAGGAGTACAGGTACGGCACAAGGGCTGACACTTTCACAGATCAATCCTTTTTTAAGCAATTCTTCAATTTGGCCTTGAACTTCAACATGTTCTTGAGGACTCATTCTGTAAGCTGGCCTGTTAGGAATTACTGCTCCGGGAATAAAATCCATAGCATGTTGAATGTCTCGCATGGGCGGTAATCTCGACGGAATTTCATCTGGAATCATATCAGGAAACTCTTTTAACAATGGCTGCACTTCAGGTGGAATGACAGTTCCGTTATTTGTCTCGAGCAATAGAAGAAAACCCATTACTTGGCTTTCTGTTTTAGACACCTTCTCGACTAAAGACACTAATGGTTTGAATTCATTTTTGCCTTTATTGTGTTATCAGGTGGCAAAGGAGTGAGTTGGATCTTCACACCATCCTTTTGGAAGGAATATGTGTTTGCGTGACCGTCATACAGAACATGTCGATCATATTGCCAAGGTCTCCCCAGAAGAAGATGACAGGCATCCATGGGAACAACATCACACCAAACTTCATCATGATACCTTTTACCGATAGAAAAAGTAATAAGGCATCGTTTTGAAACTCTTACCTCGCTATCTTGATTAAGCCATTGGAGCTTGTAAGGGCACGGATGGTTGTGAGTCTGTAGATGCAACTTTTCTACCATATAGTTGGAAACTACATTTTCATAGCTTCCGTTATCAATGATGACGTCACAAACTTTACCTTGTGTAGTGCAACGAGTATGAAAAATGTTGTGACGTAGCCAAGGCTCTTCTTTCATAGTTGTTGTATGCAGACTTCTCCTAATCACAAGTGATTCACCGTGATCAGCAGGAGTAACTTCCTCATCAAATACTGGCTCCTCATCAAATATTGGTTCTGTTTCAGGCATAGGCTCCCTTTCTTCTTCAAATACTGCAGAAGCTTCTCCTTCAATAATGGTGACAACTCTGCGGTTAGGGCAGTTAGAAGCGATATGACCGAACCCTTGACATTTGAAACATTTAGGTGCTTTGGAGCTAAATTCCCTATTAGCCTTGGGTGGAGGTGTGCTTGAAGAGCTTGGTTGATGCATTTGTGGCTTACGCCCATCAAAAGGAATTCTGGTTGAGGAGGATGGTTGGTACGGAGGCCTTCTGGGCTGCTGCTTCTCGATACGGATGGCTAAACGTATGACATCGTCCAGAGTCCAGTATTGTTGGAGTTGTACTGGATGAGCGATGTTCGTATTTAACCCTCCGAGATAACGAGCTATTGTTTGCTTCTCCCTTTCTTGTATATCACATTTCATCATAAGTTTCTCAAATTCCCTGGTATATTCCTCTATGGACATAACCTTTTGGCGGAGATTATATAATTGAAGGAAGTTATCTTGATAATAATTGTCGGGAAGAAACTTACGTGAGAGCTCGCGTCGCATCTTGTCCCACATTCTTATCTTGCTCTTTCCTTCTCTTTCACGCCTTCTTTTGAGATTCTCCCACCATATGGAGGCATGTTTCTTTAGTTTGATAGCGACAATTTTAACTTTATGCTCATCTGGAATCTCTTTATACTCAAAGACTCGTTCAACAGTTTGTAGCCAGTCAATGAATTAGTCCGGTTGGAGTCTTCCCTCGAATTCAGGAATGTCTACCTTAATGTCATTAAGGCGGAATGGTTGTTGTCGAGGACGCTGACAGTAGTCAGGGGATGTCGAACTGTGGCTATTCAAATCATCTTCTGAGTGGTCTCTATGAGTTTTGAGCAAGGCTTGCTGTTATGTTATAGTGGCCTCTAGTTCTTGAATCCGGTGTCTCATCTCCTCCATCTCAATCTCATGTCTATTTTTGCGTCTTGGAGGCATTTTGCAGTTTGTCTGACAGGTTATGACTTTAAGTACGCAGTTATTAGGTACAAGGTAGAAGGGTAGGGGAAGGATTTGTGTCTATGGAAAAGTCAGGGGTAAAATAAGAAATTTGGGTAATTAGGGGCAACAATGTAATTTTGGGCAAAATCTGGGGGTCAAAATGCAATTTTAGAAAGTTTGGGGGGTCTGAAATGTAATTTTTGGCAGAATCTGGGGGTCAAAATGTAATTTCATAAAGTTCAGGGGTCTGAAATGTAATTTTGGCAGGATCTGGGGGTCAAAATGTAATTTCAACAAAATTCTGGCTAACCGTTATGCTGACATGGCTATATTGACACGTGGCAGTCAGTGATTTGTCCACGTGGCGTTGACTGATGACGTGGATGCTGATTGGACTGTGTGACGTGGCAATGCTGACGGTGATGCTGACTTGGCGCTATTGCCATGTGGCGTAATGTGATTGGACGACGTGGCGCTGACTGGTCAGGCAATGATGACGTGGCAGCTGACTGGGTCTTCTTCAACCTCTGGGAGCGTGGCCGGCGCGTGGGTCTTAGGCGGTGGCGCGTGGAGGCACGTGGCGGCGTTTCTCGGTGGTGGCCGACTCCTGTCCTAGGTCAGATTTTTGAGAAAAGGTCGGCAGGATGGAATTCGCACACCCTGTTTTCCCAACATTTTTTCCTCTTAATCCTATTCCTCACTCTCTAGTTTTCCCTCCCTCTGGAACCAGGCTCTGATGCCAAAATGGTATAGAAACCAAACTCAAATGTGTTTATTCCAAAACTCAGATGCATTACAATGAAAAACACACACCTATTTATACTAAAACCACAACCTTATAAATTCTTTAAAATAATGCAAAAGTCAGAACCGGCAGCCACACACCAACCCCTCTATCATCGTTCCCTGTTCACAACGTCATTACATACGTCATATGCATTATTTTCATGTCAACGTTGGCTGCTCTGTTTCATTCTCATTGTTCTGTTTCAATGAAATGTCACTTCAACATGGCTCGACAATGGTCTCTCCATATCTAGCACCCACCTATTTCCACAAACATTCACCCAGGTCCCATCATCAATTTTCTAGAATACATCACTCCTCAATAGATTCCTACCATCCAAAAATACTACTCCATGCTCAAGAATCTTTTCCTACTGAAACTGTATATCACAATGCTTCTTATCAGCACAGGGCTTCATTTATTGCTGGGAACTTTCCAAAATTAAGCTTCAGCTCATCAAGTATGGCATTATGAGCCACCAAGTGTTCAGTGACAGCACCCACAATAGAAGACTAGTTCTGAAAGCGATAAAGAATGGGGGTATCCTGAGACCAGATAGAGCCCTAAACAGAGTCCTACCAGTTGGCCTATTGAAATCAGTGTTAAACCAAACTCCAGCCCAAACAAGCCATTCAGATCAATCAGCAGGTTGAGAACCAAAAAAACTGCATATATAAGTTCCCACACTTGGATTAACCAAGAAATACAACTTGGTTGTATGACTGTTGATACGCTTGAATATGAGTGTAGATTGCTGGTTTTCCATGCATGTCCTTTCTTTAGGTTTACATATGGCATAGAGACTCACAGGCTTTAATAGAGGCATTGCTTGGCCACTCTGGAGCTGTGAATTGTGTGAGCTGGATTCCTACTAATCCTCATATGTTGGCATCAGCTAGTGATGATTGGTGTGGTGAAGTTAGCATTAAAATTGTTTGACAATTACCCAAATTTGAAAAATCAGCTGAGTAGTTAAGTAATAATTAGTTCAACGAAATACTACTACTAGAAAATTATTTTGCTTAAACCAACATTTCCTTCATCCCTCTCTCTTTGTAAAATGCAAAAAAAAAAAAAAAAAAAAACAAAAAAAGATTTATCAAACTATATCTCATAGTCTTGGTGCTTTCAAATTAATACTCGAACATATGGCTTATTTCATAGTCTTAATCATTTTTAAATCTTCGAACATAAGGCTTATTTCTCTTTCTTATTCACCATTATAGAACTGGGTTTATGCTATGAAATTTGCAATTCTGTTGGATACGCTTTTATCGTTGGGGAGTCCAAGTCCACGGAGATGGTTTCTATATCATATTCATCTTCATTTCTACTCCCTCGTTTTTTAATATAAGGTATAATTAACTTTTTGAAGAGATTAAGGAAGCTAAATAAATTACTGAATTATAGTATATGTTGTATATTATTAAATTATATATTATTTGTTTGTCAAATAAATTAGTTTAAAGAAAATCGATAAATATAAATACTTTAAAATAATTTATTTAGTTTCATTAATCTCTCAAGATGTCAATTGAGTTTTATATCAAGGATAAGAGGAAGTATTCAATGAACCCAAATTAATGCTTGTGCTACTCAAAGTTTTCAGTCAGGTAAGAAAATTAATGCACTAAATAAAATACAATATAGGCAAAGGAATAAAATGGGTTGATGTGAAGTCTAGCTAAATAAAAATAGAGTAGCTCGGTTTGAGCAAGCTCTGTTTCCCCACAGACATTATCCACAATAAAGATTAAGTTGAGGTCTCTTTAGATTTTTGTCCTGACACTTTTAATTATATTTTGTAAGAGTATTTGGCATTGAGTATATTGGTGAATGAGAGAGACACAGGTCTTAGTTTTACTGTGGGAAAGTGGACGAGCTCTTGATATTATTACTGTGTGCTAACAAATGTGGTAGTTCGATTATTGATTTCAACTAATAAATTTCTCATTATTATCATCCTATCTAAAAAAATAAATTAATGGGGGAATGTTAAATATGAGTGAATGACCAAGTGGAATCAATTCCAAATCATGTAAGTGATATTATTTCATAAATATTATATTTATATCCACTGAATTTCACAAACCAAGTTGTCTAAAATGACTAGTTGAGTAGTTTATTAATTGTTCTTTTGGTTATACTACTCAATATGTGTATGACTGTATGTGTGTGTGTTTCTGAGTTTTGATTATAAATTTTAATTTTGATCATATGAAAATGCTGATACATATCGCAGCACCAAGAGCAGTAAAGTAATAATTATATAATGGATAATCCATTGAAAGAGAAAAAGATCAAAGTACAATAATATATTACATGGAAAACTACTCAAAAAAGGCATCTTAACAACATGATGAGAACACAAATATGCATTAATACCTAATAATACTAAATCTTCTCTCACAATTCATTAAATTTAAGACAAGAAAAGAAGAAAAGCCAACAGGTAAAACGGAAACAAATCATCAAAGTAGTGATAGATAGATTTATAAAACCAATACTCCAAACTGTTGCTCCCAATGCTTGCTGTTGCTGCTTGCATCCCGAAGACAAAACATACAATAAACAAAGACAATATATAATTAGCTAATGACTGAATTTGATTGGCGAGGAGAGGAAGGGAAAAGATAAAGAAATCCTCATTTAAATAATCATAATTAAAAGATAAAAAAACTAATTTATTACCTCAAGGGAAATTTGTTGCTTATATTCAATCATAGCTTTTGCAACATAGGGCCACAGCAACATAAAGTCGATCTCCCAAATCATTAAACCATCGGAAAAATTTGTGTCTCCATGCTCTGATGAGGAAGAGAGAACCACAAACTCCCCAGAAGCCTGCTGCAAATCCAACCCCCATACCAAGATACAATGACTTTAGAAAGTTGTCATCTTCATTTCCTTCACTTAGCTTTGACTTGTCATGAGTTTCTTCATTTTCATTGCACTTTGGAAGAGGATCTCCACAAAGTTCATGATTGCCAACAAAACTCCAGGAATCAAAACTTTGAATTTGGGTTCCCAATGGAATTTGCCCAATGAAATTGTTGTATGAGAGGTTCAAATAATCAAGAAAAGACAGATTAGAAATGGTGGAAGGAATTTTTCCAGAAAGTATATTGTAGCTGAGATCAAGAGATTCCAAATATGTCACTTCTCCAATTTCTGTAGGAATTTTTCCAGTCAACTGGTTTCGAGACAAATTCAAGGTCTGCATTTGACTTATACCAAACATTTCTTTAGGAATTTCTCCAGAAAAGATATTAGCAAAAAGATCAATAACGCCACTTCGGAAAACCAAAGCACGATCAAATTTGTAGTCTAATTTTCTTCCTTTAGTAAATACTTGTATCATTTCATTGCCCCTATAT
This sequence comes from Inga laurina, assembly GCA_963855925.1. Lineage (NCBI taxonomy): Eukaryota > Viridiplantae > Streptophyta > Magnoliopsida > Fabales > Fabaceae > Inga > Inga laurina. The sequence goes on from OY979704.1 coordinate 22,622,859, forward strand.
GACCAAGAATTTGGAGGCATGAGCTTGTATAGGCAATGAGGTATGGATCCAGAAAGCTTATTTTCAGCAAGATCAAGGATTGTCAAGGAGAGGTTGCACAATATTGATGGAATGTTGCCTATAAATTGATTGGTCCTCAATTTAATAACTACCAAATTTGGCCCCATAGGATTTGGCAAACTTCCAGAAAATTCATTTTGCTCTAAAATGAGGTATTCCAAATATGTCCAATTTAGCATGTTTAATGAAAATTTGCCAAAGAAACTATTATCACTCAAATCCAACAACTCAAGATTCAATGAAGCCAATGAGGGAGGAACTTTTCCTGTTAGCTTATTACTCCCCAATCTAAGGTCATCTAATTGTTTCCAGTTTGTCCAACAATCAGGAAGTGTTCCACTCAAATGATTATATGATAAGTCCAAATAAGACAACTTGCTTTCTTCATGACTCTCAAGTTGGCACAATAACGAGAAAATAGACCCTGACAAAGAATTGTGAGATGCATCAAAGTAAGAGATATTTGCTGATAGTGTGACATTAGATATGTCTTCACTAATCAAGTTGTTTGAGATATCAACATAATCAATTTCTACTACAATGCTCCAAAATACATTTGCATCAATCGTTGAAATCCTCAATCTAGAAATGTCTAGATATTTTAGAGATCGCTGTGTATACAGCCATGATGGAACATTAGGACCTATGCTTGTGTTGGCCATTGACAGTGACTCAAGTTGAAATGGTGGCACCCATTTAGGATCAATGTCAAATTCAAAACTTGATGAACTTAAGTCCAATGATATTAAATTTGAGAACTTTGGAAAATTCTTTTCAGAAAGAACACCTGCCAAGAAATTGTGTCCATTGTGTAACTGATTTAAATTTTGGAGCCCTGCAAAGGTTTTTGGAAGATTGCCACTCAATTGATTGTAGGACAAGTCTAAGCTAAAAAAGGAAGAAATATTTCCAAGAGATGGTGGAATTACACCACAGAACAAATTATAACTGAAATCCAAGTATTGCAATTGTTCATACTCGCCTAACCAATCTGGAATTGAACCTTCCAGGTTACTAGCGCCCAAATCTAAATGCTTGAGGTTTTGAAGATTGAGCAAGGCTTTTGACAATTGACCATAGAAATGGCAACCACAAAGGGTAAGATGATAGATGTGATTGGTGATATTAAAGAATGAACTAGGGAATTTAGACTGAAAATCGTTCGAAGAAAGATCAAGAACTCCAAGAGACGTAAAATTGGTATAATCAAGGGATGGAAAATCTCTCAATCCACAACCCTTCAAGAGCAAATCAGAGAGTGAAGGAAGCATAGCTATATGTTGGAGCCATTTGGTGTTATTTCCAATATAATTGGAACTAAGGTCAAGATATTTTAAGGAAGCAAGTTGAGAAAGCCAATGAAGGTCGTTCATGACTAACATATTAGAGGAAAAGTCAAGATAGCGTAAAGCAACAGAAAAACTTGCTGATTGATTAGAAGGAGTAGCAAGTGATTGGTTATGAAATTTGTTTGCATCAAAAGGAGATTTGGAGATTTGGCAAAGTGACATACTCACAGTTTGAAACTGATTCCAGCTCAAGTCCAAGTGGTTGAGAAATTCAAGTTGAAGCACACATGCATTAATCTCTCCTCCTAATGTTTGGTTGGAAAGAGAAAGCTCTGTAACTCTACCTGTGATGTCGTCGCAGTAAACTCCCTCCCACAAACAGCAATCTTGTTCAACAGTCCAGGAAGAGAGTTGGTTGTTTGGATCAACCACTCCTTGTTTGAAGATTAAAAGAAGTCTTTGATCATTTTCATTGCAACGTAGCTTGTTTGAGGTAACCACACTTTTGTTGAATGCTGTTGCAAATAACAGAAACAACAAAACAAATGAAATTTTTGAAGAGAAGGTGGCCATTGTGGTAAGTTTGAGTAGATCGAATTGCCTCAATGAAGTCTTTACATGATATATATATATATATATATCATGTGTGTAAATAAGAATTAAAGAAAAATATTAGTAACAATATGCAGGAGTAGGGTCATTATCCATATGGGAATAGAGGACTAAGGCTCAGACGCCGTTTGTCTCTGGTCCACCCTTTCCCACGTGTGGGGCCCTCCCTCGTGTTTCATAAAATTGATGAAGAACCATGTATAATTTATTTTAAGTATATATACACTAGCGCGCCAACACTAGAGATCAAGCCAAGTAAAAGGATAAATTTAAGGTTAAGCACAAGAGAAGATGTGTATAATAAGAAGTCAGGCTTGTATAAAGCATGTTACGTTCCAGATTAATGTAATCCTCAACTAATAACCTAAATTCCAAGATTTGATTATATGCTTATATAAATGTGGTAGGTCTTTTGTTTTTGTTTTTGTTTTTGTTTTTGTTTTTGTTTTGTATTTTTGCCTTCCTATAAATGTAATAGGTCGATTGCTATCAAATAATTAATTTCTGATTGTTATCCTATCCTTTTTGTATTTCTTAATAACTAAACTAACTCGGAAATGTTAGTTGTGTGAATAATCAAGTCAACATAATCAACTATATTTACGTTCACTATTATTTTTCACAAACCAGGTGGTCTTAAATGACTGGCTGAGCTTTGTTATTTGTTCTTCTCTAGTAATAGTTATAATACTCAATGTGTTGCCGTATACTTGCATATAATTTTTAATTTTATTGTTTCAAATAAACAGATTTGAATCATTTTGAAGACATAATTATATGACCAAAAAGATACTCCATTGAAAGAAAAAATGATAAAAATTTTGCTGTTGTATTCAGCTTGGAAGTATTGAATTCATGCTTGATTATTTATTTTTTTAAAATGAGAGTGAGTACACAATTAGATTATGATAATAAAAATATTACATATAAAATTTTCAACAAATAATTATAAATAATAAAATTTTGTAATCTTTTACCGAATATACTTGCAAGTCTACCTTACCGATCAGATTATTATGCGTGTTTTGAAAATAGAGAAAAGATCTATGTAATTTTAGCAATTCAATAGAGAAGTCATTTTATTTTACTCATATTTGGAGGAAGTGATAAAAAAATTAAAGGAAAAAAAGAATGCATGTGACATATTGAAGGCATTCACCAATTTTGTAAATATCATTTTCTACGAAATTGCATTAACCAAACACATCGGTCCTTATACTCAAATCTTCTAAGACATCCAAGTGATCCAATCTTTTCATCCATCTCCTATACTAACAAAGAAGACCACAAATTTTTGAGCGAAAAAGACACATAATGCCTACGTAAATTTGAGGGTTATTAATATAAAAGTGTGAATAAAATAATAAAAAAATGAATAATTTTTTTTAAAATAAAAAATATTAACCTAGGTTTATGGCCGGACCAAACTGTTGGGTGGCTAGTTCTCCTAAATTTTCATTTATTGCTCTTGATATGATTTTAGTATTTTATATGTTTTATAAACGAATAACACACATATATTGATTATTACTCTCATTTCCTCAACTGTTTACTTACAATTGATGCTGGGCGTTGAATTGTCGTCCCACGCGGTTCAGGTTCATTTAGTGCGAAGGAGTAGTTGGTTGGTGGCTGTTATTGGGATCGGGACACCTACCGTAAGGGATGGGATCTAGTCTTTTACGAGTAGTAGTAGCATATAAGCTGGCAAATTTTACGTTGCTTCCTAAAGTCAACTTGTCGCGTTCATGTTTATGTCCTCCCACCTATCATCCTCCCGCTGCGGTAGTCTATGCTTTCACTTTCATTCTCCCTCTCTGACGATGCGCATTAAATATTAACCTGGGTTTATGGCCGGACCATACTGTTGGGTGGCTAGTTCTCCTAAATTTTCATTTATTACTCTTGATATGATTTTAGTATTTTATATGTTTTATAAACGAATAACACATATATATTGATTATTACTCTCATTTCCTCAACTGTTTACTTACAATTGATGCTGGGCGTGGAATTGTTGTCCCACGCGGTTCAGGTTCATTTAGTGCGAAGGAGTAGTTGGTTGGTGGCTGTTATTGGGATCGCGACACTTGTTGTAAGGGATGGGATCTTGTCTTTTACAAGTAGTAGTAGCATATAAGTCGACAAACTTTATGTTGCTTCCTAAAGTCAACTTGTCGCGTTCATGTTTATGGCCTCCCACCTATCATCCTCCCACTGCGGTAGTCTATGCTTTCACTTTCATTCTCCCTCTCCGATGGGGCGCATTAAATATTAACCTGGGTTTATGGCCGGACTAGACTGTTGGGTGGCTAGTTCTCCTAAATTTTCATTTATTGCTCTTGATATGATTTTAGTATTTTATATGTTTTATAAACGAATAACACATATATATTGATTATTACTCTCATTTCCTCAACTGTTTACTTACAATTGATGCTGGGCGTTGAATTGTTGTCCCATGCGGTTTAGGTTCATTTAGTGCGAAGGAGTAGTTGGTTGGTGGCTGTTATTGGGATCGCGACACCTGTCGTAAAGGGATGGGATCTTGTCTTTTACGAGTAGTAGTAGCATATAAGCTGACAAACTTTACGTTGCTTCCTAAAGTCAACTTGTCGCATTCATGTTTATGGCCTTCATGTTTACGTTGCTTCGTTTGACTTGGACCAATATTCCTGAACCCGGACCGGACTGGCCGGTCCAGCCCGGAAACTGGCAAACCGGCCGGTAAACCGGTCCAGTCCGGGTTCACATTTAAATTTTTTTTTTTAAATATTTCCTTTAGAATTTCATATTATAAGTATAAAATTTTTAATTTCTCACCGGTTTGGTCCCGGTTTAATCTACTGATCCTTAATCCTGTACCCCGATCGTTTCAATGCCCGGTCCGACTTTTAATACGTTGAATTGGACTTCATCGTTTGGTCTAAAATGAAAGGCTTCGCTCTGGTCTTCAATTATTAGTGCTTCCCGTCACGCCAACCCACCCCACCGGTTTCACTCCACACCCGTGGCGGCAAGGAAGGGCAGAAGGACGGTGAATGGACCAGTGGCGGCAAGGAAGGGTAGAAGGACAGAGATGAACGAAGGTGGCTGGGGTTTGATTCAAAATCCTGAAGCTTCTCGTGCCATACAATCGAAAAAGACGAGTCTAAAAAAAAAAAACTGGTATCTGCGTTTTTTTCACACAGTGGCATTTTGGTAGTTTCAATATGCTGAAATAATAATAAAAAAAAACTGCTTAAGACGGAGTGGGCATTTGAACTCTTACTTTGAACACTCTCTGCAAGTCCTCCAACGCCATTAGACCATAAATTTTTCTTTGTTGCCTTATTATAGGAAATAATAATTAAAATATCTACAGCTTTTTTCAGGTCTAATCGCCCGATTTTCACCCATTCGTGTGATTGTCTACAACTATAAAAACAAAATGGAGTGTTGGGTTAAACAATTGAGAAATTGTGCTTGTTAGAGATTGCGACACTAAAACGCACGAAAAAATAAGCTCCGTCTTGGAGCTTTCAACATATTGGTTTTATGTGAAAAAGAGAAAGAGAGAGAAAAAATGCATGTGTTATTAGGTAAAAAGAGAGAGAAAAAGGCCGAGTGATATGTGAGAGAGAGGAAAAAGAGAAAGATGATATGAGAGTGAGAAAAAGATAAGAAAAATATTTATATGTATCATTTTTTTTTTGAATTACAATGACAAGAGCAAGCTCTTGAGGCACGGTGGGCCAATAAGACAAAATACAGAAATATAACTTATGATCCCAAATGTAAGCTGAGATCAGCTAACATTTGGGCCGAACAGAAATCCGGAGGGAACTGCAATAAAGACAGATCGCTGCTCGAATCCAGTGCTCGCTTTGCCAAAACGTTGGCACATTTAAGTGCTTCTCTATGACAGTGGTGTATTTCTAATTCCCAATCCCTGTGGATTAATTCCCTAACCTCGTCCAACTCATGCTGTAGGGGATGATAATGGCCACCTACCTGGAATAACAATTGAATTGCCTCTAATGAGTCAGTGAAGAGCTTGATCTTTTTGAACTTCTTGAATTTACAAATTTGTAGACCAATGCGAATAGCCTGAATCTTCGCAGCTGTTGAACCCAAACTGAAACCTGTATTCTGTTGGAAACCACAAATCCACGCTCCGAAGCTATCCCGTACCACTCCTCCAACTGCTGAAATCCTGTGTTCGTCCACCGCAGCATCCACATCGATCCGAACAAAACCTTCTGGTGGAGCTTTCCAATTTTCCGAGTATCTCTCAGAAATTTTAAAAATCTTGTGTTTGAACCGGCCTTCCTCAATTCCTTTATGTAGAAAATGCAATGCTTTGTGTAATAGTTGTTTGGGGAGGACAGAATTTCCTTCAAAAACTTTGTTGCATCTGTTCTTCCAAATTTGCCAGCATAGAGAACAGAAGACCCTCAGCCAGGGCCATTGGGATAACTTGCGATTCCCTGGTGATTGTTGCATGTTCCATTTGATCCAATCCTGTAAATTGCCAGAGAAAAAAACAGAGTGATAAACAGGGTTAATACAAGAAAACCATACAGAACTAGCAAACTCGCAATCTCTCAGAATATGTAACGCTGTTTCCTCACAATTACACTCGAAAGGGCACTCAGGATTTAATCTCTCATCTCTCTTTGCACGAATAGAATTCGTAGGAATTCTCTCTTGGAACAATTACCACATAAAGAATTTTACTTTCTCTGGAATAGGCCATCTCCAGATACGTTGTCAAATCGGATTGGCTGGCTCCTCAAGCGACGAGTAATCATGGAATAAGCTGATTTGACGCTGAAATTTCCGTCTAGAGATTTCTTCCACCAAAATAGATCATTTCCAGTTTGGGAAGGTGGAGAGACTTGTTTAATTCTTTCAATCACCCACCACGGCAAGAACATACTCCATCTCTGAAGATCCCATTCTCCGTCAGGACCGACGAAATGCTTGACCACTTCCTCAGGGTTAATTAGGTCTTGATTTCTGTCTACATAAAAAATGAGGGGCTGATCAAGACTAGTCCATAGATCCCACCAAGCATTTGTTGACTGCCCGCTCCTGATTTTTTTGCCCACAGCTTTCCTAAATGAGTCCCAAACAGTAGTAATTGCGTTCCAGGTAGCAGATTGGGACTTTTTCCTCTCAACTCTTGGAATTTCATTCTCCCCGCAATCATATTTTGCTCTGAGAACTTTCACCCAAAGTGCGTCAGGTCTAGTAATGAGATTCCAGCACAACTTCATGATGAACGCTTCGTTTTGGCTGGAAAGATCTTTGATACCTAAACCGCCCATCTTCTTGTCTAATTTGATTTTATTCCAAGAGATGAGATGCATTTTCTTGCTATCCTGCCCCTGACTCCAGAAGAAATTTCTATTTACTTTCTCAAGGTCTTGCAGTACACCTTTGGGGAGTAGGGCAGTTTGCATCTGGTAGAACGGAAGAGTAGAGAGGACAGAGTTGATCAGGACAGTTTTTCCGGCCATATTCAGGAATTTACCTTTCCAAGATGAGAGCTTTTTGTGAACTTTGGACACCAAAGGTGCAAATGTCAGTTTGGTAGCTCGCTTATGGAGCAGAGGGACACCTAAGTATCATTAATTTATACTCTTCTCGGTCTTAAATATAATATAGAGTTAACTTTTTAGATATATTAAGAAAGCTAATTAAATTGATTTAAAATATTTATATTTATCATTTTTTCCAAATTTTAAATTTAATTTCTTTCTTACCATTATCACAAAAATCACTTATGTTTAACCTAATCCAAATAAGCTTTATTTTTTACAAAAGTCATTTATATAACCGACAATCTAAACATAAATCACATTACACAATATGACCTTTATTCAAAAGTAAGATTATAAAAAACCAAATTAAAAAAAACTATTTTTACTATCACTGCTGCAAACCCACACCCAATATGTTGAAATGAAAAAAACTGCTTATGACGAAGTGGGCATTCGAATTCGAACTCTTACTTTAAACACTCTCCAAGTCCTCCAATGCTACTCAACCCCAAACTTTTCTTTGTTACCTTATTACAGGAAATAATAATTAAAATATCTCTTAGCTAACTATAATTTAATTAAATTATTTTTTTTTCTGGGCTATCACTATTATTATTATTATTATTATTATTATTATTATTATTATTATTATTTAGGGCAATTACACATATCCCTATAGTGAAGCTATTTGGTGTCATTTCCAATATCATTTTCACTAAGGCCAAGATATTTTAAGGAAGAGAGTTGACAAAGCCATAGAAGGTCATTTATGACTAAAACACAAGAAATAAAAAATCGGACCAGTCAATGAATCGGTCACGGAACAGGTTCAAGGGTTAGTAACAATTTATTAGTAACCGGGGTCTAACCTGTCGTCGAACCGGCCATATTAAAATATTACAATTTATTAGTAACAATATATATATTAATATATTTTAAAAATTCTATAGATAAAATTAATTGATTATATTAGTTTTGATTACTTGAATCATATCAAATTAATTGATTAAAATATTATATATTATATGTATATAATATATAATGTTTTTTAATTTATTCTTTGTGTTCTTTAAATTTCCGTGGTCTTGAAATTAAAATTTGTTTTTATAACTTATTGAAATATTATAGATTGTATGTATATCGGTTTAAATCTATGGTTTTCTTTCTTTTTCAACCTTTTTATTGAAACAGATATCTCATTTTTCAAAAAAAAAAAAATAGCCAACCGGTTGAACCATTCAAACCGCCGGTTCAAACAGTTTTGACTTGTTCAACCGGTTTTTCAGTTCAACATCAAACCAGACCAGTCATCAAACAGGTTCACTGGTTTTCCGGTTGAATCGGCCGGTCCGGTCTGGTTTTTTATTCATTGCTAAAACATAATTAGAGGAAAAGTCAAGATAGCATAGAGCAACAGAAAAACTTGCTGAATGATTAGAAGAGGCAAGTGATTGGTTGTGAAATTTCTGTGCATCAAAAGGAGATTTAGAGATTTGGCATGGTGGCATTAGCACAGTTTCAAAGCGATTGTAACTCAAGTTCAAGTGGTTGAGAAATTCAAGCTGAAGCGCACACAGATTAATCTCATCACCTCGTAATTCATGATGGGAAAGAGAAAGCACTATAACTCTGCCTGCGATGTGATCGCGGTAAACTCCCTCCCACGAACAGCAATCTTTTGAATGTTGTTGCAAATAGCAGAAACAACAAAACAAAGATATTTGTGAAGCAAAGCTCGCCATTGTGATTGTATGTTTGAGTATAATGGCCTCAGTCTACTCTTTCCTTTATAATATGTATATATATCTATATGTGGATTAAAATGCAAAAATACACATAAACTTTTATTTAAAAGTGCATTCAGCACCATATGTTCTTCGGAGGTGCAAATATACCTATAGACATTCAAAATAGGAGTAAAAATACTATGACCATTAAATCTAACCTAACACCGTTACTTTTTGTAATGGGATCCACATTATTTTATTTTTATGAAAGTACTAAAATGCTTTGAACTCAAAAAAAAAAAAAAAAAAACTTCCTCTGTGAATGCATCGATTTGAAACGCAAGCCAAGAAGGACCACCGCAAAGTTGCTCTGGAGAAGAAGATAGAGTTCATTTCATCACCAAAAAAAAAAAAAAATAGAAGATAGAGTTCAAGAATGGAACTTCTTCGCTTGCAACTCGTACATGTCCAAGTAAAAGAAAACAACGGCTATTGCTCCTTAGTTCGAACTCAGCTCTGTCTTCAATGAAAAGTATTATTAATAGTGGAGCAGAAATGACCTCACTCACTCACTCTCTCCTCCTTCGTTCTCTGATCACTGCTCCTATGGTTTAGACCATGTTGGTGAAGAGAAGAAATAGAACAATGACGATGAGGCACGGAACATTACCTTTAACCTCTTCTTGGGAGGGTCTGTTGGAGTGGGGGAGGGAGAAACCGCCATTAAAGACTGGAATGTAAGAGGAAGAAGGTGGCTCATATGCATCTGCCATTCAAAATATAAATTTTTCTTGATTTAATATAAATGAATAGTGACTTTAAATTGGAAGAAATAGTTGAAGGGTTAGAGTTGCAAATCAAAAGCCGACTACGAATTAAAATTCCACACATGGGCCTTAAAAGAGAAGCTCGAACTATCATATACTAATTCAATCGAAATCCACATTGGACATAAGAATAATAATAGAATAGAGAAGCTGAGCCTAAAACTATCATGTTCATTGAATAAGATTTTTTTTTTTTTCCAATGTAATTGAAATCAGAAAAATGGAAGTATGAAATCTAAAGTGTTTGAGTTATGAATGGAAATATGAGTTTGAATGGACACACAGTGATGATAACGATAAGTTCCCTTACAGGTTTCATGGCGGCTGCTTTCTCTCGATTCCCTTCAATCACAGACCTGAGTCCTTTTCTCTTTCTGGTTCGATGAAGAGGTTGGGAGGGGGATTATTTTTGGAGTTGAGTGCATTTTAGTATTTTTCATAAAAATAATATGGGTTCTACTATAAAAAGTAATAGTATTAGGTTAGATTTAATGCTCATGGTAATTTTGTTTTTATTTTGAATGTTCATGCGTATTTTTGAACTTTTTAAAAAAAATATATGATGCTAGGCGTACTTTCAGTAAAAGCTCATGGGTATTTTTGCACATCAACCCTATATGTGTGCGCGTGAGTATGGGCCTATAGTTGAACTCAAGATATAAAAAATACATTAATTTTCTCATTTCTTAGCTAAATATAAAAAAATTGAACCTATTATTTTTTATTTCAATAAATAAATATTTGATTTCCGTTGCAATATTACATTTTCGTTTGAAATTAATTACATCCCCAACCAATTGACGTTCAAGATTGTCTGCTGTCTCTAACCATGTCGTTGATGTTTCTATAAATTGAGCATAAATGATGCAAATAATAGTTTATATGCTTTTATATATTAAATGATGGGAGAGGTCCATGTCATACGGTTAAAATAATCAGGGTGGAGTACAATTGGATAAACAATGAGGCCCCAAGGTCACAATTCAAAATAATGGACGTCTTATGATATTAATGGCAATAACATTTTAGGGCTCTTTTAAAATCATCCTAGTTATTTTTGCATCCAAAATTTATTTATAGGTTCAGTAGCTTTTTTGAAAAAGATAAAGGGTGTTGCTATTCCTTTCCCAAATAAAAAAATTATATCTTATACACTTTCATTATAAAAAGGACTGGAGGGCTATTTGATGACATTGGCAAATTGAAAGAGATTATAAGAATGGATGCTCTTCTGTGGGTTCCATTGATGAGCAGAAGGACTTAAATTGAGTATAGTTTGGGACGAAGACTTTGTGATGGATGGGACAGTAAATTTTGTAGTTGAGAGTTGTGAAGTTTGTTGAAAAAGAATTGAAAGATTGTAAAGTAGTATTTTGCAACTTTGGCATTCGCTATTGGATTAGTTAACGCAGTTAATTCCTTAGGAAATGATGTTTGACAAAATTGGCAAAGTCTCTTTCACCAAAGGGATTGAAAGAGATTGTAAGAATATATGAAGGCGCCTTGGCCAAAATATTATTGAGAAGAAATGAGTGGTGGAAGAGTCTTGTTACCCACAATGGCGAGCTTCACTTCACAAATTTCGTTTGTTTTTCTGATTCTGCTATATGCAACAACATTCAATAGAAGCATTACTATGAGTGGTGCAAATGGGGAGGTCCGTTGCCATGAAAATGAAAAAAACTTACTCTTAATCTTCAAACAAGGAGTGGTGGATCCAAACAACCAACTCTCTTCTTGGACTGTTGAACAAGATTGCTGTTTATGGGTGGGAGTTCAGTATAACAACATCACATGGCGGAGTTTCAGAGCTCTCTCTTTCCAATCATATATTAAGAGGTCAGATAAATCTACGTGCGCTTCAACTTGAATTTCTCAATTGCTTGGACTTGAGCTACAATTACTTCGAAACTGTGACTGCCACCATGCAAAGTCTCCAGATCTCCTCCAAAGGGACACAAATTTGACAACCAATCACTTGCTACTCCTTCTAATCACTCTGCAAGTTTCTCTGTTACTCTAAGCTATCTTGACTTTTCCTCTAATTATTTATTAGTCATAAATGATCTTCATTGGCTTTCTCAATTTTCATCCTTAAAATATCTTGACCTTAGTTTCGTTGATATTAACAATGAAACCAAATGGCTCCAGTACATAGCCATGCTTCCTTCACTCACTAAGCTACACTTGAGTGATTGTAGATTGACAGAATTTCCTTCCTTTAACTTTGTCACTTTTATATCAATTACAACTCTTGATCTTTTTAGGAACAATTTACATTAATCACAATTACCCAATTCACTGTTTAATTTCGCTAAGGATATCTCTTTTCTTGACCTCAGCGGGAATAATTTCTATGGTCAAATACCAATAGCCTTGTTCCAGCTTCGAAATTTGAAGCATCTATCATTGAGTTCCAATAATCTCAATGAATCAATTCCTAATTGGTTGGGCCAACTTGAAAATTTGCAATACTTTGGGACAAATTTGGAATACCCCATTTTCTAGTGTAATAAATTTTCCAGAACTTTGCCAAATGCCGTGCAACAAAATTTTTTATGTTATCATATTGAGGGGGAACCAATTTATAGGCAATATTCCATCACAGTTATGCAACCTCACTTGGTTGGAAATATTGGATCTTGCTGATAATAAGCTTTCAGGACCTATACCACATTGTCTATCTAACATCATGCAGCCGATTATGGATTTTCTTCCTTTGGATGAAATAGAAGTCTTTGCTAAAGGGAGAGAATTGGATTATAATCAATTTCTGCTGGTGTGTAGCATCGATCTTTTGATTGGACAAATCCCACTGCGAACTCAAATTCAAACTTTTGATTCATGGAGCTTTGTTGGCAATGTTGATCTTTGAGGAGATCCTCTTCCAAAGAAGTGCCACAAGAAAGAAGCTTTTGATCACCCAAAGATGACTGAAGGAAACAAAGATGATGACTTTCTAAAGTCATTGTATCTTGGGATGGGAGTTGGATTTGCAGCAGGCTTTTGGGGAGTTTGTGGTTCTCTCTTCCTCATTAGACTATGGAGACACAAATTTTTCCGATGGTATGATCACTTGGCAGATCAACTTTATGTTTCCTTGGTCCTCTATTTCAAAAGCCTCAGTTAAATATCAATAACAGATTTTCCTTGAGGTAATGAATCAGCTGCCTTCATTTTTCAAGTATTGTTATTATTTAAATCAGATTTCATTTTCCTTTTACTTTTACCTTCTTCAACTTGCTAAAAAAATTCTGTTCTTAACTTGTTTATTTTTCAATATGGTTTGACTATTGGATGCAAGTGAAATAGCTATCGGTACTCTGAGCATTTCTCTCATTCAAATATTGAGTTATGCTTTAAGGAATAAGGAGCTTTGCTGCTGTTATGCATGGTCAAGGACTGATCTAATGTTGCCTATTGAATGTCCTTTTGTTATCTAATTATCTTTAAATTTAGTGAATTGCGAGAATAAAACACTTTGTAATAATAGTTATGAGTGTGTATGTGTGTAGCATGTTGTTAAGAAACCTTTGAGGAATAGTCTTCCATGTGATAAATCATATTGTACTTTAAAATTTAATCATGAGTTATGAGTTAGAAGAAAATAAAATGATATTATGCCTCTGTTTCTAAGATTTCAGATGTAAGTGTATAACTTAAAACGAGAAGGCATATAATTTCGGCAAAAAGAAAAGGCATATAATTACGTGTTGTAATCTGTAAGGTTTGCAAGCACATGTTAACATATTGGATATTAATTTTGATGTTTTTAGATATCAAAATTTGAAACATGCAACAGTCAATCGCTATAAAACAACTTACAAGAGGATCTAATAACATTCTGCTCAATACTTGAGATGTTCTGTTTCATTTGTTTTATGCTGTTTGAAATAACAAAGACATGACTACCACATTACCTATTCAAATGTGATTTGACCGTATCTTTTTGAGTAGTCTTTTATTAAATCCTAAGTAATCTAATCACAAAACAGGGGGAAAATGGATTTTATTTTATTTTTAATTAATAGCTAAAAGAAAGTAAAATTTAATTAAATGCACAACTATTATTTATTTTTGGTATTTTATTAAATTCATGCAATTATTTTCTCTACTCTAAAATGCATAAACAAATATATCACTCAAATTAATTCAAATGATAAGAAAAATATATAATATCCCGCAAACACAATTTAATCACAGAAATTTGGTTCACAAATTTATACAAACAATGAAGTTCAAATAATACAAAACAACATTCATAAGATTTAGAAATCCAAATACAAATAGAGAGAATAAATTGAACAAGATAAACTCCCCTGATTAAGCTCTGAAAATCCATGAAATTGAACTCACCGGAAATTAAGATGTTCGCGCCGGAAAATGCAACACTCGCCGGAAGTGGGGGCCAGAAAATGTGAGTTGAAAAATGGAGAAGGAGGTGACGGTGGTGTTAAGTCTCCCTCCTCTTCAAGCTCTCGGCGCTGTGGTGGATGGTGTAGACAGAGGTGGTGCTTGAAGGTGAGTGTGGGAATGACGATGAAGGTCGCAGGAAATGGGGGCCGGAAATTTGCTAGTAGTCCCCGGAAGTTGCAGAAAATTCCAGAAGAAGATGAAACAAAGTAGAAAGCAAAGATGAGTTGAGGGAGAAGTAGCTGCCAACGGTGAAGGTAGTATTGGCGTGTCTCACTCCTCCAGCTCCTGGTCCTCGCCGACGGTGGTGAATGATGAACGGCGAGACCATGGTAATGGAAGGAGGGACGGTGGTGATCTTTTTGCAGAGGAGGTGACGATGACGGTGGTTGGTGATTCAACGGAGGTGGTGGCTTGCGATGGTCTCGTCTCTCCCTGCTTTCTGTTTCGAAGGTCGCCGGCGGTCAACTCCCTCTGGTTCAAGAAGGTAGCCGGCGTCAATGGTGAAGATAAGAAGCTCGCCACTGGCGACACAAGAGGAAGGAAAAAGGTGATGATGAAGATGAAGGTCCCAATCGATGATGCTCTGCTCTCAGCTGTTTTAAAAGAAGGAAAAAAATGAAGTGGTGATGATGATGATGATGATAATGCTCCACTGTCTCCCATTATGCTTTCATGCTAGCTTCTTCCAACTCACAGGTGATTGATGAAGGTGATAAGATGATGATGATGATGCTTGGAAGATAAGATAACATTCTCTCCCAATTGCAATTGTCGTGTATTTTTCATGGAAAAACTGTTGGGTTCAGGGACCATTCTGAAATTCTTAAAACTTCTTGAGAGGGACTACAGTGAAAATATGTGAAACTTTATAGAATGAAATATAATATTTAAAAATTTTGGATATTTTCTGTGATTTTTTTTCAGTCCATTTCCTTCATCTACTTGTAACTTTCATCAATTCTAAGGAGCTTTCTGTAATTTTCTCATACTTTAAAATATTATTTCTAACTCTCCAAAATCTCCAATTTTCTTCCAAAAACCTACAATGCAAAATTAAGCACAATGTAGCATTAAAAATCTAAAAAAAAAATTGAACAAAAATTATTAATAAATTATGAATGTTTTGCCCCTATTTTCAATTAATTCAATACAATTGTTCCTAACTAAAATTAGTACCTAATTATACAATAATGTCCCATAAGAAGCATAAAAATATCATTTTAATTATAAAAATTCATGTAAAAATATGATTCAATCAAAATGATTTATCACTTAGTAAATATATTTTTGACCTGAACTTACAAAATATATTGAACATTTAAATAACAAAGTTTGCTCATATCAGGTATGATTCTAATGTTGCCTTTATTTCGGTAATTCAATACGTTGTATCGTACCACTCTAGATTCGGACATCTTAATAAATAATGGTTATAATGAAAAAATATTATGTATGTCGAGGCAGAGGTCATGTAAGAATATATAATGCTAAAATATAATTGTTAAATATTCAAGTCAAATATGATTTTAACTAAGCTCTACACCCATATTAACTCTCCCAAGTCAAACCCAAATGAGCAAATCGATCTAAATGGTGGCCAATCATCTAAAAGCATTAAGTAAAGGATAAAATCAACACATATATATCATTATATACTAAAAGAGAGGAATATTCAAGTCTTAAATCATATAAAGGTTTAAAAGAATTGTAGAATGAAAAATTTAGCTACTTATATCCAAAAAGAAAATTTATACAAAATAACTGAATAGATGATAAACTAAGTAGAAAAGAGGAGAAAAGTGACAAAACTAAGGTAAAACTCCCAAAATCTCTCTTATAATGATCACCCAAGCCTCCAAACTCTTCAAAACTCTCTCCCAAGCTCTTCCTTTTCGTGCTCCAACTTTTCAAAGTGAAGAATGTCTGTTTCGAGCGCTTTTCCTAAGGTTAAATAGTCTTTTGTAGCTACTGGAATCAAAACTCGCAATTGTACTTTTTCGAGACTCACCTCGGTAAGTTTGTCAACTTGCCACAACCAGTGACACAGAGAGTATAATTCTTCTTCAGAGTTCTTCTTGCCCTCGGCAAGTTTTACCACTTGCTAAGGCTAGTGATACAAAAAACAAATTTTTCTTCATATTGTTTACTTGCCTTGACGAGTTTGCCACTTGCTGAGCCCAATGAAATAGAAAACAAACTTCTTGTTTTTCTCCTACTTGCTTCAACATGTTTACAACTTGCTGACAAACTTCTTGTTTTTCTCCTACTTGCTTCAACATGTTTACAACTTGCCGAGGCAAGTTGTATAGGTTCCTTCTTCGAATTTTGTGTGTATTTAGATTAGCTTTTGAAAATAACTTTTACGATTTACGAGGTAAGTGTGTGAGAGGAGTTTTATCTCGGGTTGCGTAAATTTAGGATTGAGAATAGCTTTCGTTCTTTCTTTTGCTTCTTGGTTCTTAGAGGGCTTCAAAGCTTGTCTCCACCCTCCTATAAAAGATGGAGGATTTATTAATTCACAATTGAATCACAAACTATATAGGATATAACAATAATTTATTTCATTTTTGTTTGATACTTTGATATGCACGTTTTCTTCTATAAACTTCTTTCTATGCATATTTAGAACCCAAAAATAGATAAAAAGAAAAGAAAATGTGTTGAAATGTTATTAATTTCTAAAAGTTAACATTCATATCGGCAACAAAAACATGGGGCAGTGATAATTTGGGGTTTGAAGAAGGTGAGTATGCTTTGTGCCTTGATAACATCTTCAAAAGTTAAACCAAGGATTGCAATATATGGTAGAATCTCATATTATCTCTTGAAGAGCCTTTTATTAATTACCTAAAAACTAAATGTGATGATTGACATAAAACAAGTTAAAAAATGATTTTGAATTTTTTATCTAACAACTAAATTGTAATTAAATTAAAATACTTTAAAAACTAATATTTTTGGATTTTTGGAATAAAAGTATAATGGAATGGAAAATAGTTTTCAAAGATATGATAAAAACCTCATAGAACAATGGATTTCATCTATCATTTGTTTCAAAATTTTTTTAGGAATGTGCTGGTTTGACAAAAAATGTCCAAAAGACCTTTTGAGCTAATTTGTGTTAAATGAATTAAATCTTTCACATGGGGCAAAACTTAATCCCTCTAACCGAAACTCAATATAAAACACTAGCAATTACAACTAAAGCAACTCAAAATACCAAACCTCAAACACCGTTGAGTCTAATGCATTAATTAATGATTATTCCTAAACCTAGAAAATAATCATTTCTTAAAACACTACTAGTAATCACTTTGTATGCAATTTATAAAATCATTAAGTTTTTTAAAATATTAAATCCTATTAACCGATGAACCTAACACCAAAAAAGAGGAACTCCTACTTTAAAGATGCTATTAAGCACTCTTAGTGTATGATTATGAATTAGTTAATGTAATTGGTTTCAATATAATAAAAAATTAATTCAGTATCCAAACAATACCATAAAAAATAATAGAGAATTAAGAGAATTATAATAAAACATAGGGAGACTGACACTTAGGTCCCATGCAAGGAAAAAAAATGAAAAAATGGTCCCTATAGATTGCAAAATGAAAAAATGGTCCCATGGAGTTGTCAATACAGGCTCCTGGAGTTGTTATTAACAACTCCAGGAGCCTGTATTGACAACTCCATGGGACCATTTTTTCATTTTGCAATCTATAGGGACCATTTCTTCATTTCTCCTCTTCTTTGGGACTTCACTGTCATTCTCCCTAAAACATATATATATATATAACAATATATATTGATTAACACAATATTAAGCGTAAACTAATTCAAATCATAAATTGATTTAAATAAAAATTAAATCAAATATATTAGTCTTAACTATAATTTACATATTCTAAAACCAAAAAAGTCATAAATATATATTCAAACTAATAAACTAAAACTAAAATTTCCCTACGAAATTCCAAACGTCAAGACTCAAAAGGAGAAGAGATTTTAGCTGATGCAATTCATCAATAAAGCTCCACCAAACACTGTTAAAACTTCAGCCATAATCGATTAATTGAAGAATGAAGTGATTAGTAAATGATTAATGGCATAGATGAATAACAATGATGAAACAGAGTTGGAATGCTTCTGTGAACGAGCTGACCAAACAGAATAGAGATTGCCGGAGGTTATGGTGAACGGACGGAGAACAGTGAAGGTGGCGGTGAAGACACTCGCGGCTGTAGGTCCTGCTCCACGGCCTTCCCGAGCTCTGAAACTCACAGTGCTCTGTTCTGGTTCGTGGCAGTTTCTGTGGTGGTGAGGATGGAGTGGTGGTCGCCGGCGACGGAGAAGGGCGGAGGTGCAGATGGAGGAGGATTCAACATCCAAGGTCCGGTGTTCTCTGCTCTGATTCAAGTCTGTCGAGCTGCTCCCAATAAATCTGTCTGAAACTCGCCCTAAATGGGTTCCGTCAAAACGCTGGGTTTGATGGGATCAGATTGTCATTTTTCAAATTCACGGAACTAAATTGTCATTTCTAAAATTCAAGCCCCAAATTGTCCTTTTCAGCTTTAATCCAATTTTGTTAGCACCTACAATTTTTTTCTATCAGAATTTTAAGCACCTACAATTAGGAACAATTAAATCAACATCAAATATTCTAAAAAACACCAATGATTAAGAGAAATTGAAATTATTTTGACAATTTTATCTTTTTTTAGTCTCAATTTAATATATTTACTCTTAATCTCAATTTATTACAATAAAGACATTTTAAGATCATTATGACAAAACTTCAACTAAAACATAAAAATATACTCCCTCCGGTCCTAATTATAGGATATATTTACCTAACTTTGAAGAAATTAAGAATAGTAGTTAAATTAGTTAATATTATTTATTTTCCTAATTTAACCCTCCTTTTTCTCCTCTGAATTACCTCACAGCAACTGCTCATTCCAATCTTTACACAACTTTTATAAGAAGAAAACGGCATCTTTCAGAGGACAATTGAGTCACATCACCTTCTCAAACCATCATTTTCAGTTTCTGTTACTAGCGACCACGCAATTTAAGCGATAGATGAGATATATAATATATAGTAAATCTAAATCGTTAAAATTTTATTTCTTTTCTTAAATAAATCTTAATTAATTTAACCAGATTATATCTTCATGTTTTTTAAGGGCCTAAGAAAAGTGTAAAACATGCGCAGGAGACAATTTAGAGAACCGTGATGACCAAAAATATATATATTGTGTTTCATTATTATTGAGAAAGTATCAATTGGGATATTTTGGGAAGAAATTGACAAAAATTAAAACTTTGTCCTCTAATTAGAACCAAAATCAACTCTCAAATGTTGTCCTATAATTAGGACCGGAGGGAGTATAATTAAAATTGGACCAAGTTTATTATTTACCCTAATTTTGCCCACCGCATGTTTGTCCAGAATTAAACATGGCACTAATCCTCCCAATTTCTCCACCTCCCATCTCCCATTATCAATAATTTCTGCAATAGTCCAATCCTTAGCGTGAAATGTCACTTCAACATTGTTCGACAATGGTCTCTCCATATCTAGCACCCACCTATTGCTACAAACATTCACCCTGGTCCCATCATCAATTTTCTAGAATACGTCACTCCTCAATAGATTCCTACCATCCAAAAATACTACTCCATGTTTTCCTTCTTTTTTTCCCATAAATTGGGTATAGGAAAAACATATTTCCTTAAGAAGCCGGATGAAATTTAGTATAAAGTGGCAATTGCAGCCTCTAGGAAATAGGAGTAGGACTAACCTTATCAACAATAGGGAAAGTGTCATATTAACGAGAACTTAATTGTTCATTTGACCATTTCGTCAAAGATTGATGATGGTAAGGCTATAACTTGAGATACACTTTATCACCAATCTGAAACCGTATATCACAATGCTTCTTATCATCACAGGGCTTCATATATTGTTAAGAACTTTCCACAATTAAGTTTCAGCTCATCAAGTATAGCATTATATATGAGCCACCAAGTGTTCAGTGACAGCACCCACTCTAGAAGAGTAGTTCAGAAAGCGATAAAGAATGGGGGTATCCTGAGACTAGATAGAGCCCTAAACAGAGTCCTACTAGTTGGCCTATTGAAATCAGTGTTAAACCAAAATCCAGCCCAAACAAGCCATTCAGATCAATTAGCAGGTTGAGAACCAAAAAAACTGCATATATAAGTTCCCACACTTGGATTAACCAAGAAATACAACTTGGTTGTATGACTGTTGATACGCTTGAATATAAGTGTAGATTGCTGGCTTTCCATGTTCTTTCTTTAGGTTTACATATGGCATAGAGACTCACAGGATTTAATAGAGGCATTGCTTGGCCACTCTGGAGCTATGAACCGTTTGAAGAGATTGAAGAAGCTAAATAAATTATTTAATTATATTATATGTTGTATATTATTGAATTATATATTATTTGTTTGTCAAATAAATTAGTTTAGAGAAAAATGATAAATATAAATACTTAAAAATAATTTATTTAGTTTCATGAATATCTCCAAATGTCAATTGGGTGATCAGAGGAAGTATTCATTGAATCCAAATTAATGCTTGTGCTACTCAAAGTTTTCAGTCAGATAAGAAAATTAATGCACTAAATAAAATACAATATAGGCAAAGGAATAAAATGGGTTGACGTGAAGCCCACTCAAATAAAAACAGAGTAGCTTAGTTTGAGCAAGCTCTGTTTAATTGTTTCCCCACAGACATTATCAACAATAGAGATAAACTCAAGGTCTCTTTAGATTTTTGCCCTTACATTTTTAATTATATTTTGTAAGAGTATTTGGCATTGAGCATATTGGTGAATGAGAGAGACACAGGTCTTAATTTTACTGTGGGAAAGTGAACCAGCTCTTGATATTATTACTGTATTCTAACAAAGGTGGTAGTCAGATTATTGATTTCAACTAATAAATTTCTCATTATTATCATCCTATCTAAAAAATAAATTAATGGGGGAATGTTAAATATGAGCGAATAACCAAGTTGAATCAATTACAGATCATGTAAGTGATATTATTTCATAAATATTATATTTATATCCACTGAATTTCACAAACCAAGTTGTCTAAAATGATTAGTTGAGTAGTTTATTAATTATTCTTTTGGTTATACTACTCAATATGTGTATGATTGTGTGTGTGTGTTTCTGTGTTTTGATTATAAATTTTAATTTTGATCATATAAAAATGCATATACAGATCGCAGTACCAAGAGTAGTAAAGTAGTAATAATTATATAAAGGATAATCCATTGAAAGAGAAAAAGATCAAAGTACAATAATATATTACACGGAAAACTACTCAAAAAAGGCATCTTAACAACATGATAAGAACACAAATATGCACTAATACCTAATAATACTAAATCTTCTCTCACAATTCACTAAATTTAAGACAAGAAAAGAAGAAATAGGTATTCAACAGGTAAAACGGAAACAAAGCATCACAGTAGTGATAGATAGATTTATAAAACCAATACTCCAAACTGTTGCTCCCAATGCTTGCTGTTACTGCTTGCATCCCGAATACAAAACATACAATAAACAAAGATAATATATAATTAGCTAATGACAGAATTTGATTGGCGAGAAGAGGAAGGGAAAAGATAAAGAAACCCTCATTTAAATAATCATAATTAAAAAATAAAAAAACTAATTTATTACCTCAAGGGAAGTTTGTTGCTTATATTCAATCATAGCTTTTGCAACATAGGGCCACAGCAACATAAAGTCGATCTCCCAAATCATTAAACCATCGAAAAAATTTGTGTCTCCATGCTCTGATGAGGAAGAGAGAACCACAAACTCCCCAGAAGCCCGCTGCAAATCCAACCCCCATACCAAGATACAATGACTTCAGAAAATTGTCATCTTCATTTTCTTCAACTTGGTTTGAGTCATGAGTTTCTTCCTTTTTATTGCACTTCTTTGGAAGAGGATCTCCACAAAGTTCACGATTGCCAACAAAACTCCAGGACTCAAAACTTTGAATTTGGGTTCCCAATGGAATTTTACCAATGAAATTGTTGTATGAGAGGTTCAAATCATGAAGAAAAGACAAATTAGAGATGACTGAAGGAATTTCTCCAAAGAGTCTATTGTAGCTGAGATCAAGAAATTCCAACTTTGACATGTCTCCAATTTCTTTGGGAATCTTTCCAGTCAAATGATTTCGAGACAAATTCAAGATCTGCATTTGATTGTTACTAAACAATTCTTTAGGAATTTCTCCGGACAAGAAATTACTAGAAAGATCCATAATGCCACTTGTATGATACTCAACACGACTTGGGTTGTAGTCTAATTCTCTTCCTTTAGTAAATACTTTTATTATTGCGTTAGGCCAACTATACCACACATGTGTAGGCGTGATGTTGCTTAGGCAATGAGGTATGAATCCAAAAAGCTTATTTTCAGCAAGATCAAGGATTGTCAAATGAGAGAGGTTGCACAATTGTGATGGAATGTTGCCTATAAATTGATTGGTCCTCAATTTAAAAACTACCAAATCTAGCCCTATAGGATTTGGCAAACTTCCAGAAAATTCATTTTGCTCTAAAACGAGGTATTCCAAATTTGTCCAATTCAGCATCTTTAATGAAAATTTGCCAAAGAAACTATTATTACTCAAATCCAGCAACACAAGATTCAATGAAGCGAATGAGGGAGGAACTTTTCCTGTTAGCTTATTACTCCCCAATCTAAGGAGATCTAATTGTTTCCAGTTTGTCCAACAATCAGGAAGTGTTCCACTCAAATGATTATATGATAAGTCCAAATGATTCAACTTGCTTTCTTCATGACTCTCAAGTTGGCACAATAACGAGAAAATAGATCCTGACAAAGAATTGTGAGATGCATCAAAGTAAAAGACATTTGCTGATAGTGTGACATGAGATATGTCTTCACTAATCAAGTTGTTTGAGATATCAACAATATCAATTCCTACTACAAAGCTCCAAAATACATTTGCATCAATCGTTGAAATCCTTGATCTAGAAATATCTAGATATTCTAGATATCGCTGTGTATACAGCCATGATGGAACATTAGGCCCTATGCTTGTGTTACTCAAATCCAAATGCTCAAGTTGAAATGGTGGGACCCATTTAGGATCAATGTCAAATTCAAAACTTGATGAACTTAAGTCCAATGATGTTAAATTTGAGAACTTTGAAAAAATATTTTCAGAAAGAACACCTGCCAAGAAATTGTGTCCAATGTGTAATTGATTTAAATTTTGGAGCCCTCCAAGGGTTTTTGGAAGATTGCCACTCAATTGATTGCTGGACAAGATTAAGCTCAACAAGGAAGAAATATTCCCAAGAGATGGTGGAATTACACCAGAGAACAAATTACGAGAGATATCCAAGAATTGCAACTTTTCATACTGGCCTAACCAATCTGGAATTGATCCTTCGAGGTTATTATAGATCAAATCTAAATGCTTGAGGTTTTGAATATTGAGCAAGGCTTTTGGCAATTGACCATAGAAAAAGCATCCACCAAGGGCAAGATGATAGATGTGATTGGTGATATTAAAGAATGAACTAGGTAATTTAGACTTAAAATAGTTGGAAGTAAGATCAAGAACTCCAAGTGACGTAAAATTGGTATAATCAAGGGATGGAAAATCTCTCAATTCACAATCCGCCAAGTGTAACTCAGAGAGTGAAGGAAGCATAGCTATATGTTGGAGCCATTTGGTTTCATTTCCAATATCATTCCAACTAAGGTCAAGATACTTCAAGGAAGCAAGTTGTGAAAGCCAATGAAGGTCGTTTATGACTAAATCATAATTATCGGAAAAGTCAAGATAGCGTAGAGCAACAGAAAAACTTGCTGATTGATTAGAAGGAGCAGCAAGTGATTGGTTATGAAATTTGTTCGCATCAAAAGGAGATTTGGAGATTTGGCAAAGTGACATACTCACAGTTTGAAAGTCATTGTTGCTCAAGTCCATGTGGTTGAGAAATTCAAGTCGAAGCACACATACATTGATCTCTCCTTCTAATGCATTACTGGAAAGAGAAAGCTCTGTAACTCTACCTGTGATGTCGTCGCAGTAAACTCCCTCCCACAAACAGCAATCTTGTTCAACAGTCCAGGAAGAGAGTTGGTTGTTTGGATCAACCACTCCTTGTTTGAAGATTAAAAGAAGTCTTTGATCATTTTCATTGCAACGTATCACCTTGTTTGAGGCAACCACCCTTCTGTTGAATGCTGCTGCAAATAGCAGAAACAACAAAGCAAATGAAATTTGTGAAGAGAAGCTGGCCATTGTGGTAAGTTTGAGTAGATCGAATTGCCTCAATGAAGTCTTTACATGATATATATATATATATAGTGAGTGTGTGTGTAAATAAGAATTAAAGAAAAATATAAGTAACAATGCAGGAGTAGCGTCATTATCCACATGGGAATAGAAGACTGAGGCTCAGGAATGTAAGTATCAATAAATTCACAGGAATGTAAGTATCAATAAATTCCATTTTCTAATTACCTAAGTATTATTGTACTAATTACCCAAATACGTAATAAGTACCAAATGAAATATAATTAATGAAATCAACTTTTATGCCGGAATTTGTTCAGACAGATGCGAATATTAATATATTTATTGCACTAATCACCTAACATATGGGGATTATGAAATTTTTAATTAAGCTGTAGAAAATGATTATAGAGTATGAATTTTTTTGGGTTCAAATATGAGATTATATTAATACCGAGGAAGATGAAGTTACTGGGTTTTTTTTTATTTGACTTAATGTCTTTTTTAAAATTCAATTTACTTCCATCCTAATCATCTAATCATAATAATAGAAACTGGGAATAAAAGGGGAATTAAATCTCATTTAATTCGATTACATTATATTGGAAACGGAATACGTAATTGTAATATGGAAGCTTACAATTATTTGCCAATTTAACGTAATTGTAATAGGAATTAAATCAATGTGTTTTAATGTGAAATAGTTAAATCAATTTATTTAATTGAAATAGTTACAAGTCTTGAGGCAACCCACCAGGTCAAAAAGAAAAAAGAAAAAGAAAAACCCACTACGGTGAGGTTAGCTAACTTTTAGTACTTTCTCAGCAATTTTAACACTAACTTTAATTTAGCTTTTGAATGCATTTTCTCAATAACCAGGAGCTGCCATTGCTTTGCAGTGACCCACTAGAAAAACAATTAAAAGATATTGGTAAAAGAGAAGGAAAGTAACTTTTGTGGTCTCAATAGTCTTGAGTTCTCATTGCTTTTCTACACGCGCATATATTCTTGTTTGCCTGGATTGAACCCAACGAACATTACACAGAAACACCAGTAGGTGTGTGTGTGTGTGTGTGTATTGGAGATAATTAGTATGGTATATAAAGATTTTTGATACAAATCTAATGTGTGGCCGAGAAACAATTAATTTTACACATCAGAGATGGTGGGAAATAATTAGCTAGTATGGTATATGTGATAACCTCAATAGAAAGAGAAAAAAAAAAGTTAAATTATAAAAAAAATAGAGTAACCTTTTAAAGACATTACAATCTATGTCCTATAGGATTTTTCCAGTATTCCAACAAACTCATTTAATAATAATAAGTTAAATTTTTATTGAAAATATCTTTTAGTTGATTATTTAATCAGTCATAGAATGAATAAAATATTTTGAAATCTAAGCACTTAATATAATTTAATACACATAAGAAGATATTTAGTAAATATTAATATTAATGAATCTCATTAGTAAATATTAATATTCTTCAATTTCCACAGCCAATTGATTAATCGTTTGAACTTTGAACGCATGAAGCCGTTTTCTTTTTTGGCCAAGCGCATGAAGCCTATTTAAAACAACGGTTTCGGGTAGTATTAGATATGGCATTTATTTTTGTTTCAAATAATTACACCCTTGAGGCAAAAAAAAAAAAAAAAAAAGTTATGTAAGTGTTTCTTTATCACACGTTATTAACAAAATTATTAGAATCAATTCTTTTCCTGTTCATTGCAAGTATTTAAGTGTTATAGTTTCCATTCACTTATTTAAGGATTTTACCTAATAAAAACTACTAATTAATTTAAGTGTTATTGCCATCAATTATGCAGGGTAAACGTGGATACATAGCATTGCTTTACTTTTGCGTGCTGCATGAATTTCTAAGCTTCTGCCCTTAATTTTCTTGAAAGGCAAGCATTTCCCTAAATTACATTATAAAAACGTTAAATTGGTAGGGGCTATCAATTTCTAATTGGAAAGTAAATTCGTTATCTCTAGTTGGACGTGCTACTTTGGTAGGGACTATGACATCAGCTATTCCAGCTTATACAATGCAAACATCATCAATACCTCTTGGTTCATGTGATATGATTGAAAGTAAAAATCGAAGCTTTTTGTGGGGTACAACGCAGGAAAAGCAGAAAATTCATCTTGTCTCATGGGAAACGGTGTGCAAGTCAAAGGGTAATGGTGGCTTGGGATTGAGACATGTTAAAACCTAGAATCATGCATTTATGGCTAAATTAGGATGGAATCTTATCAAGAAAAAGGATGACTTATGGGTAAGAATTATTAGAAGCAAATATAAATGTGGAAATGATTTGATGCATCAAATTGATATGCAGAGGATAGGATCGAATACTTGGGTAGGGATCAAGGCGGCATGGAGATTTGTGCAGGAGGGTTCTTAAGTTGAGCAGGGGAGACAAATTGTTCGATGGAAACACACAAGAAATGGAGAATTCACGGTGAAATCTGCATATAAAGTTATTGCAAATGAAGAAGAGAACCAGGAAGTATTATGGCAGAAAATCTAGAAGCTGAAAACTATTCCAAGGTGTAAAACTTTTATGTGGCTCGTTGCTCATAACAAGCTTCTTACCAACGTGGAGAGATATAGAAGAGGCATGTGTGCTGATGATGTGTGCGGTTGGTGTAAGAAGGGTCCAGAAACGGTGCTGCATGTACTTCAAGACTGCACTGAAGCTAAACGTTTGTGGATGGAAAAGATAACTTTGCCAAGAGATCGTTTTTTCTTTGAGCTTAATCTCAAGGAGTGGTTGATCTTTAATATTCGACGCTTGGATTGGAGTGACTGGTTTGCAACTTTATGCTGGTTATTCTGGAAAAGGAGAAATGAACGTCTTTTTGAGCAGAAGAATCAGAGTAATGAGAGCTTACATAATCATGCCCATGCCATTATATCTAGCATTCAAAAGGCAACTAAAAAACTAGTCCGAATCAACTTACAAGGCACATTAGTTACGGATAAAAGGGCCACATGGATGCCACCTGAGGAAGGATGGATTAAAGTAAACGTAGACGGAGCATTTTCAGGGAAAACCGGTGCTGGGTGCGGAGGAGTTATTCGAGAGGCTAACGGGAATTTTAGTATGGCTTTTATGCACAGATTGGAGTTGGGTGATCATGTTACTGCTGAAATATGGGGTATTCTTCTAGGATTGAAGACAGCTTGGGATCAAGGAAAGCGTAGAGTGGTATTAGAATCCGGTGCGAAAGAAGTTATTGATCTGATCACATGTGAGAATTGCCAGAATCATCCGGACGCTAATACAATAGCGGAAATTCGTTCCATATTGCAACGAGAATGGATGATAGAATTGAGGTTTGTTCCAAGAAACGCAAATAGGGTTGCCGACTTCCTTGCGAAAAAGGCAATTTCATGTGTAACGGGGTTTCATCCTATTTTGTATTCCACGTCTGAGTTAACAGCTGTTTTAGAGCTGGATCATTGTATTCCTACTGATGTAGGCTGAGTTTTTTTTAGAGTTTCCAACTTTATGTATCAAAAAAAAAAAAAGACACGGAAGTAAATTACACGCTAGTGATGGAAAAAAAAATTAAATTCATCATCTTAGTGGGATAGTATTTGTTGACTTCCACTTTTTGCTGTGCCCATAATATATATTAAACATGAACAATCTTTATCAAGAAAAACCTACACCTAACAACCATAAAAAAGTAAGCTAATTGAACTTTTTTGGTCTCAAGAGTCTTGAGTGCTCATTGCTTTATATATATATATATATATATTCCTGAGGCAAGTGACTAATCAAAAGCAAGTTAACACCATAGTACACGCAACGACCAAACAATATATGATGTTTAATTCATTATGAATTAATAATTAGTTGAGGAAGTCATTAGCTATAATATTCTAATAATTAAGATGGAATTTCGCCCTCACCGTGTAATTTACTTCCTTCTTTTCATTGCTGGTGCCCTCTCTGATTATTTTAAGTAGTTAGAGGACATTTTTGTTTCTGAACTATTTTGCCATTACCAATCATTCTTAACTATTCATGTGAGCAATGTTGCCAAGTATCAAAATCATTACGACTAGGGATAGAAATAGGTCAGACCTCTAATAAGGGTCTACGGCCTAGTTTATATAAAGCCTAGTCTAGCCTATTTAATAAATAGGTCAGGCTCAGGTTCAGGCATATTGCTAAGCCTATTTACATAAACAGGTCAGGCCTATTTTCATAAGGCATAGCCTATAGGCCTGGCCTATTTAGCTTTTTTTTTTTAATGTATACTATTACATATGTATATATAATATAATATAAATAATTTTATAAATTATTTATAAATTTACCAACTTAACCTTAATTCTAAGTTTCACATTTCATCATTATTACACTACACCATTACTTTTGTATAAATCATTCACTCTTGCCTTTCTTCTCTTCGATCGCTCAAGATGACAACACTAACTCACTCACTCTCCCCTAATTAATGCCCTCCACTGAAGCATAATAATTGTTATGAGTTTATTTTAGTGTCAAATGAAATATTATAATCTGAGTAAGAAGAGCTTGTCCTAATTTACTTGGGAAAGGTAAAAGAGGCAAAATCTAGTTTTACATATTATTTGTTATGTTTAGTCAATTTTAAAAAATATATCTCATTAATCAACAGATGATTGACTTTTCTTATTACTATTTGCTCGGACAATTGTTGTCACTACACATTCTTTTCTTTTCCTTACTAAGCCCTAATATTACTATGATAATGGATATTGGGGCTTTAAGACATAATATATGATTGTATATAACTATGAACAATTATATATGAATTTGGAGGCATAGACTTTAAAGGCTATTTAAAAGTCTACATTATTTAAGTAGGCATTAAAATATGCTTCAGGCCTTGTTAGGCCTTTTGAAGGCTCAGACTCAGGCCTAAAAAAAACCTACATACAGACTCAGGCCTAGGCTCAGGTTTTAAATATCTGTTGCAGGCCCAAACTTATTTAAGCAAAACTTAGCCTATTTCAACCCCTAATTACAACTAATGGACATTAACATTTGTTAATTGATTTTTTGAGGCACAACATCATGTATAACAATCCTTTTTCCATTATTAGAATCAATTCTTTTCCTGTTTATAGCCAGTATTTAAGTGATATCGTTTTCATTCACTTGATAAGATTTTTACCTTACAAAAACTACTGAGTAATTTCTATTTTCTTGACGGTGTTTAGTGTTTTTATAAATTAACTTAGGGATATGCTTACCTTTTAAGAAAATTAAGGGCATAAGCTTAGAAATTCATGCAGCACGCAGATGCAAAGAAATGACTAAAGGTGATTTGGATCAGTGTCACACCCTCATCTTATTTTCACTTATTTCAGAGTATTTGCGCAAAATGATACACAGTTCAGTGGGCAACACAGGAATAACATAAATATACTGATATTATGTGCACGATTACGGAAATTCCCCATACAGGTTCGTACTTGATAATTACAATTAACGTAGCCTCACAACGCTATGTGGGTGTCTAAACACATCTCAGTGAACGGAGACATCTTTATTGTTCACAGCATACGTTCTGTCAGTAGGAAAGTAATACCAATATGCATGCAAGATAAGTGCTTAATGCATGACATGCTTGAATTACATAACTCATGCTTACACAATGACATATCTGCGTACTCAATGTTTCAATCAACATACGTATGGCCATAGCATTAACAGAAACAGAGCTTCAATTATTCATATATGTTTCACATCATCAGGCAAAGCAATAACATGCATCAATATACACCATCACAAATAGTATTTCTGGTGGTTATATTAGTTTAGACATCTTCTAATACATGCCTCGATTTGCGTGTCAATCCCTTGGGCTCTCTACTCGGTCCTAGAACGTCAAATGTACAGCTTAGACACTTCTATAGTATTTCTGGTGGTTATATTAGTTTATCGTAAAATTTTACCAAAATATCTCTGGGACCCCGGTCCGGCCCCGCCGTACTCAGCTCGATGGCACGTTTTCCAAAAATTTTGACTAGAGCTATTCTGACATATTTTCACCCAAGGAATCCATTTCCTGGCTTGAAATCACTAAATTCAGTGTCAAATTATGAAAATACCCTTGACAGCCCCGGTTTAGAGATTTCAGGGGCGTTTTAGTAATTATGCTTTTTCGGCCTCTACCGAAAAAGTGACCAACTGTAACCCCACCTATTTTTGCCCACTGAATCCAATGGAACCATTTATTTTATGAAAATCCAACTCCTTCCCTCAGATATGTTCTGGCCGAAATATTGGTCAAAATTTGGAAAAATGGAGTTTTGCGTTTTAGCTTCTAAAACTTGTACTTTTCCACTTCTAATTCCTTATTAGCTTATTTAATCACATTCTAATCATGATTTAAAGAAATTTTGGCAGCATAAACCCTTAGGATTAGGACTTTCCAAATTTACAAACTTGACAAAAATCATCAAAACCAAACACAAACCTCAACAACAACACCATACTAGTTTAGATCTAAGGTTTGTGAGGTTACCTCTTGAGATCTTGAATCCTCTCTCTCTAGACATCTCCTCTCTCTCTTCTTGAGCTAAGAATGGTGTCTTCAAGATCATGGATGCATGAAGAAAAGGAGTTTAGAGAAGGATCTTTCATACATACTCATAAGAAAAGGCTTAAGAGACAACTTTTACCTTGATCTTCGTCTTCCTCCTTCTCTCTAGCTTAAGGATGACTAGGATTGCCGGTGGTAATCTTAGTTTCTTTTTGGTTTTTAGTTATCATTTGGACAACTGTATATATTGAATTGACCATAGATTTGTAGTTATTGTGTAATTTTCGGTATGGGAAACTGAGACAGGTAATGATACCCTATAAAACTCTTAGATTAATGGATATATCCTAGGTGAATGTCAGGAAATTGGCTAATACTTTGATATTGTGTATGTGACAAATTGAATAGGCCAAATGTTTTTATTTTAAAAATTTAATGGAGATCGTATTATACAAGTTTTGTAAAAATTTTTAAATTATCCCCGATCTCTTATTCAATTTTAAAATGTGTTTTAAATATCAATTATGTCCTTGATGACGACGGGGTTACAACTAATCCTCAAAATTTTTCCGCCTTCCATTTTCCATTATCAATAATTTCTGCAACAGTCCAATCCTTCGCATGAAATGTCACTTCAACTTAGCTCGATAATTGTCTCTCCATATCTAGCACCAACCTATTGCTACACACATTCACCCTGGTCCCATCACCAATTTTCTAGAATACATCACTCTTCAATATATTCCTACCATTCAAAAATATTACTCTATGCTCAAGAAACTTTGCCTTTTTTTTAAACATAAATTAGGTATAGGAAAAACATATTTCCTTAAGAAGTTGTATGAAATTTGGTATATGGTGGCAATTGCAGCCTATATGAAATTGGAGTAGGACTAACCTTCTCAACAATAGGGAAAGTGACATATTAACGAGTGTTAAAGGAAATCCACCGTCCAAATCCCCCACCGTCAGGAAACGTCCACAATCAAGAAAAGAGGCAGATCTGCTGTTGACTATTCCTTCAAGCTCTCCTTGAAGTGCTCCATTAATCACGCTCGTTCTATCTCTATTTTATGTATATATATAACGTTGCAATCCTCTTGTTTAAATAGATCAATGTAAATACATATTTATGGACTCTTTTACTCTCATGGTATCGAAGCTATTAAGAATAGAGAGTCTGGTTTCCATTGAGAATTGTCAGTGGTTGAGAACTGCTGCAGTATCTTCGGAAGGGCGCGTGTGTTGGTGTCTCGACGGCTTCCTCCTATCTAAGCGTTGGAAGGAGTATTCCGACCTACCCCCTTGTGGTTTCGTGCTTTGGGTCTACGTTCTTTGCACTCTGGTTGGTTCTTTTCTTACTGTTGCAGCTGCCATTTATTGCTTCTAGTTTGCTGCTTTCTGCATAAGACTATTTTGTCATTTTACAAATTTGGAGGACCTATCTATCATTCTTCAAATTCGTAAGACTATTTTGTCATTTTACAAATTCGGAGGACCTATCTGTCATTCTGAAAATTCGTAAGACCAAACTGTCATTTTAAAATTTTGAAGGTCTAAACTGGTATTTCTGAAATTTGAAGAATCAACCTGTCATTTGAAAATTTGAAGGTTCTGTTCATTCAAGGGCTACTGTTCATCGTTTGGAATATTTCTGGTAAATCTCTATTTGGTCACTAGTATGATGTTTGCTGTTGTGGCTGGAGGAACTTGAAGCCTTGTTTGGGATATTTCAGATTGTTGCTTCAATTTATGATTGTGTGATTCTCTTATTCTTGCTCGGAGAATTTGTTGTAGTTGCATCTTTGCTTATATGCTGTTTGGTACATCTTCTCATTTTGATGATGGTTGAACCTAAGTCCAGACCTTCAGATGCTCTTGCTACAGGTAATATTACTTCTAGTCTTGCCACTTGTTCCTCAAAGTGGATTATCGATTCCGGTGCCACTGATCATATGACAAGTAACAAGAATTTGTTCTCCTCATATGCACCTTATGCCAATCCCTCTGGTATAACCATTGCCAATGGTTCTTATTCTCATGTTCTTGGATCTGGCACTATTAGATCTACCCCGTCTGTTCCTTTATCCTCTGTCCTTTATGTTCCTGACCTTGCCTTTAATCTTTTGTCTACTAGCAAACTTACTCGACAATTAAATTATTTTATCACACTCTTTCCTGACCATTGTTTGATTCAGGATCTCACGACGAAGCAGGTTATTGGTAAAGACTATGAATCTGGTGGGCATTACATCCTTGATGATCAGATGCCACGTTCTATTATTTGTTCTGGTGGGTCATCTTTATTTGAAATTCATTGTCGTCTAGGTCATATGTCTCTGTCATCTCTCCGGAAATTGTATCCTCAGTTCTCTTCTGTGTCTACTCTAAATTGTGAATCATGTCAATTTGCCAAACACCATCGTGTACATTTGTCACCTCGCGTCAATAAACGAGCTGCGTCCCCCTTTGAGTTAGTACATTCTGATGTTTGGGGTCCTTGTCAAATCCTGTCTCAAACTGGTTATCGTTATTTTGTCACTTTTGTTGATGATTTTTCCCGAACCACTTGGCTTTACTTAATGAAACAACGTTCTGAATTATTTACTCACTTTCGTAATTTCTGTGCTGAGATTCAAACCCAGTTTAGCACTCCTGTGAAAATCTTATGAAGTGATAATGCAAAAGAATATTTTTCCGCCCCATTCACCGAGTACATGCAAAGTCATAGTATTCTTCACCAATCCTCTTGTGTTGATACCCTTGCTCAAAACGGTGTTGCTGAAAGAAAGAACCGACATCTTTTAGAAACTGCCAGAGCTCTTATGTTTTATTCCTCTGTCTCTAAAAGTTTTTGGGCTGATGCCGTGTCTACTGCTTGTTTTCTCATCAATCGCATGCCTTCGGCTGTTCTTGGTGGGGATATTCCGTATTCCATTCTATTTCCCACTACTAAGCTGTTCCCTGTTGATCCTAAAATCTTTGGTTGTTTTTGTTTTGTTTGGGATGTCCATCCTAGTATTAGTAAACTCGATCCCAAGTCCTTAAGATGTGTTTTTCTTGGATATTCTAGAATTCAGAAAGGTTATCGGTGTTACTCTCCTGATCTTCGTCGTTATGTTGTGTCCACTGATGTCACTTTTCATGAGTTCTCTCCTTTCTTCAAGACTTTGACCGTCTCTGAGTCTCCCTCTGTCATAGATGAGTCTGATGCTATCCTGATTTATCCTGTCTCTCCCCCACCAGTACAAGTTGCTGTTCCGGAACCTGATATCATCAATGATGCTGATGTTGCCAATGATTCACCTTTGCCAGCTCCTACTTCACCGATTGATTTCTTTGATGCCTCCTTAGTTCCTACTCCTGTTTCAGCCGATCTTCGTCTTACTGCTACTGAACTACTTGGTCCTGATTCTCTTGTTGATACTTCTGATGACCTGCCCATTGCCCTTCGAAAAGGTACTCATCCTCGTTATCCTCCCAAAAGATATGCTGATTGTACCTATCCTATCTCATCTTTTGTATCCTATAAGTCTTTGTCCTTTGTCTCCTCTTCTCTTGTGGCCACCCTTGATTCCATCTCCACCCCTACTACCCTTCACCAAGCCCTGACTCACCCTAGTTGGCATGCTGCAATGGAAGAAGAACTTTTGGCGCTGGAAACAGCTGGTACTTGGACTCTTGTTGATCTCCCTCTTGGAAAGAAGGCCATTGGATGTAAATGGGTATTTGTTGTTAAGACTAAGGCTGATGGTTCCTTGGAACGGCTAAAAGCTCGACTTGTTGCCAAAGGGTATGCCCAAACTTATGGTATTGATTATTCTGAGACTTTCTCTCCTGTGGCCAAACTCACCTCAGTTTGTCTTCTTGTTTCTTTAGCGGCCACACATCATTGGGATTTGCACAAATTAGATGTTAAGAATGCCTTTTTGAATGGCGACCTTCTTGAAGAAGTTTATATGGAGCAACCACCTGGGTTTATTGCTCAGGGGGAGAATAGGAAAGTGTGCTACCTCCGGAAGTCATTGTATGGTCTAAAGCAAAGTCCTCGATCCTGGTTTGATAGATTCTGTACAGTAGTTAAGAAGTTTGGGTTAAGTCAAAGCAGGTGTGATCACTCTGTATTCTACTAGCAATCTGATGCAGGCATAATTCTTCTAGTAGTATATGTTGATGATATTGTGATTACAGGGAGTAACATTTCTGAAATTTCAAAACTTAAAATCTTCCTGAACTCTCACTTCCAGACAAAAAGATTTGGGATCATTAAGGTACTTCCTTAGTATTGAGGTTTTGAGAAGCAAGAAAGGCATTCTTTTGACTCAGAGGAAGTATGTTCTCGATCTCTTAAAGGAGATTGGAAAGCTTGGAGCTGCACCAAGCAGCATCCCCATGATTCCGAATCCCTTCTTGGATCTTGATGCTAGTATGTTTGATGAGCTTCCTGATGACTTAAAGAAGAAGATTGATCCAGAGAAACTGAAGCCGTTTACATTTCCTGAAAGATATAGAAGACTCATTGGGAAGCTGAATTATCTGACAGTAACTCGTCCTGATATAACATTCTCAGTCAGTAGGCTCAGCCAATTCATGGCATCACCAACGGTGGCACAATGGGAAGCTTTAGAACATATCTTACATTATTTGAAAGGTTCTCCTGGTCTTGGTATTCTTTATACAGGTTATGGGTACACTAAAGTCGAGTGTTTCTGTGATGCGGATCATGCAGGATCTAAAGCCACAAGACGATCCACTACGGGTTATTATGTGTTTGTTGGTGGAAATTTGATATCTTGGAGAAGTAAGAAGCAAGGAGTTGTGTCAAAATCAAGTGCAGAAGCGGAATACAGAGCCATGTCACAGTCAGTACAAGAAATTGTGTGGGTGTTTCAACTCTTGAAGGAAATTGGTATCACCACAACATTGCTTGCAAAGCTATGGTGTGATAATAAAGCAGCACTTCATATAGCATCGAACTCTATATTCCATGAACGTACCAAACATATTGAAATTGATTGTCATTTTATTCGTAATAAGATTAAAGAAAATGTTGTATCTACAGGGTATGTGCAATCAAATGACCAACTGGCAGATCTTCTGACGAAAGCCTTACATGGGACACGGGTTGAGTATCTTTGTAACAAGTTGGGCATGATAAATATATATGCTCCAACTTGAGGGGGAGTGTTAAAGGAAATCCACCATCCAAATCCCCCACCGTCAGGAAACGTCCACAGTCAAGAAAAGAGGCAGATCTGCTATTGACTATTCCTTCAAGCTCTCCTTGAAGTGCTCCATTAATCACGCTCGTTCTATCTCTATTTTATGTATATATATAACGTTGCAATCCTCTTGTTTAAATAGATCAATGTAAATATATATTTATGGACTCTTTTACTCTCAACGAGAAAGATGGGAGAGATGTGAAAATCATTTCTAGCGAGAGACAAAGAATTTAATAAGGCAAATGTAACAAATTTTATTATTTTAATGCACTCCTTGATACATGAGAATGTGGTACAGAAGACTTATATTTAAGCACTTGGTGGTATTTGAATTTTACTTCCAAATTAAGAACTTTGTTATAAGATACTCCCTCAGTCTCTATATATAAGGTTTCATTTTTTATATAGATTGTGTCCTTTTTATAAGGTTTCATTTGAGTTTGGTTTAATAATAAATATATTTTTACCTATTTTACCCTCAATTACTTTCATATATTATATTAATTAAAATGTCGACTTGTTCCTTGTATTCCCTCTCATTCCTTTTATTCTCTCACACCATATTTTTCCCGTTCATTTTCTTTCATCATTTTTTCATTATTACTCACTTTCTTGCTCATTCATAAATAAAAACATTTTTAGGGAAAAATTTAATCTTCTACTTATTTATTACTTTTAACTGTTTTCTAAAACCTAACATTTCAATTAAAAGAACTTTATATATAGGTACCGGGAGATACATTTATAAGTATTTTTGTCATTAGTTGAATTAGGAGGTGTATTGTGATCACAATGAACTTTTTGAAACGCCACTCACATAATTTTGTTTAATTTAAAGAACAAAGCTGTAATACTGCCAAATGTTTTTGGAGAATGATATACATGGGGATGAAAACAAATCAATAACTAATAATGATTTGCTTATTTTGTATTGTATCCATCAAAACTCAAAAGATTTTGAACTCAAATTCTTGTTACCTCTTCATTATTGGTAGGTATTCATTAAATGTGGTAGGTGTTGCCTTAAAATTGAAATAACCTGTCGACTTTTAGTTTTTAAAAGGTGGTTTTTGGGGGGTTTAAATTAGTCGTTCTGCATAATTTTGACTCAATTTCTAGTTTAAACGTGTGTTTATATAAATTAAAAAACAAGAAAAGACAAAATAAAATCTAACTTTTTTTTTTTGAAAAAATTATATAGTATCATCTTTTTCTTAATAAAAAGATCAATATAATATTAAAACGAGGATAAAGTAGTTACAATACAGTGTGTAGTGAAGGACAAGTAAAGAGAAAAGATACAAGTTTAGGATTAAGCACTTTAATAAAACCATTGTTAACACTAACAAAGAAATTAAGCAAGTGCAATAAATCTTGTGTGACCATGTTGCTTGATCTTGCAAGAGGATGCTTGCAAATGTTGATATTTTTTTTGATGACCATAGATGGAGAATTACTTTATTAGAGACAAACAATGGTGAATGAACAATTTAAAGCAATCCAGCTCTTAGACATTTGAAAGCGAAAGAAGGGTCTCCTCGATATAGCCTTTTTCACTTAAATTGTTGAATAGGCTGACTTTGGAAACATACTCAAAGATGACCAAACAGAATCTTGCGATACTTAGTTTGTTGCAAAATAATACTCCCTCCGGTCCTAATTATAAGATAAAATTGATTTTTTTTGAAAAAATTAAGGAAGCCAATTAAATTACCTTAGAGTATTTATATTTTTATTTTTTTTCTCTAAACTAATTAATTTGACTAATAAACTAATATATAATCTAAGGATACTAAAACTATAAACACTCTAAAGTAATTTAATTGGCTTCCTTAATTTCTTCAAAAAAATCAACTTTGTCTTATAATTAGGACAGGAGGGAGTAGTAGTCCACCCAAATGAGTTAAGATTGAACCAAACATTATTGATCAACAGTAATTCACCTTGTGGATTTACTTCTAGAGTTGAGGCAAATGCTAGGACTTATCTTAAACAAGATAAATGGTGAGGAAGGAAAAGTGAAAATAAGTGATATCCAATACGTGGTCCCTACAGAAAGTTCTTGATTGGTCTTTAGAAGGGTAGAGTTGGTCCTACAAGCCCCAGAGGAGAATGAAAAAGGGCAAAATTCAAAAAAAAGAAAAAAAATTAAAATTTAAAAATTCCAAATTGGCGATTTCTTATCAAAATAAGTTATTAA
The DNA here is from genome assembly GCA_963855925.1 of Inga laurina. Taxonomy (NCBI): domain Eukaryota; kingdom Viridiplantae; phylum Streptophyta; class Magnoliopsida; order Fabales; family Fabaceae; genus Inga; species Inga laurina. The sequence continues at coordinate 22,661,637 of OY979704.1, forward strand.
TTGCTAAGTAAGTGTAGTCAATACCTAAACTATTGTAGGAAACAAAACTTATTTAAGATTTTGATGTTTTGATGGTATTTTTCTAGAATTTTTCCTAAAAATAACATGTTGTTTTAAATATAATGATAAGAATAGGTTAAAGTGTACATTTAGTCCTTTATGTTTATATCATGTTTTATTGCGGTGTTAAAATTGAAAGACTAAAAATACATTTTATAAATTTAAAGGATTAAAATAAAATATGTTATATTATGTCATTTCAAAGCACCATATGAATTGTTTGTATCTTTGTCGATAGTTCAACTTTTGATATTTTCAAAAAAAAAAAAAATTGATTTTTTTATTTATTAGGGAAAATAATTAGCAGTATAGATCCTGTTAAGCTATTAATTCCAATAATAACCATCTAATAATTGAAATTTCATTAAAGAATCAATAATAATTTTGAAGTGGATTATTTAAAACTCACAATTCATTCTATTTGATTTGTGTAATCCAGTCTAGTTATGAAATAAAAAAAGAAAACTTCAAATTAATGTCCATAAATTATGAATGAGATTATTTTCCCTTATTGACATCACAGAATCAATTATAAATTTCAGGTACTTGGGAGAACCAACTTGGGAAAGTGGTTGTCTTCTAATGGTGGTTCAACTCATTCTCGGTTGAGTTACTTGGTTTCATAAGTGGTATGCTTAAAGTTCATGACTAATTTTAGGCGATTTTAGTAGTTTACTTTTTCTTTGGCCAAAGATTTTAATAGTTTAGTGGTAAGAAAAAGAAAAGTTCAAATTAATTCTGTAGGTTGTGAACCAAACTACCGATGTTCCTTTAATAAAATTTCAATAACTAAATGTCTATTCATAGTTTTTTTGTTAAAAAAAGGGAATACTCTCTCCAGTTTTAGTTATAGGGTAAAGTTTTAAAGCTTCTTTAATTATTTACCAGTTCGGAACCCTCCTTCCCCCACCTTTTCTCTTTTTTAACCATTAGACCAATAGTTGAATGATTCATATTTAATTCTTTTATAAAATTATTATTAAAATGTTAAATTATAAAAAGAAAAATAATTAATTATATACAAATTGCTAAATTTGGATATGAATAATTCAAAACTACAATAAAGAAAATAAAAATAATATTTTGTATGAAACTAAATCTAGATTATTCAAATGTTGATTTTATGATTAGAAAGGAAGAGAAGAGATCTTTATCAAAAAAAAAAAAAAATGAAGAGGAGAGAAGAAAATGAGAATGAGAGACAGAAGGGTTCCAAACCGGGTATCTAATTCCTTTTCCACTCTTACCCTTCCATAATTGCAACAAGTTGTTGGCATGCTTTTATATTGCTAGACAATACTACTTTATTGTGATTATTACTTTTAATGAAGGGCAAAATTACAAAATATAACATTTCTTTAGGCCATCAAATATCACTTCTTAACACTTGTGAAATTAGTTAACTTCGCCCTATAATTAAGACTGGAGGGAATACTTGCTTGCTGTGTGCCGCTAGGGCCCAAATCCAAAAATAAGTCCAAAAAAACAAAGGAGACAATTCCAATTTTATTGGATGTCCCCAAAGGAACAAAAGAAGAGGAGACGAAGTCAAACTCTTTGTTTACTCAAACTATTTATCTATCCAATTTGGCTTTCTATTGTCAAAAAGAAGATTATCCATTTGGTGAGAATCTAATATCAACAACAATCAATCAAAAGATATTGACAACCTCCATATTCCTATATTGTAGAGAAGCATTCTGCAAAATTATGAAAAGTTGATTCCAGTTTTACGCTGGAGGAGGAGGAGGAGGAGGCTCTTTTACAAAGAGCTGTGGGCGAAACAATAGTTCATGAGATGGTGGTTCCAACCCTCTTCTACGCCAATGATTTAGAAATGAAGTTTCCAGTTTCCTCACCTGTCATCACAGTCACATTATCACATATCAGTATTAAAAAAATAAATAAGAAAAAGCTCAATACAATACTTCGGTTTCTGCTGTTGAGTTTTTCAACCAAGTTACAACGTAGGAAGTTGCTTTTCTTTTCTTTCTTCGTTTTTTTTTGTTGAGTTAAAGGAGCATACACTGTAAGTGGGATCGAACTTGCGACCTTTCATTTATAAGGGAGCATCCATGCCACTAGACTACAAGGCGATCGGCTTTGTGTTATCTTTTAAATGTCTATAGCTTAGTGGTGAATAAGGAAAAAGACATTTATGTTGGGTGAATATACATTAGTCTGCACAAAAATACTACGAAATTTAAGAATCTGATAGAATTGCTTATGTTGCTCAGACCTTTTTATAAGGGAACTTGGGAAGATACAAAAGAAAAGGAAAAGTTACTTTCTAATAACCAGAATGCATACTATTGTGGAGAAAGTGCAGATTCTTTAGGATGGTTCAGACCTGTTTTTGTTCAAAAGGGTATTTTGGGGACTGTGTTAGTTCTCTTTTGACTCTTTTTAAGCCGTTGCTGTGGCTGAGAGGAGAAGATAATCATTTTGTAATCAGAGTGCAAGAGACTCAAATCCAGAAAAAAAATAAAAGCTAGAAGGTTAATCCACATGCCTCTAGAAAGTGAAATAACAGTCACACGTGTACTTTTCATGAAGAAATCCAATCACATTCCTCTGTCATGTTTCTAATGGGATTTTATAAGACGGCAACAGGACATATTTATCAAATTTCTTATATAAAAGTGTAAAAGAAAGTGTAGGGCTTTGTCACTAAGTGTGTGTTTAGGTAGTTGCAAAAAAGCACTTTTGGAGCCCTAAACAATGATTTTGTCAAAAGGCAGCCAAACAGTCTAAATTTTTGTAGAAGCTATTTTCTAACTAAAACCATGGTTTGGAGAGTTCAAACCATGGTTTATGAGAAGCCGAATTTTTTTTTTTTTTTTTTGGTTTTTCAAAAGCTATTCTCTGAAATCACTTTTCCATCATCCCCTGCTTTTCCGTCCTTTTTCCCCAGCAAGCCCATCAAAAAAAAAGAAGAAAGAAGAAATTCTGTTTTGAGCTGCCAAAATCATATTTGCATTATACCAGCTCAGTGGATTTATGTTCCCAGAAAAGAAATACAACATTGGGGGAGAACACCACATTTAACCATTTTAAGCTTTCACCTTCTTAATTCCTTTCTATCTTAGATGTCTGCAGGGTGCCTTGGTCCTATTACTGTCATGAAGGTCAACCATAAACTTGAGGAATAAATAGCACCGAAATACAGATAATTGTAAAAGAAGTTCACCCATGAATCAAATGACAAAGTTGACAAAATTGCAAGGATATAGATTAGGATATCTAATTTGCATTTTGTTTTGTGACTTTACAATTGTCATTTCACTATGCATAGACATAGCACCAGACAGGGCCAAATCAGATCCCTCAAGCACTTGATAAATGAAATGAAATGAAAAGATGCAACAGAAGAACTATAAAGCTATACTTGCACAAATAAAAAGTTTTACATCAGCAATGACAAAAAATGGATGCCCATTTGTAAATCACCAATTGGTAATATATGTGTACTTGAGTGTGTGTGTGTGTAGTCATGTATAATGAAATGGGAGCAAGTGCATGATTATCCTACAAAAGCAAGCGAATCTAACACTGACATAGGTAAATAAAGATGAACTTGTAAATAAGAGACCTACTGGAAGTTTGAATAAGATGTCACATACGAAATAACATGTTTCGACAATGAAATATAAAAAAGTTCTACACATCAGGAAGCTGAAACACAGGAAAGACAGTATACAAGTATGTTGAACTTGGTTCCCAGTGAGACGCATAAATATTCTTTAATGAGTTTGGCTTTGGCAAATAATTGCAGATATGCATAAGTCACAGAGAGCAATAGCTTGTGTTGAGCTTACTCAAGACCCACTGGAAGTTTGAATAAGATGTCACATACGAAATAACATGTTTCGACAATGAAATATAAAAAAGTTCTACACATCAGGAAGCTGAAACACAGGAAAGACAGTATACGAGTATGTTGAACTTGGTTCCCATTGAGACGCATAAATATTCTTTAATGAGTTTGGCTTTGGCAAGTAATTGCAGATATGCATAAGTCACAGAGAGCAATAGCTTGTGTTGAGCTTACTTAAGACCCATTATCGCACTTCACATACACTCTGGAACAAGGTTTCCCTCCTAGTCTACTTGTGCTTTATACTTTTGATATTAGAACTCAGTTCCATTAACTGTCTCTTGAAGGAGGCAGAATAGAATTTCGCTCAATGGTGTTCTCTCTGCTTTTTTTCTTGTTTCCTTAATTCCTATAAAACACTCCATATTGAGTTGTCTCATTTCTCTTTTATTAACAAATTTTTCTTCTTCTAAACAAAAGTTAAAAGAAAATAAGAAACATGGAAAAATTAGAACACACCAAAGAAAAGCTAAATATCATAAGAGGCAAACCTGTTGAACAACAAATGGCTCGGTGTCAAGACTAAAAGGTTTGGTCAAAATAGTAAGAAACCCATTTTGATTGCCAAAAACAGTGTCAGTGAATGGCCGATCACCCACCTGCAACAATATACTCATGCTGAGACATGAATCCTCAAAAGATGAAACACAACTAAGTTAAAATGAGCTCTTCTAAATTCTTCTTTACCATGATTAGTTTAGACGATTCACAACCGAAATGCTTTTCAATTTCATCAGCTGATCCAGCTGGTTTCTTCACTCCTATGGCATGCAAATACATACGTACATCAACACCAACACCACATTATTATTATTTTTTTTTTTGCCAACACTACATTATTACTAACAATCCAAATGAATATTTCACATGCCTAACGTTTAAAGATAGAAGACATGTCTCAAAACAAAAGGTTACGAATCAAAAGAAACACTTACTATGCCTTATGACTCTAATCCCAATTGCCTCCTCAAGTGCTTTAGCTTTGGAACCATCAGGGTCATACTCATGTAGTCCTAATTCATCAGACACAAATAACATAAAAGTCCTGTGAGTAACATCCCCGTACCAAAAAATTCAGAACAAATTCCTTCATGGCTAAAAAGCACCAATATATACACTGATACAGACAGATAATGGCAGACACACCTCAGACAACAAAATGTATGTGTTTTAGATATATAACGGCTTAGAAATACCAGCAATCCAAGATCCACACGATGAAATATATAGTGTGTATAAATAATATAAGTGCCATGTTTATTTGATAATAAGATTCTATCTTTGAAGTATAGCTGCTTCACAGCTTATGGCATACATACAGCCCCAATTCTGAACTAGTTTCAGACTAAACTTACCAGCAGAATTACTGAAGATGGCAACATCAGGACCGAACTCCGATTTACAAAGTTCCAGCGCAGAAGCAAGAGGAGGCCAAGGGGTCAAACTGTAAGGAGCAGTAATGGTATTATCCTTATCAAACACGACCCCTTTGAAACCCCTTCTTCGCAGCTCACCCCAATCAATGTACCTTAAATCCGGAACAGAGACATGGGGCAGTGCTAATTTGGGCTCTTTCACAAACATAAACGCCGAATAAATGGCCTCCAAGTTTATTCTCTGCCCTAACGCTGCTTTCATATCTGCCAACCCCATGTTCGTGAAATGTACCCTCGTTTCCTCGTCGTTCTCGCACCCCTTTTGCTCGTCTTCTTGCTGAAGCTTTTGGTTTGTGGGTTGTGGACGTTGATTATTGGTGTCTTTGCGGACAATAGAGAGAAGGAATTGAAGAAATAGAGGATGTCTCTGGCTCTGGCAGTGATTTGAATTGGAATTGACGAAACTGTGGGGATGTCGCAAAGTCAGAGCGGAGAAATCTCTGATGGGGATTTTGCTGTGAGTAGTAGAAAGTGAAAGAGTGGTGAGGTTTCTCTGGTGCTGGGCATGGCGATGAAAATTCAGCGGTTTTGGAGGGACGGAACAGCAACTCGGAAGGGAAGCAGCTAAAGTAGCCGCAGGCATTGTTAGTTAAATTGCAGAGCTTGGGCCATTCTTGAAATCTAACATAACAAAAATAAAAAAAAGAAGTTATCAAAAAAAAAAAAAAATCAAAGAAAGAGAACTAATTGCAAAATCTTGAATTTTTTTTAAAAATATTTAAACATCCTTTTTAATACTAAAACTTATTTGATTTAAAACTGTGGTTTAGTCTTAATCTATTCAGAACAGTTTTTGATAATTGGTTGTTATAAATTAATTGATTTTATAATTAAAATTTTAAAAATATATTTTATCCAAAATTTATTCTTCTCACTATTCATCCCTAATTGAAGAGGAAGAAAGTGAGCAAGGTTAAGTGGCATGCATTTATAGGCAATAATAGTATAGCTTTAAACAAAGACAATGGTCAAGAATAGAGACATGAGAGAAGAGTTCAAGCAATCATTTCATGAAACAAGTTGATGAAGAAGATGATTACAATGTTTTGGTATAGTTGATCAAAGTTGTGTTTAGTTCCAACTTTCCCTTATTGTGTATGTTATAAGTTGACATCTTAATTAGTGTAAGTGTCAACTTGAGGAGGTGAGTTGGAGATGTTAAAAGTATCATTAGTTAAGTGAGATAGCGTTATGCAATAAGTGTATTGTGAAGTGATTTAGAATGTAGAATGTAAAATTATCACTAAAGAGATGCGAGTTAACTTGAGTCTCTCTCCAAGATCCCTAGAGTTAGGGCTAATGGTTAATCATCTTCGAGTGAGGGATGGTTGTTATGAAACCTAAGTGCATTGTTGTATTGATCTTGATAGAGCTTTTAATCATCTAATAAAAGTTCATGATTTGGTTCTTGTGGTTTATGAGTTGTTTAACAGCCACCCATTCTATATCAATGACATGAAAAGTCTCTGCAAATTTCAAACTCCCTTTCTTTATCAACACACCCTTACACACACCCTCGCAATCGATAAAATCAGAATATGGTTCTCCATCAATAAACTTATCCACTTGAACCCCTCAACCCACCCACCGGAAGAATGATACTCGCCACAACTTCACTCAAAATGAAGTTCTCAAAGGCTCCATAATAGACCTTTACTACGACCCTTTGGCTAATGATGTCAAAGGTCGTAAATAGACCTACCCTCTCCCTCTCTTCTTTGATAGCCATGGCATCAGTAACCTCGGTGAGGTGGCCAATGCTGCAGAATATACAGGTCTTCACCTTCATTAACCTCTTGATCCTTCATTTAAGATATATACGTGTCAATGTTAGATAGGCTCCATTCTCCCATAAATAGAAATCATCATTGTACACCCAATATGGCCAAAAACAATGATACAATTCTTATAGCGCACCATGACTTTTGATTTATAATTTGCTTTGCTCATCCAATACTTTGTATAATACTTTGCTCAAAGCCTCAAACATGGTGTCAGACCTTCACTAGGATTCTATTCTCCTATACATAGAATCATCATTGTACACTCGATATGACGATAAACAATGATATAATTCTTTTAGCACACTATGACTCGTCATATACCCTGCTCTGTTCATCTGATATTTTATCCAATGCTTTGCCCAAACATGTTATCAGATCACCACAATAACTTTATTCTCCTATAAATAAAATCTTCACTGTACACTCAATATGATGAAAAACAATGATATAATTGTTTTAGCGCAACTCTTGCTTTATACTCTGCTTGTCTAATGATTTATCAGATACTTTGCTCAAATACTTAAGATTCTAATGCAAATAGGCTCATCCAGGGCCTTAGCTTTGGAACCATTATCATATTCATGAAGTCTTAATTCATCATAGGCATGTAACATAACTAAAGTCCTGTGAGCAAGATCCCCGTACCAAACTCCGATTTACAACGTTCTGGCAAAGAAGAAAGAAGAAGAGGCCAAGGGTCAAACAGTAAGGCATTATCCTTATCAAACATAACCGCTTTGAAACCCTTTCTTCGCAACTCACCCCAACAATGCACCTCATATCACCAACAGAAAAGTGGAGCAGTGATAATTTGGTTCTTACACAAACATCAAATAAATGGCCACCAAGTTTATTATTTGCCCTAGTGCTACTTTCACTTCTACCCACCACATGTTTGTCTAGAATTAAACATGGCACTAATGTAACGTCCTAAATTTTGATTACGGGCTAATGACTGTTGAATGAGTTGTAATGAATGATTTATGAATTTAAAGTTGATTTGAGATTTTGTTGAATATATGCCAAAAAACAGAACAAATAGATGGAGTGGGAATTTGGTTGTTTTGATATTTCCATTGGTTTCCTTGTGGAAAATTGTGTAAGAGTAGTGTTGGATATGAATTTTGAACCATCGGAAACTTAGGTTTAAAAGTTGCAAGTTTTGGTTAGTGAGAACTCTGTGCAGGCAGTCAGTTTGTATGGACGTTTTGAATGGGTAAATAGTAATAAAAAATTCTGAAACTTTCCAGTCTTAAAGTTCACTTTCCAGTTTGTATGGACGTGGCGGTTAGCTCGACCTTGAATGTTGTTATGCTGCATTGTGATATATGCTTATTTGCTTTGTTTAATTATACATCATATACATAAACTATTGCTACTTGGATTTTTTTGAATCTCACTCTTTTCAAATAACCATTTTAGACAGGGCAAGTGGATCTCGAGGCAAACAAGTGAGCAAGGACGACTAGGATTGCCGGTGGTAATCTTAGTTTCTTTTTTGATTTTTGGTTATCATTTGGACAACTGTATATATTGGATTGACCATAGATTTGTAGTTATTGTGTAATCCCCGGTATGGGAAACTGAGATGGGCAATGATGTCCTATAAAACTCTTGGATTAATGGATATATCCCAGGTGAATGTCAGGAAATTGGCTAGTACTCTGATATTGTGTATGTGACAAACCGAACAGGCCAAATGTTTTTTTTTTAAATTTAATGGAGATCATATTATGCAAGTTTTATAAAAAGTTTTAAATTATCCTCGATTTCTTATTCAATTATAAAATGTGTTTTGAACACTAATTATGGTCTTGATGATGACGGGGTTACAACTAATCCTCAAAATTTTTCCACCTTCCATTTTCCATTATCAATAATTTCTGCAACAGTCCAATCCTTCGCATGAAATGTCACTTCAACTTAGCTCGGCAATTGTCTCTCCATATCTAGCACCCACCTATTGCTGCAAACATTCACCCTGGTCCCATCACCAATTTTCTAGAATACATGACTCTTCAATATATTCCTACCATTCAAAAATATTACTCCATGCTCAAGAAACTTTGCCTCCTTTTTTTTAACATAAATTAGGTATAGGAAAAACATATTTCCTTAAGAAGCCGGATGAAATTTGGTATATGGTGGCAATTGCAGCCTATATGAAATTGGAGTAGGACTAACCTTCTCAACAATAGGGAAAGTGACATATTAACGAGAACTTAATTGATCATTTGACCATTTCGTCAAAGATCGATGACGGTAAGGCTATAACTTGAGATACGGAGTACACTTTATCACCAATATGAAACTGTATATCACGATGCTTCTTATCAGCACAGGGCTTCATATATTGTTGGGAACTTTCCACAATTAAGCTTCAGCTCATCAAGTATGGCATTATATATGAGCCACCAAGTGTTCAGTGACAGCACCCGCGCTAGAAGAGTAGTTCAGAAAGCGATAAAGAATAATGGGGGCATCCTGAGACCAGATAGAGCCCTAAACAGAGTCCTACTAGTTGGCCTATTGAAATCAGTGTTAAACCAAAATCCAGCCCAAACAAGCCATTCAGATCAATCAGCAGGTTGAGAACCAAAAAAACTGCATATATAAGTTCCCACACTTGGATTAACCAAGAAATACAACTTGGTTGTATGACTGTTGATACGCTTGAATATAAGTGTAGATTGCTGGCTTTTCATGTTCTTTCTTTAGGTTTACATATGGCATAGAGACTCACAGGATTTAATAGAGGCATTGCTTGGCCACTCTGGGGCTGTGAACCGTTTGAGCTGGAATCCTACTAATCCTCATATGTTGGCATCAGCTGGTGATGATTGGTGTGGTGAAGTTAGCATTAAAATTGTTTGACAATCACCCAAATTTGAAAAATCAGCTGAGTAGTTAAGTAATAATTAGTTCAACGAAATACTACAACTAGAAAATTATTTTGTTTAAATCAACATTTCCTTCATCCCTCTCTATTTGTAAAATGCAGGAAAAAAAAAAAAATCAAGATTTATCAAATCATATCTCATAGTCTTGGTGCTTTCAAATTAATACTCGAACATATGGCATATTTCTTAGTCTTAATCATTTTTAAATCTTCAAACATAGGACTTATTTCTCTTTCTTATTCACCTTTACAGAACTGGGATTATGCTATGAAATTTGCAATTCTGTTGGATATGCTCTTATCGTTGGGGAGTCCAAGTCCACGGCGATGGTTTCTATATCATATTCATCTCCATTTCTACTCCCTTGTTTTTTAATATAAGGCATAATTAACTTTTTGAAGAGATTAAGGAAATTAAATAAATTATTCATTTATAGTATATGTTGTATATTATTTGTTTGTCAAATAAATTAATTTAGAGAAAAACGATAAATATAAATACTTTAAAGTAATTTATTTAGTTTCATTAATCTCTCCAAATATCGACTGAGTATTATATCTAGGATAAGAGGAAGTATTCAATGAATCCAAATTAATGCTTGTGCTACTCAGTTTTCAGTCAGGTAAGAAAATTAATGACTAAATAAAATACAATATAGGCACAGGAATAAAAAGGGTTGATGTGAAGTCCACTCAAATAAAAACAGAGTAGCTGAGTTTGAGCAAGCTCTGTTTCCCCACAAACATTATCAACAATAGAGATTGGAAAAATTAAGGAAGATCAATAAGTTACCTAATCATATTATATGTTATGTATCCTTAGATTATATATTAATTTATTAGTCAAACTAATTATTTTTAAAAAAAATATAAATTTAAATACTCTAAAGTAATTTAATTAGCTTCCTTAATTTCTCCAAAAAAATCAATTTTGTCTTATAATTAGGACCGGAGGGAATAATAATTATATAATGGATAATCCATTGAAAGAGAAAAAGATCAAGGTACAATAATATATTACATGAAAAACTACTCAAAAAAGGCATCTTAACAACATGATGAGAACACAAATATGCAGTAATACCTAATATTACTAAATCTTCTCTCACAATTCACTAAATTTAAGACAAGAAAAGAAGAAAAAGGTATTCAACAGGTAAAACGGAAACAAAGCATCAAAGTAGTGATAGATAGATTTATAAAACCAATACTCCAAACTGTTGCTCCCAATGCTTGCTGTTCCTGCTTGCATCCCGAAGACAAAACATACAATAAACAAAGATAATATATAATTAGTTAATGACAGAATTTGATTGGCGAGAAGACGAAGGGAAAAGATAAAGAAACCCTCATTTAAATAATCATAATTAAAAAGTAAAAAAAACTAAATTATTACCTCAAGGGAAATTTGTTGCTTATATTCAATCATAGCTTTTGCAACATAGGGCCACAGCAACATAAAGTCGATCTCCCAAATCATTAAACCAATGGAAAAATTTGTGTCTCCATGCTCTGATGAGGAAGAGAGAAGCACAAACTCCCCAGAAGCCCGCTGCAAATCCAACCCCCATACCAAGATACAATGACTTTAGAAAGCTGTCATCTTCATTTCCTTCACCTAGCTTTGAGTTGTCATGAGTTTCTTCTTTTTCATTGCACTTCTTTAGAAGAGGATCTCCACAAAGTTCAAGATTGCCAACAAAACTCCAGGAATCAAAACTTTGAATTTGGGTTCCCAATGGAATTTGCCCAATGAAATTGTTGTATGAGAGGTTCAGATAATCAAGAAAAGACAGAGTGCAGATGGTCCAAGGAATTTCTCCAAAAAGTCTATTGTAGCTGAGATCGAGAGATTCTAAGTTTTTCATATCTCCAATTTCTTTGGGAATTTTTTCAGTCAAGTAGTTTCGTGACAAATTCAAGGTCTGCATTTGACTAATACTAAACAGCTCTTTAGGAATTTCTCCGGACAAGCTATTAGTAGAAAGATCAATCACACTACTTGTAGGATATAGAACACTTTCCAATCGATAGTCTAATTCTCTTCCTTTAGTAAATATCTTCATTTTTTCATTAGGCCAAACTGCCACAGCACCTGGAGGCGTAGTGATGTGTAGGCAATGAGGTATGGATCCAGAAAGCTTATTTTCAGCAAGATCAAGTCTTGTCAAATGAGAGAGGTTGCACAATTGTGATGGAATATTTCCTGTAAATTGATTGGTCCTCAATTTAACAACTACCAAATTTTCCCCCATAGGATTTGGCAAACTTCCAGAAAATTTATTTTGCTGCAAAAAGAGGTATTCCAAACGTGTCCAATTTAGCATGTTTAATGAAAATTTGCCAAAGAAACTATTATCACTCAAATCCAACAACCCAAGATTCAATGAAGCCAATGAGGGTGGAACTTTTCCTGTTAGCTTATTACTCCCCAAATTAAGGTAGTGTAATTGTTTCCAGTTTGTCCAACAATCAGGAAGTGTTCCACTTAAATGATTATGTGATAAGTCCAATTCAAACAACTTGCTTTCTTCACGACTCTCAAGTTGGCACAATAACGAGAAAATAGATCCTGACAAAGAGTTGTGAGATGCATCAAAGTAAGAGATATTTGCTGATAGTGTGACATTAGATATGTCTTCACTAATCAAGTTGTTTGAGATATCAACATAATAATCAATTCCTGCTACAAAGCTCCAAAATACATTTGCATCAATCGTTGAAATCCTTGATCTAGAAATATCTAGATCTTTTAGAGATCGCTGTGTATACACCCATGATGGAACATTAGGACCTATGCTTGTGTTACCCAAATCCAAATGCTCAAGTTGAAATGGTGGGACCCATTTAGGATCAATGTCAAATTTAAAACTTGATGAACTCAAGTCCAATGATGTTAAATTTGAGAACTTTGAAAAATTCTTTTCAGAAAGAACACCTGCTAAGAAATTGTGTCCAATGTGTAATCGATTTAAATTGTGAAGCCCTCCAAGGGGTTCTGGAAGATTGCCACTTAATTGATTGTAGGACAAGTCTAAGCTGAACAAGGAAGAAATATTTCTAAGAGATGGTGGAATTACACCAAAGAACAAATTATCTTGGATATCCAAGTATTGCAACTGTTCATACTGGCCTAACCAATCTGGAATTGATCCTTCCAGGTTATTAGAGCCCAAATCTAAATGCTTGAGGTTTTGAAGATTGAGCAAGTTTTTTGGCAATTGACCATAGAAATAGCAACCATAAAGTGTAAGATGATAGATGTGATTGGTGATATTAAAGAACGAACTGGGTAATTTAGACTTAAAATAGTTATAAGAAAGATCAAGAACTCCAAGTGACGTAAAATTGGTATAATCAAGGGATGGAAAATCTCTCAATTCACAACGCCTCAAGTGTAACTCAGAGAGTGAAGGAAGCATAGCTATATGTTGGAGCCATTTGGTTTCATTTCCAATATCATTCCGACTAAGATCAAGATATTTTAAGGAAGAAAGTTGAGAGAGCCAATGAAGGTCGTTTATGACTAAAAGATTAGAGGAAAAGTCAAGATAGCGTAGAGCAACAGAAAAACTTGCTGATTGATTAGAAGGAGTAGCAAGTGATTGGTTATGAAATTTGTTTGCATCAAAGGGAGATTTGGAGATTTGGCAAAGTGACATACTCACAGTTTGAAAGTGATTCCAGCTCAAGTTCAAGTGGTTGAGAAATTCAAGTTGAAGCACACATACATTAATCTCTCCTTCTAATGTATGATTGGAAAGAGAAAGCTCTGTAACTCTACCTGTGATGTCGTCGCAGTAAACTCCCTTCCACGAACAGCAATCTTGTTCAACAATCCAGGAAGACAGTTGGTTGTTTGGATCAACCACTCCTTGTTTGAAGATTAAAAGAAATCTTTGATCATTTTCATTGCAACGTATCACCTTGTTTGAGGTAACCACACTTCTGTTGAATGCTGTTGCAAATAGCAGAAACAACAAAGAAAATGAGATTTGTGAAGAGAAGCTGGCCATTGTGGTAAGTTTGAGTAGATCGAATTGCCTCAATGAAGTTTTTACATGATATATATATATATAGTGTGTGTGTAAATAAGAATTAAAGAAAAATATAAGTAAGTAACAATGCAGGAGTAGGGTCATTATCCGCATGGGAATAGAAGACTGAGGCTCAGCCGACATTTGTCTCTGGTCCTCCCTTTCCCACGTGTGAGGTCCTCCCTCGTGTTTCGTAAAATTGATGAAGAACCATATATAATTTTAAGTATATATACAATCGCCACCACTAGAGATCAAGCCAAGTAAAAGGATAAATTTAAGGTTACACACAAGAGAAGATGTGTATAATAGGAGATCTGGATTGTATAATGTTACGTTCCAGATTGATGTAATCCTCAACTAATAACGTTAATTCCAAGATTTGATTGTAGGCTAATATAAATGTGGAAGGTCCTTTTTTTTTTTTTTTTTTGCCTTCTTATAAATGTAATAGGTCGATTGCTATCAAATAATTAATTTCTGATTGTATGTTATCCTATCCTTTTTTGTATTTCTTAATAACTAAATTAACTAAGAAATATGATCTGTAAATAATCAAGTCAACATAATCAACTATATTTATGTTCACTAGTATTTTTCACAAACCAAGTGGTCTTAAATGACTAGCTGAGTTTTGTTATTTGTTCTCCTCTAGTAATAGTTATAATACTCAATGTGTTGCTGTGTACTTGCATATAATTTTTAATTTTAATTGTTTCAAATAAACACTTGTATCATTTTGAAGACATAATTATATGACCAAAAAGATACTCCATTGAAAGAAAAAATGCTAAAAACTTTTCAGTTGTATTCAGGTTTTAAGTATTGAATTCATGCTTGATTATTTATTTATTTTTAAATGAGAGTGAGTGCACAATTAGATTATGATAATAAAATTAATAAATGTAAAATTTTCAACAAATAATTATAAATAATAAAATTTTGTAATTTTTTACCGAACATACTTGACAGTCTACCTTACTAATCAGACAATTATGTGTGTTTTTGACTCTCATATTTGGAGGAAGTGATAAAAATATTAAAGGGAAAAAAGAATGCATGTGACATATTGAAGGCATTGTCCCATCCATGAAGATTATGGGAAGTGGAACCCACCAAGAAAATTCATTCTTGTCATCTCTTTTGACTAGTTTCCTTCTGGTGAAATAGAATTGGCCAATTTTGTTAAATATAATTTTCTATAAAATTGCATTAACCAAACATATCGTTCCTTATAGTCAAGTTTTCTAATATGTTCAAATCCTCCAATCTTTTCATCCATCTCCGATACTAATAAAGAAGACCACAAATGTTTTAGCCTCATAGACACATAATGCTTACATAAAAATAAGGTTATTGTTGAGATGGTGAATTTTATTAAATATCATTTTCTACGAAATTGCATTAACAAAACACATAGTTTCTTATAATCAAGTCTTCTAATACGTCCAAGTCCTCCAATCTTTTCATCCATCTCCTATGTTGTATGGATCGGAGCATGGAGAATTGGTATTATGATTTATGATATATAAATAATATCATTTCAGAAATAAAAAACACAATCTTCTATTGAGAAGAATTTGCAAGCTCATCATAAGCAACGTAAATAATAGACCATTTTTTATTTAATTTTTATCCTTTTAATCATAGATAACAACATCGAAATTTCCAATATTTATAATATCCTCATTTTCAAGTACAGATGTCTCTGAATATCGAAGCTGTCTATCTATTACAGATTAAATTTTTTAACTAATGATAGAACATCATGGAGGCCTGTTTATTCGATGAAGCTTGGAAGGGGGATTGTTCTGTTCAGGAAGAAAACAAATATATAAGCACAAGCCACAAGCACACAAAATTGACCCACTTTGTATAATTAATATTTAATATTATTTTTTATATAATAATTTAGGTTGATCAATTCAACGGTGGTTGCTATTTTTTTTTCAATGAGAGTAAGATAGGGAATATATATTAATGTCCAGATCAATGTTGAAAGTGAATAATAATTCTCAATATGACCTTCCCAGAAGGCCAAGTCTGACCTCGTAAGCACATCTGAATTCTAATAGCTACATCAAGTTTTGTTGACCTCAAAATTAATTTCACCAAATTGATTTTATTTTTTATTCCTTATAATAGTCTTTAATATATGAGTTAGATACTTGATTTATGGATGATAAAAAAAAATTAGTTAAGTTAAATATTTGTGAAAAAATATACGGCAATTTTTTTTTTAAAATATCATATTTAATCATTTATGTTGGATCTACTCTTGAAGATCCCTTAATATATGTAATTAATATTTAGAACTGAATAGAGTATATTTTATACTGATACTTATGCCGGCCGGCCAGTAGCCTTATAACTTCCTGCACTTTAATTTTTAAAAATAACGAGGGCCCTTCAATGCTGAAACAAGCAAGTGACCTCAATAATGTAATTGGAGTAAACAAATGAGCTGACGTTATGTCGGCATTAGAAAAACATACTTGTCAAACTCACGAGTTTTAATAAATTTATAATAATAATATAAATTTGTATTGTGAATTTAAATTATAAATTTATAAAATTTTATATTTATTAATAAATAAATATTAATAATATATAATTAAATAATTAAAATATAAAAGAAGACAAAATCTTGATTTAAATATATTTTAAATCAAAATAATTGAAATTAAATCAATTAAAATTCATAATTTACCTTACTAAACAAAAAAGTTTATTTAAAATTCATATATAAAGTCACTATGAATGATCAAATTAAAAAAATTTAACATGAGTTTAAAAGTGAGTTAATATGATTTTTTAAGCTAAAAGCATGTAAAAAAAAAAAAGTAAACTATGTATATAAACTCGTGAGTATGACCGAGTTTACAAATAGCACGAGTTTAATAATGACTCGGAATGATTTTATAAATTAGAAGCATAAAATCTGTAAACTCGGAGAGTCAACTCATGAGTTTGATAACAATACTCGTAATGCTCTATATCTATACATATAAATCTTACAAATGACAACACTCACACATGAAATCTTAAAACAGGGCCAGCTATTGCTTACCAAACGGGGCATGCACTTGAGCCATATTAGAGAAGGGTAAACTACTGTTTATGATATGACTCGTATTTTATTTTTAAGAAAAAGATAATTAAATACCATCTGAATTTCCAAAACCCCAATAAGGCTGCTAAGAAATGGAAAGGACAGAAAAGTAAATGGGAGGAATCTGGAATATCAAAGTTTAAAGGAAAAGACTTAGATGCCCTGCTCTCTAATTCACTTGTCTTTACCCTCTCACTTTCTTTCTCTTTCTCTTCGTCTCTCCCACCCTCAACTTCTTTCCAAATTTGAGATGCAGATCTGAGAACATCATTTTTGTTCTCTTCCAAACCATCTGATGTCGAAAATGCATAGCTCATCGTCATCCAATTTTCCGCTGAGAGGTTCTGGTTCCTTCTCCACCCTTCATCTATCGCCTTCATCCTTCATTCCTTTCTTCAATGGAGGTTGTAGTTGTATTCTAGGAGATGGAGAAGCTCTGTAGCTTTATCATCAATAGAGGCATCTTGATGCCCATGGATGGTAGCTCTAGTATGGGGATACAAGTCAGCATAGCATTTAATTAGAAGAGTTAGGATTTTTATTCATGATTTTGACTTCTCTTTCTTTGGCCTACAAAGTCATGCTTCTGATTGGAAGGATATGGTTATTAGTTGTAGTTTTTGGCTTAATCTCCTGTGTTGATAATGGTTTTAACAAATTCCCTAATGAGAATGACAAAGTTATTAATGGTTTTGACGATTTCGCTAATGACAATGACAACTAATGCAACACATACTCAGCAAGTGTGTGAAAGTGTTGGCCAAGAGGGGGCCTCTAACTAATTCACTAATGGGAATAACAAATTAATTAATTGTTTTGAAGAGATTGATAATGGGAATGCCAACTAATACATGACGTCATGAGTTGCATGTGTGAAAGTGTTTGCCAAGAGGAGGGACTCTGATAAATTGACTAATGGAAATGACATGTTGTTCTTTAAGGAATATTGTGTGTTAAAAGTGTTGACCCAAAAGGGGAGGACACTGACAAGTTCAATAATGGGATTGACAAGGTTAGTAATGGCTTTGACGAGAACGGTAATAGGATTGACAACTTAGGCTAATCAACTTTGTGAGTGGAAATGTTTCCCCATAAGGAGAGGACGCTGACAAGTTCAATAATGGGAATGACCAGTCTTTTAATGGTTTTGACGAGAATGGTAATGGGAATGACAAATTAGTCTAACCAACTTTGTCAATGAAGGTGTTTTCCCAAAAGGAGAGGACGCTGACAAGTTCAATAATGGGAATGACAAGTCTTTTAATGGTTTTGATGAGAATGGTAATGGGAATGACAAATTAGTCTAACCAACTTTGTCAATGAAAGTGTTTCCCCAAAAGGAGAGGACGCTGACAAGTTCAATAATGGGAATGACAAGTCTTTTAATAATTTTGATGAGAATAATAATGGGAATGCCAAATTAGTCTAACCAAACATTGTGTGTTTCTTCCCCAAAAGGGGAGACCGCTGACAAATTCAGTAATGTAAATGACAAAATTCGTAATGGTTTTGACGAGAATGGTGATGGGGATGACAAATTTTGCTAACCAAACATTATGTATTAAAGTGTTGGGATAAATGGGTTGGCCTCTGACAAGTTTAATAATGGGAATGACAAGGCTTTTAATGGTTTTGTCTAGAACGGTAATGAGAACGAGAAGTTAATCTCACCAAACATTATGTGTGGACGTTTTTGCTCTCTGTGTAACTGGCCCCAGCAAGTTGGCAAACTTGCTGTGACAAGTACTCATTGTATGCTCTCTGTGTAACTGGCCACAACAAGTTGATAGACTTGCTATAGCAAGTAAAGAATCTGAAGAAAATTACTCTCTGTGTAACTGGCTATCGCAAGTTGACAGACTTGCTGTAGCAAGTCTTGAAAATGACAAAGTTCGTAATACCTTTGATGCGAGTGGTAATGGGAATGACAAGTTAGTGTTACAAACTTTGTGAGTGTTGGCCCAAAAGGCCTAGCCTATGATAAATTCACAAAGGGAAATGACAAAGTTTTTTTTTGTTTTGACAATAATGGTAATGTGAATGACAAGTTTAATAATGGTAATAACAAGTTCTGTTCTGATATTGACAAAAACCACAAATGTTCATAACAGGAACTATCAAGTAAAGGGTCCAAATTACAATTTAACATTACTCATTCCACCTACACCCAATGCATACAAGTCATGAACTCAAAAGAAGATGTCCCTTCATGTAAAATTTAATTACAATAAGTTGTCCCTACTACAGAAGGGACTTTTAACGACCATTTTTTTGCCCTTTAGACGATTGTTTTTAGGGGGACGTCTATCTTAGTGTAGTTGAAAATTCGGGAAAAGATGAGCGTTAAAAAACAGTCGTATTATGGGAAATACAACGATTGTTTTAGGTAAAACAGTCGTTGTATCCTTTTTTTTAACGTTTTACTCCCTATACCATCCCCCTCTGCTCCTCCACCATATGTCTACAAGTCCCCACCTCCTCCATCCCCTTTACCACAGCATCCATACTACTACAAGTTCCCATTTGCTCCATCAATTTCACCATTGCCTCCATACTACTTCAAGTCTCCCCTCCCACCGGCTTTATCTTTGCTGCCTCCATACTAGTAGATAAACCTATCCTAACGAGTTCTCTAACCTGTACATTGCTATCTTTGAAAGAAAAAACCAGATCCATGAACCATTCTCTCATGATTAACTCTCTAGCTTCCCCTATTACTCATGGAAGTGAAAATCACATGTTAATTTTTCTATCATGACATATAGCGCATATATCATCATAACATCATTTCAATGTGCAAACTTCAACTTTCAATGTAAATCATGACATGCATATGGCCAAAGAGATGATGACATGCTTTCATGAAATCCCTATTCTTCATCATCATTTTTCAAAGTGTTCTCTGTAAAGCATAATGCCTTAACAAATTCAAAGTCCTCATTAATAAGAAACTAGGAAAAGTATTCGAATATGCAAACTTATATAGCACTGTACAAAACCACTGTACTATGTAAAAAAACCTCTACACATCATCACCCCTCTATGTGTTGTAGAAGATGTCCTGACAACAGGTCTCGGATCAAATTAATGTCTTCGATTGTGTAGGGGTCTTGATTACCAAAAATCTGTGCGCAAAATGGAGAATATGTTAACATAAATAAATAAATTGAATGAAATAACTAACAATTCAATCACATGAAAAGAACTGAAATTCAATTGAGAATCAAGAAATATTACCTGTTCAAAATTTGTAGTAAGGCCAGAGAAAACGATGTTATACATATATAGTATAACATAGAAGCTGCACTCAGTTTTCCCTGCTTGCCGAGGACACTATACATCAAAAGCAAACGGTAAAAAAGAATAAAAACCTATGTAAAGAAATAGTCAATCGAAGAACTTGAATGTAAAGAACTTACATTTGTTTGGAACCACTTTGTATGACCAGCTTTACCTTCATGCTTCCCACCCATTATATAATATGTCTTCAGTGCACTGTAATAATTAAAATGATAAACAGAAGACATTAAAACAATTGAGTAAAATCAAAAATCAATGACGGACAAATAAATTTACTTACGTGTTAAAAATGTTTTTGATATCTGCGTCTGGCTTGCGACCCAATGAGTCAAACCAAAAGATGATGTTGATCGAGGGACAAGGAACACAGAGACTCCAATGATAACTATAATCACATGCATATATAGATTAAAATGAGGTTAGATAACATGATATTGTTTAGCAAAGTGAACGTGTATAAATATATCAAATAAAGTTACTTGCCCTTGAACAATTGGTGCTAGATAACAAGGCAGCTGAGTCTCACCTATTGTATAGCCTACATAGCTCATCCGATCTTCCAACCTCTGGCTATTACGCTGTGACATAGTGCCAGGACATAAGAAGCTATATGTAGTGCCGAGCCCTCGTTCGGCACACAGTTTGTGGAAGCAGCTACCACATAAATGAAATAAGAAATGACACAGTAAATGTAGAAACCTAAAACCCCTAAATATCAGTGCACTAATTACAATTAAAAATTATAACTAAACTCACATGATTGCAAATGTGACCCATCCTACGTCAATCTTCTTCAAAGATAGGAACTCTATAATATCTTTGTATCAAGTCCATAATTATACGAGATTTTGTGACCTACAATCTCACAAGGCATCTGCAAGTCGACCTTGTTTATGTGTTGATGAATATTTTGTAGTCGTGCTAAAAAGGGAAATTTTGTCGCATCATCTTATTCCTAGTAACACACAAAATAAAGATTATAAGTAGAATGTCAAAGATCAAGTAACAGTAAGGTGTTTCCTACCATTGGAGGGACTGACAAAGTCTGAACAAGATGTCTAGGCCACAAGATGAAAGATCCTATTGCCTGACCTAGATTGGTAACCTCACCATCGGGGAATGAGACATCTACACCTTCCCCCACAGTTGAACACTTGTCATACTGACCTTGCGTTGATCGTCCCGGATTTGGTTATTATGGTGGGTGGTGGCATGGCTGTATACAACAGCATCAGCAACAGCACGCAGGTATGAGACTTTCAAATACAGAGTGTAGGGTTCTCCAAGCTCTAGTGAAGGACCATGGTCGCCATGTCCAACCTCTAGCGGATTGTAACTGCCTTTGGTGCTGGGAAAGGCCAGGGATTCCTGAGTAAGAGAAATAAAAGAATTAATTAAAATAACATAAGGAAAAACTCAATATAATGTTAAATAAAATTAGTTACAAACCTTAGATCTAGACGCCACGTTACACATCCCGCCTTGCATGTGAGACAACACTATCGTACTCATCTCACCATGTAGCTCACTCAACAACTCTTCTTTAAGCTCGTCTCAAAGTGAGTGATGTAGCTCTGCTCGGATTTC
Organism: Inga laurina; assembly: GCA_963855925.1. Lineage (NCBI taxonomy): Eukaryota > Viridiplantae > Streptophyta > Magnoliopsida > Fabales > Fabaceae > Inga > Inga laurina. Next base: position 22,683,729 of record OY979704.1, read on the forward strand.
CTCTCGAACCCTGGCCACAAACTCCTGACTCATTTCACCTCGTCCATAAGCTTGTGAACCTCGTCCAAAGTATTTAGAGAACCAACTCCCCTTGACTCCCCTCTAACTTGACCAGGGTGATCTAAATTACCAAGCATTGTGGCTAAGATGTCCATCTCCAGTTTGAGTGAAGGAACCTTGGCTGCTCTGCTCTTCAAGTTTATCCTGTGGCATAAAATGGATAAATAGAAAGTAATTACATGCCACCAACGTTAGAAAAATGAAACACATTTAAATATACTTGTTATTAAATCCTCACAATTCTTTTAGCGACATCAGCAACGACTGGATTTATATATTTCTCTCCCTTTATCCTCCCTGCTTTCCATTTTTTGTGACGCGAGGGAGGAGCTGGCGCCTGCACGACTATACTAGGATCTGCTCGGGCTGCTTCCTCCAATTTTTGCAATTCAGCTTGCATCATCTTCTTTTCGAGCTTATGATAACCCCCACGCAACATGTAATGAGGATAATTGCTTTTTGCTCGCCTCTCTTGATTTGCTTGACTCAATTTCTATATAAACAAAGAATAATGATCACTGAGTTAGCGATGTCAAGTAAGTTCAACTAAAATGTTTAACACTAAGATGAACACAATGTACCAGGAAATTGGGATCCTGCCACGATGCGACAAACAACCTACAGTCATTTGGAGAAAGAAATGAATACTCTTTGCAAGGATCCAAATGACTCCTTGGCCCTCAAACGAACTTGGTTGTAAGTGTGGACTTGAAATCTTTCCACCGCTCACGAACTTTCCCCATCCAATGCTTATACATCTCCCTCGTATTGGGAACATCGTAGGTTTGCTACAAAACAAAATATATAGTAGTCGTTATATATGAACAAATAGAAATAAAAATATAGATACAAATACAACTTTACATACCAAAATTTGTTCCTAAATCATAGCCTTCGTGTCCTTTGAAACTTCCCTCCAGGTAGGAATTAGAATGCTAACTTTGCTCCGACCCAAAAAGCCAAGATAACTAATGAACTTGTCTCCGTCTGGGCCGAGTGGCTTCAAATTATCATCAAATTCCACGTGAACCCTGCTCGCCTGTTGTTCCTCATAACGTGCCACCAACGACCGCATCTTTGTGCTTCCTCTACCCTTTTTCTTAACCAGTGAGCCAACAGAGTCATCCGAATTTAAACTTGTCGTGATCCTGCTAAGGAATAAATGTGACATGATAAGTAAAGTGAAATTACATGCACACTTTAAACAATTCAAAATCTTACTAAGAAATAAATGTGACATATGATAAGTAAATTTAAATTACATGCACACTTTAAACAATTCAAAATCTTACTTTAAGTGTTTTCCTAAATTCCTTCACAATGATCAACTCTAGCTGCATATTCATCATCATCTACCAATTCCACTTCAGATGACATAGGCGGATTTTTAGTGAAAGGCAGCGTGTCGTCAAGATTTAAACTCGGATCACCATCCTTCTATTTTTTACTTTGGAGTACAATAGACAATTTTTCATTTGCTGGATCAATGACATAAAACACTTGTTTTGCCTGACTTGCTAGAATAAATGGCTCATCTTTATAACCGACTCTTTCAAGATCAATTGAGGTAAATCCAAATTGATCTATTTCAACAGCATTCTTGTTAACCCACTTGCATTTGAATAAAGGAACTCTCAACTTAGTGTAGCTTATCTCCCATATGTCTTCAATAACTCCATAATAGACCATGGATGCCAAAATGGGGTTTTTGTCTTTTGAACTAGAAAAGTACATTGATTCGGCTACCACCATCACCCCACTGTTTTGCCTAGTACTTCTGTTATCATGTGCATTTGTATAGAAAGAATACCCGTTTATATCGAAGCCACTCCAAGTTATGACCTCAAAAGAAGGCCCTCAAGCTAACCATTTGATTGTCTCAGACACATTGGTCTCGTGTGCTATCTTATCCTTGAACCATTCTATAAAAGTTTTGTTTTGCTCATTAGCTATCTGCATGTCATTTTTCCTTGGATATATCTCCTTTAAACTCTTTCTGTGTTTGGCTAAGTACGGCTGAGCTTCTTCCGTATTATTCAAGATATACAGGTGTGCTTGCAACACCTCTTCACGACGCATACTCTTCACTTTGAGCCCTCGTGTCCCCTTACTTGTACCCTTTTCATGACGAGATTGGGCCTTCGACCTTGATAGATATTCTTTGCAAAAGTCCATAGCCTCTTCAACGACATGTCTTGCTACAATTAAGGCTTCAGGTCGATAATGATTTTTAGAATACCCATGTAAGTTCGTCATGTATCGCTCAAAAGGGTACATCCACCTTAGATAAACTGGGCCGCATAGTCTTACCTCCCTTACCAGATGAACTATTAAATGCACCATTATATCAAAGAATGTGGGAGCAAAATGCATCTCTAGTTGGGATAGAATAATATAACCCTCATTTTCTAATTCGTCTAACCTTGCAATGTCAACAACTTTGCTACAAATAACATTGAAGAAACTGCACAACCTTGTTATCGTGCTTCGCACATCATCTTTCATAATGCCTCTAACAACTACTGGTAATAGTTGTTGCATCAAGACATGACAATCATGAGACTTCATTCCAACTAACTTCAAATCTTCCATTGACATAAGCCGGCTCACATTAAAAGAATACCCTTGTGGTACCTTAATGCCGTGCAAACACCCACACAAACTTCTTCTCTCAGCTTTTGACAATGTATGCACTGCTTGCTCCATATACGCTCTCTTACCATCATCTCTTAGTTGTGGATGCAGTCGTTCTCTTATTCCCATTTCAACCAAGTCTAGTCTTGTACTAATTCCATCTTTAGTTTTCTCTGGTATGTGCAAAAGCGTACCAACAAGGCTATCACATACATTTTTTTCCACATGCATCATATCAATACTATGTCTCACATCAAGACTACGCCAATATGGAAGATCAAAGAAAATTGACCTCTTCTTCCATATGTTCTTCTCACCCATAGTTAGGGGTGGAAATAGGCTCGGAGGCCTGTTAAGCTAAAAGGCCAGGCTCAGGCCATTTTGAAAGCCTGTTTTTGTTAAAAGGCCAGGCCTAGAGGCCTGAGCCTATTAAGATATTTGTTTTAAAAAAAATTAATAGTATAAGGAGGATGAAAAGGTAATTAACCATATTGCATATGCCTTAACCCTAAATCCCTAAATCTTCGTTCCTTAGACTCTGAGTGCGTCGACTTCGCAAGCTCTCAGCCTCTCACTAGCACTTCGATGCCATCCATCCCTTCTCACACTCCGTCCGACCCCGTCGACTTCTTTAGAGTTCAGAAACGCATCCACAGTCGACTGTCGGTCCTTCCCACGGCCATCCTCTCTCTGTCAGTTGTTAGCCATCAAGTAAGTGTCTAGTTTCATTTTGTGATTTGTTTTTGGTTTCATTATGTGATTTCTGAACTTCTACTATTTTCTAACTGTCTAGTTTCATTCTGTGCCGCACAGCTCTCCTCTCCCCGACTCCGTCCGTCATCCACATTCGACCTCGGTCCTTCCCAAGGCCTTCCTGTCTCCGTCGTATCTTCATCAAGCAGTCCTGTCTCCGCTGTCACTCCGTCGTCTCTCCGTCAGTCCCTTCTCTCTCTGTTGTCTCTTCATCAAGTAAGTATATGGTTTCTAACTGCGATTTGCTTCTGGTTTTTCTGCGATTTTTTATGCGTCGGTCCTTTTCTCTGTGATTTTCTGATTCTGCGATTTGCTTCTCATTTTCATTTGATTAGGCTGGTTAATTGTGGAGATGATTTGGAAATTGGTGATGTTGCTTTCCTCGGATCTTGTTCTATTGAGGGGGCAAATTTAGAAAACGCTGTTGTGCATTCAATTCAAGTAATAACCAAACCATGCGTCAATGCTTATTATGGAATTTTGGGTTGTTATGATTATCTGATTCTTTTTTGACTGTCATAACTGGTAGGATTATCTGACCAAGAGGATGGAAGAAAGTCACAAAGGGGCAACAGATTTGGCTGTCTTTTGTAATGGAGACTCTTTACCTTCAGAAAATGTTGACAATAATCAATCTGAAGGTAATATACTGCAAACTTGTGTGTATGCTTGATAGGGTTGTATTATCGGTGAAACAATTGTGTTTTTGCTGTGTATATATGCAGGTAAAATCTTTTCTGGGCTTCTCAGTTCCGTGGAGAAGTCTGGTGCAAAATACTCAGTTCTCTATGTGTCAGACCCCTCCAAGTCAATCCAATATCCTTCTTACAGGGAAATACAAAGATTTCTGGCTGAAAGCACCTCAGGGAGTATATCATCCAACATTACACTTTGTGATGAAGTCTGCCAGATTAAATCATCACTTCTGGAGAGACTATTAATGGTAAGTTCTTTTGCCAATTTTCTGAGATCTAACCATATCTTACTTGCTACATAATCAATGCCAAAATTACTTTTTTTTGTCTATACACATACTTAAGGTTCCTATAGAACATGTAGAGTGTAGAATTGAAATTTAGAATTCCAGTAAACAATCTATTCGGTGCTATTACCTTGAGTAAGTTAATTCTACAAGGAAACTTAAACTGCTTAAAACCCCTAAACCAAGTATAGAATAGTAGAAGCTGGCCAAGATTTGTTTTTGGAGGTTAGCTATATCATGAAGCATATGTTTCACATTTGCCTTTTATGTGGTGGTTGTTTTCATCTCAAAGTCCTTTTTTGTCCACCGTTAGGTTTTTTTGGTTAGTTTCAACTTGTGATTTAGTTTTTCACTTTATTTATTCCTTTTTGTGCTCATGTTCACATACATGGCCTAATATCAATGCATGTGGTCATGTTCCAGGGGATAGTTTTGCTCATAATTTTGATATCCGGCCTTTGCTGTATGATGGGAATTGACACTCCAACAAGATTTGAGACGCCACAAGAGTCATGAGTCATGATATGCTTTTTAATCAAGGTGATAATGATGTTGGCATGTGCTTGAGTAATTATACACAATGTACTGATTTATGTTGCAAATTGAATCACTGTGCTTTATGAAGACAAATAAGTATATGTTATTTCTTTTGTGAAAGTATGTGACTAACAAGTTATCTTGGTTCTTAAGCGTGTTCCTCATTTTTTCTTTTGTATTTTGATGTATTTTGAATCATTGATGGTAATTTATATAAATTTTGGCCTGTTTTTGGCCTGTTTAAGGAGGCTTGTTTTCAGGCTGTGGCATGTTGGCCTGTTTTGCAGTGTGGCTTGTAGGCTTGTCGGTTTGTTTAAAAAATTTTAAAAATTTAGGCCTCCTTAACAGGCTTCAGGCCAGGCCAGGCCTATGTACAGGCCAGGCCTAGGCCTAAAAATTGGCCTCCAACAGGCCACAGGCCAGGCTCAGGCTAGTTTGTGCCTTAACAGGCCAGGCCTGTTAAGGTAAAAGCCTGGCCCGGCCTGGCCTCTTTCCACCCCTACCCGTAGTCTTTTGATTTTTATCAAAAGTGACATTGATTCTTTCCACCTGACTGTAAACCTCATCTCCAGTTAATGGCTTTGGGGCCATTTCATTCTCCTGCAAATCGTAAAAAACCTTCTTTAGCTTATGGTACGGGTGGAACCGAGGAAGAAATCGTCTATGACCAAGGTAGACCGTTTTTCTACCGTGCTTGAGTTGATGGAATTGCGTGCTCGCTTCACATATCGGACACGCTTTATGACCCCTGACACTATAACCTGACAAGTTTCCGTATGCAGGGAAGTCATTGATCATGGTGAAAATCATTGCACGCAGCTTAAATGACTGTTGTTTATATGCATCAAACACATCTACACTATCCTCCCACAACTTCTTTAAGTCCTCAATCAAAGGTGTCAAGTAGACATCGATATCGTCCCTGGCTGTTTTGGTCCCGAAATCATCATAGAAAGCATCATATACTTTCATTTCATAAACAACTAGGGAGGTAAGTTGTAAATCACCAGCAGAATGGGCCATGCACTATGTGTACTGCTAAAAGTTCCATAGGGATTGATCCTGTTTGTGCAAAGCCTAAGCCGAAGGTTTCTAGGCTCAAGGCCAAATCCGGGATACATTTCATCTACTTTCTTCCATTGTGGAGAGTCAGCCGGGTGCCGAAGGAATTTTCCATCACAAACTCTATCATCATAATTCCATCTCAACTTCTTTGCTTCTTTTGCATTAGCAAACATTCGTTTGAACTGCGGTATGATTGGAAGATACCACAAAACCTTTAAAGGTTGCTTTTTAATTGTCTAATCACCACACTTATACCTTTCTTCACTTTGTACCTGGAAGTTTTACATTTCGGACACTCACTTAAGCCTTCATACTCATTTCTATACAATAAGCAGTCATTAGGGCAAGCATGTATCTTTTTATACTCCATACCCATCGTAGATAATATTTTCTTGGCCTCATACATACGATTTGGAAGTACATTATCCTCTGAAAACATATCACACAACAATTCAAGTAATAATGTGAAACTACTATCGGTCCACCCACAAGTTGCCTTTAAGTTCACCAAGTGCAAAATGCCTAACAAGCGTGTATACTTAGTACACCCCGGGTACAAAGGTGTCTCTGTATCACTCTGCACGCTATCATATACAGGCGATTGAGCAAAACATTCTACCTCAACATCATGAATCATGTTCTCCATCTATCGTCATCTCTGACCTCCAAAACTTCCTTCTCATGTGACGCACAAGCAGTTACTTCCTCACCATGCCATATCCACTTTGTGTACCAAAGATTTATTCCATCACAAAGTAAGTGATCTCTTATATCATCAACATCCCGTAGACTCTCATTTAAACAGTTGATACATGGACAAAAATACTTCCCATTTTAACTAGGCGCATTCATTTTAGCAAATTCAATAAACTTTTCTACCCCATTCTCATATTCTTCACTAATCCTCAAAGCATTCATCCAACGGTGATTCATTTTATTATCACCTAATCCATTTTCAAAGACACTCAAGTTTAGAACAGTGATATGAAACACTTATGACACACTGTAAAAACTAATAGTTCAACTACCAATTTCAAAGTTCAGTAATTCAAATTTATCACGCTTACAACAAATAGTAGCACCACGATATCCTCAGGTCTGAAAAACTTTCATCAACAAGCAATAATAGAACTTACCAGCTAATCTTTAGCTTCCAAGGACACTATGTTTGTGATTGAGGAATTTGGAAGAAGATTCTACTGAGGCAAGGTTGTAGTAGGCTGGCAACTAAGCAGGGAAAACGATAGCAGTAGTGATACCTGCAGGTTTATGAGAGAGTTATTACCCAAAATATTATAATATTAACTTTAAACTATTACATCTTTTATGAACTCAAAGACATTGTTGAACTTACCTTGTTGATTGTCTGGAATTAGAAAATGTATGCCACTAATCTTGCACTTTTTAATTTACACGTTTACTTGCAAATAACACTTTTAATTATAATTCAAATGATACGAGATAGAAAAAGAAAGTGTACACATTGATAACAAGTTTTGAGAAATAATTAATTTTGTAATTGGAGATTTTTAATCAATTTTCCTTGTAATTAATTTCTTGCATTAAAATTATGATTTTTATTGAAACAAAATAAAATCAAAACTCTAGCTTTGGCCATTCCTAATACAAAATCATATAGGATATGACAGGTATTACCAAGGTATGATGAGAAACAAAAGTACAATGATACGAGTGCAGATGATCAATTAAATAGTGCAAGTGTACATTGTCGTAATCAAGTAATATAGAAGTGAGTAGAGTATCGTTCCCACGAGGATTGAGCACTAAGTACCAAAATAGGTAATTTTAACTCTATTTAGTTGATCGATTAGTTGGTGATTGAGAGCACAAAATAAAAGAAAGACAATTAAATATGAATGCAGATTATATGAAAGCAAATATGAGAAAAAGCCCTAGGGATTAGATTTCACTTCACAAATTCCGGATTGAATCACTTATCTATTCTAGCCCAATTTATTCCACATGATTGATAGTCGAGTTTCCCTAATTTAATTACCAGCCTCTTCCAAGGTCAAGCAATTCTATAATCAATTGCTAATCCAATATATTCCTATATGAATTTAAGCAATTAATTATGCATTAAGATTTATGGAACTCAGTAAGACTACACAACTCATATGAATATATTCCTATTTCATATGCAAGTTATGGTTTTAATTATAGGGTCTACACACATGTATCTCCTTCCGGTCTCAACATACATATTGGAATCATTCAAAAGATGGCCAGTCAATCAAAAGCATTAAGAATAATAATTAAAATTCAATCATGAAGGAGAAATTCAAATAGATTTAATAAGTTAAGATTCAATCCGTCATTAGTAAGCTACGTCATCACCCTAGGAAAATGAAAATTTAGCACATGATGAAATTAAAAACAAAACCAAAATAAATTGACATTATATAAAGCTAGAATGAAATCCTCAGAAATACTGCATAAACTTGAATATTAAATTCTCAAACATAAATATACAACAAAAAGATGCATGAAAAATGAAGAAATCTAGCCGTCCATTTAGGAGGTAAAACCTTCCATGTAGGCGGCATGCAGAATGTGATACAATCTTAAGCCTTCCAAGATGGAGGCATGCAATAAGTAATACAATCCTAAGCCTTCCAAGATGGAGGCATGCAATACATGAAATTAAATCTAAAAAACAACACAAAAAACTCAGAAATGTCATAGAAAGATCTCTCCCGGTCAGAGAAAGACTTCTCCCTGTCGGAGAAGGGCCTCTAATTGTCAGAGAAGGACCTCTGATTCTCTTCCTCTCCTCCTCTTTGAGCTTGGCCTTGATCTCTATTTATAGGGGAAAAAACGTGTGCTACAGTACTGCTACAGTGTTCTGGAGGCTGCTACAGTATTCTGGAAGTTTCTGCTACAGTGCTATTGACCGCTACAGTGCCTGTTGACTGCTACAGTACTTTCATTTTTTCCCTTTTTTATTTTTAAATGCTATTTATTCCAAAAACAGTATTTATTTATCAATCACACCCAAATTTATTATATTAAACGCAAATATTGTCCATAAAATCATCATATAAGGGAAAATAAATATGCAAATATTTTACTTATCATACAACATTGATATGAAGTTAAAATATATAAAATAATGTAGGAAGGAAACACTTGAGAAAAAAGGCAGCAGACGTTGGTGACATAAGCAAGGTCCACGATGCTAAGGGAAAAAGGCAGCTGTGCATTTGTAAGGTATATGGCAAATGGAATGCAAGTATCCAGGGGACAATATAAAGTATATTAGTGACCTGGAGAACAAAACACTGTTTAATAAGATAGTCCAATATAATATTTAAAACTTTGAAAAAGAATGGAGCTGCAATAGGAAAACGAACTTCCAAGTAGCCCATCACAATATTTCGTTGAATCATTTTCATACAATAATTTCGTGTGCTTTGTGAAAAGTTTCTTGGAAAAGTATGCTTGGAAAAGTTGCATGAATTGTAATATTTATCCCATTTGTAGCACTAATAATATAACAAATTTGCATCCTACTTTTTTATTCATTAGGGGCCTGAAAATATTAACATGAACAGTACTAATAATATTTGGACAACATAAATAGTGTTGAAATGAACAGTCTGAAGAATATATACAATAGCCTGACATATGAGGTAGTACTATTTGCTTACTTCCTCTTACATGTTAAATATAATTAATATATTTTATAAAGAAAACAATCAGTTGTTCAATTTCATATTTCTATAGCCGAAGATACATGCTACAAAAGTAGGGATAGAAACACAAGTAAGAGGAGGTGTAATTATAGTGGCCATAAGTAACTTTTAGGACTTAATTATATTTATATCTTTGATAAGATGCATAACATTTCGACCAAATAAATAAATAAGATGCATAACATGAAATTTTCCAAAGTTTTACTCTTGCAAAAGAACTTGCACACGTAATCATCAAGAACTTCCTTGGCTGCCAATCTAATTAATCCTAGATTCAGTCACAAACGAAGTGCAAAATGCCAATTTTTTTCCCAGAACAGCAGAAATTCACATCCAAATGAACAAATCAACTAGAAAGAGAAAAGGGGAACTTACACACAAACCGCAATAAACACAGATCCAACATTGTCTTCTTCACAGCAGAACCCAGTATGAACTACAAGAGTGAAAATAGAGGCTAAGAAGAGAAAAACAAAAGTAAATAAACCAGAGGAAAAAAAAGGGCCTGAGCTTACCTACTTGCGTTGCTTGCTCAGACTGAGAAAAGGGAGGGAAAGCAAAGACCTGCGACTCTGAGGGAATGGAGAGACTGCAAGCCTGTGGACCTCTGTTGTCGGAGAGGGATAGAAGACAGAGGACACGCGAGAGACCAAGCAGAAATTTAGTGGATGCGAGTCAGCTGGAAGGGAGTTACACATCGCTGTAATGTCGGACAGGGGGCGGGAAAGGGAAAGTGGGAACCAGAAGCCCATGCTGGTGCTTTTTTGGGGCTGTTTCAATGACTGTTAATGAAAACAGTCGTTAAAAGCGAGATTCAATGACTGTTTTCATTAACAGTCATTGAAACATCACTTTCAACGACTGTTAATCATAACAGTCGTTGAAATACTGCTTTCAACGACTGTTATGAATAACAGTCATTGAATCTTATGTTTCAATGACTGTTTTTTCAATAACAGTCGTTGAAACATTTGTCACTGCCATACCATGATTTTCTACTACTAATATTTTAAAACAGTCGTTAGTTAGTGTCGTAAATGATACTTTTTGTAGTAGTGTGTCATCATTAACAAGAGTAGTAATGGGAATGACAAGTGTAGTAATGGAATTTAGAAAACACTAGATTCTTACTGACAGCAACTACCATATGCATTGTCAAATAAAAATTTAACATTACTCATTTCACCTACACCCAATGCATAGAAGTCATTAACCCAAAAGAAGGTGTTCCTTCATGTATACTTTAATTACATCAACTATCACCATTAACAACAGTTTTAATGGAAATGACAAGTTCAGTAATGGAATTTACAAAACACTTGATTCTTCATGACAACAACTACCATATATGTTGTCGAATGACAAGTGAACATTAGATTCCACCAGCACCTAATATTTTCTTGTCATTCCCATGGTATAACCTATTGTTTAACCCAAAAACAGTACTTACATAAAGGACATCATATATGCCCATCTATACACCAAACAATTCTCCTATCATTATCCTCAATTCTTCAATTGTCATCCCTTCCTTCATTGATTTTACCTTCACTCTCCCACCACTATATTTAACTTCACCTTCAACATTACTTACAAACTCCCCCCAATATGGAAAAAACATATAAGTGACTTTGAAAAAGGTGTTGCTTGAATATTTGATGTCATCTTGCATGATAATCTGCAAAAAAAAAAAAAATTCAGATTTCATGACATTGTTAGTCTTATACCAATGAAAATTCATCACTAAAAAAATTCCCCACAGCACACCTTCTTCGACCATTGACTACTTCATCTATATGTTTGATAATATCACTTTATTCCCAATTAATAACAAATTTAAGCATTTACTAAGTACTTAACCTCCAACTCCATGCCCATGTCATGACATCATACATTTCTCAACTATTTCACTAACTTACTGCTGCTCTTAATAGAATTCGTTTTGCGATTCACAACAATAGTAAAGGTGTTGACAAAGTCTGTAATGGATTTGACAAGAATCACTAACTTATCACAACATGTGCCAAACGATTGAGCAACAATTTTTCCTTATCATCAATTAAGTTATGCGAGTTATTGCTTGGCAAAATGAGTTATTGCCTGGCAAAATGAGTTATTGCCTTCACTATTATTGTTAACGCTAATGACAAATTTAGTAATGGTAATGACAAATCCTGTAATGGCATTGACAACAAACCAGATGTAGTAATGACAGCAACTACCATGCATGTACAGATATGCTTATGACACCTTCATTACAGATTATTCATTCCACTTACACCTACTCAACGGTTAGTTATCACATCAACTCAATGCTATCTATTTCAAATCAATAACCTCTTCATTATGCTCCCTCTCACAGCTAACATGACCCAAGACATAAATAACCCACACCACACCGTCGATGCCGCCGTAGGTACGTAAAGTCCGAACCTTTAATCCCGCTCAACCTATAAACCTACTTACCCACAACCAAAACTACCATAAATAACCTATAATCGCAACACCATCATCATTTCATAGCCTTCATTGACAACCCCAAATAAGTTAGCTTCCTTATACCACATCATTGCCCATCTATTTACTGTTCATGTACCCTCTGACCCACCAAATCACACCCAATAACCACCAACATGAACAATGACGATAAGATAGATATAGTTCGATTCATCTAAAAAAGATTATGTTTCTCAGAAAATTACTTACACTTGTCCGATTCAACCTTGACCGACTCCTCGTTCTTCACCTTCAACGTTGCTCCACACACACCACCGTTCGACTGTGTTTTTTTTTTCTTTAGCCTTTTTCCACAGCAGCCACCTCATATGTGAAACAAATGTAAAAAGGGGCATTTTGGTCTTTAGCCTTAAACTTCAGTATCCCTGAAACATCTCATATCACTTTTTTGTCTTTTAGATATTATAAAAGACTTTTGTGGGTTTTGCTAATTGAAATGGTATTTATATAGGATTTTCCCTTTATTTTTTCCATAGTGATATGGCTCGTATTAAATTATGAAAATTGATGTAATTTGCAAAAAATTAGCATTAATCCCAATATTTGAACTTCATGTGTTCGTAACCTTGAGCATGTAACACTGTATGCTCATAAGTGTTGTGGTTTAGGTCCATTGATATCATCAAATTAAATAATTAATTTCTGACTCTTATCCTAAACTATAATTAGTATCGCATATAACTAAATTAATTGGGAAATGTTGAATATATGTGAATAATCAGGTAAAATTAATAAAAATTCATGTAAGGGATAGTATTTCATAAATATTATATTTATATATTCACTGCTTTTTAGAAACCTAGATGTCTAAAATGACTAGTTGAGTTTATTATGTGTCCTTCCAAGTTATATAGCAATACTACTCATCAATGTGTGCGCGTGTACTTGCATGTTTTCTTAATTTTAATTATTTCAAATAAAAAAAGTTTTGACCCATTTTTTGAAGACATAATTATGACCCCCAAAAAAAAACCTCCATTGGAAGATAAAATGATAATAATTTTGAAGGGCAATCATATATTTCACTTGGAGAACTATGCAACAAATATTCCCTTCTCAATACAAGTCACTAAATTTAACATGACATCAACACATACACATACAGTGATAACCAATGTTACAAAATGTTCTCTTCACAGTACAATTCACTAAATTTAAGATAACAAAAAGAAGTCCAATAGGCAACATGGCCGCAAAGCTCCCTCTTCCTAAACCATTATTCAGAACTAAAAAATGATGTATCCGATGCCTGCTGTTGCACTTGCATCCCGAAGACAAAACATACTGAACAATAAACAAGATAATACATAATCAGTAAGAGAACATATAATTTGTTTGGCAAGAAGAGAAAAAGAAAAAGAAACTATATTTTAAATAACAACAATTTTAAAACAAACCAAGGACACTAGTTTATTACCTCAAAGGAAATTTTTTCCTGATATTCAGCCAATCCTTTTGCAACATAGAGCCACACCAACAAAAATTTGATCTACCAACTGATCAAACCATTGGAAAAATTTGTGTCTCCATGCCTTGTTGAGGAAGATAGAACCACAAACTCCCCAAACCCACTGCAAATCCAACTCCTATCCCAAGATATAATGACTTTAAAAAGATGTCGTCTTCATTTCCTTCAACCGGTTGCTTTGAGTCTCTTGTCTCTTCTTTCCTGGGGCACTTCGTTGGAAGAGGATCTCCGTAAAATATAGGATTTCCAACAAAACTCCAATAATCAAAGCTTTGAATTTGGGTTCCCAATGGGATTTGACCATTGAAATTGTTGTATGAGACGTTCAAATGACTGAGAAAAGATAAATTAGATATGATGGAGTGAATTTCTCCAGAAAGCTTGTTTTAGCTAAGATCAAGGATTTCCAAGGTTTTTATTCCTCCAATTTCAATAGGAATCTTTCTAGTCAAGTGATTTTGAGATAAGTTTAAAGATCACATTTCAGTCAAATTAAATAATTCTTTAGGGATTTCTCCGGATAAGCTATTATTGGAAAAATCAATAATATTCAAAATGAAATAATCCACTTTGTAATCTAATTCTCTCCCTTTAGTAAATAAGTGAAGTTCACGAAGAAGACCATGATTAATAGAATCTGGACGCATGATGTTATATAGGCAATGAAGAAATGGATCCAGAAAGGTTATTATCTGCAAGATCCAATATCCTCGAAGAAGATAGATTGCACATCTGTGAAGGAATATTGCCTATAAATTGGTCAGCCCTCAATTGGATATGTAACACCCCAAAATTTATATTCACAAAAAATATTGTAAATATTTTGGAAATTCAATAAAATGGTGAATATTCATAAATTTGAAATTTATGTATTTTATAAATGTTCATTTTCATGAGAAAATGGGCAAAATAATTATGGAATTAATTTGGGTAATTTAAAAAGCCCTGTATTAAGGTCCAAAAATGAATGAATATTAGAGAAAATATTTAGTCCAAAAAGATGGAAAATGGCCAAAGAAAAATAAGAAAAGAGATTGGAATAAAAAGGTAATGGCAAAATCGTAATTTTGCCAATTTAGTACAAAATTAATTATTTCTGATTAATTAAATTTAATTTCAATTAATTAAGGAAAATAAAAGGAAAAAATATATTTAGAATATTTTGGTCAATTTAATATGAATTTATGAAAAATTTGAGCAAAAAGTGCAATTTTGACCAAAATTGAGACTTTACGTGTATACGTAACTTGGACAAGTTGTGAAGTCAATTGAAATCATAAGGAGGGATCCCTGGGTGCCTCCTACATGTTGCAAGAGGAAGAAAATATTGGTTGGGTTTAATGAGATTGGTTACATGTACATAGGGATTATGTGCATAAAATTGATTTTGGAATTTTTGGAAATTCCATAAATCATTAAAAAATCATATAATATAATAAAAACACATTTCCATCATCTTCCTCCAGCTTATTTCGTGCCCTAACAGATTTGAAATAAGAGAGAGAAAGTTGAGAGAGTTTAGAGAGAGAAAGGAAAGAAATCTCGCAAGGTAAGCCGATTTCTCCGATGATTTAGCTTCTAACGCGTATAACTTTGACCCTAAGCTACTCCTCTTTGTTCTTTAAGGTTTGGAGGCTCAAAAATCTGTGGTTGAAGGGTTAGGGTTTTAGTCATATTGGAGAAAAACTAGAGGAAGTGAAAGGTAACTTCCAAACCTTCTTATATTTACTATTTTGGCTGCTGTGGCAATTAAATCGGTGAAATTTCGGCAGACTGCCATTGGTTTTAAATTTTGGAAATGTGCGCGCCTAAGGGTTATGTTGCCCAATTTTAGTTCAAATGGTAGTTACAACTCAATTAGATAGTTAATAAAATGGTTCGGAGTAGAAAGGAACACGTTTACTGAGCCGAAACCGCATACCCCAATTTTTCCCGGAGAATACCATAATTTCTGCCAAGGATGTTAGAGGGCCTTAGGGTTGGATTTTCAATGATTTGATGGTTCCATTGGGTTCATGAGGGAAAATTAGATGGGGTTACAGTTGGGCACTTTTTCGAAAAAGGCCGAGAAAGCATAATTATGGAAACGCCCCTGAAACTCTTAAAGCAGGACTGCCAAGGGTAATTTTGTAATTTGAAATTGAATTTGGTAATTTCAAATCCGGAAATGGTTTCCTTAGGTGGAAATATGTCAGAATAGCTCTAGTCAAAATTTTGGAAAAAGTACAGTCAGACCGGGTATAGCCTGGCCGGGCCGGGGGTCCCGGGGGCATTTTGGTAAATATTCACCATAGGCTAATATAACCACAATAAACACTATGGAAGCATCTAAAATGATACATGGATAGGTTATAACCTATTTCTTGTACATTTAAATTTTAGGACCGATTCAGGAATCGAAAGTCGACACATTTTACGAGGCACACGATACAGGGGTGATAGAGCTTTGAGGTAGGGACTACTATCTCTCATATGCTATGTGATTAATTGTATGTTATATGTTACTGTATTTCGTAATATGAATGCGTGCTAAAGGCACAGTACTTGGTTGTGGTTCGGTGCCCAGCCAAGGTATATCGAAAATCCTAGCTGTGGTCGGTGACTAGGCTGAGGTACATGTGGGGGTTTTAACTCGATGTTTGGCCCTGAAACTTGTGGACACATATGAATCGAATTGAATTTTCATTTTACCTAATATGGTGCATTGCATATTTAATTTTCACATATTATATGTCAATAGTATGTTTCTACTGGGATTCTTCGGAATCTCACCCCTTTTTCTAAATCAAAATGTATCAACAGGTGCCAGCGGTTCAAAAGGCAAGGACACAGTTAATGAAAACTGACAGGAACATTTCTCGAGACATAGCCGGTGGTTATATCTAGCATGTACTTGGAGTATTTTGGGATATTCTATACATATTTGTAATTAGTAGTGAATTTTGCTCTATTAATGTCTGTCTGTAAACAAAAATTTATTATCAGTATAACTATACTTTTCTGTTTACCTGTGGAACTTGTTCATTATTGCCCTACGTATATCAAAATGGAAACGGGTGTTGACAGGATAATCCTCAAATTTTGCTTCATTATTTGGCAAACTTTCAGAAAATTTATTTTTTTCTAGGAGGAGGTAATTCAAATGTGTCCAGTTTGATATGTCTAATTGAAATTTGCCAAAAAAACTATTATCACTCAAGTTGAGTGTCTGAAGATACATTAACGAAGCCAATGAGGCAGGAACTTCACCTGTTAGCATATTACTCCCCAAATCAAGGTATCCCAATTGTTTCCAATTGGCTCAACAATCAGGAAGTGCTCCACTCAAATGATTATATGATAAATACAAAGAAGATAACTTGTTTTCCCCATTTCTTTGGATGGCACAACAGTGAGGAAATAGATCCTGAGAAAGAGTTTTGAGATGCAAAGAATGTCTTGACATTTGCTGATAACTGTGGGAGGCCTCTAGTGAAATTATTGTGGCTTAAATCTATCAAATATGACTTTATAGTTACATTGGATATATCTCCATTAATCAAGTTGTTTGATAGATCGACCTTATCTATTCTTGCAACAAAACTCCAAAAGACATCTACATCTATGGTTGAAATCGCTGATTCATAAATGTATAGTGAGTGTAAAGACCTTTGTGTATATATATATCCAAGCTGGAAGAGTAGGGCCTAGACTTGTGTTACCCAAATTCAAAAGCTCAAGTTGAAATGGTGGAACCCAATTCGGATCAAAGCTATATTTGAAACCATTTGAAAAAGCATATAGATGTGATAACCTTGAGAGATTGGCAAAATTGTTTTCTGATAGAACACCAACCAAGGAATTGCTTCCAATGGATAATATATTTAGGTTATGGAGTTTCCCAAGGCTTATATCCCAAGGCTTACAGGAAGATTGCCACTCAATTGGTTGTAGGACAATTCTAAGGCAATCAAGGAAGAAATATTTCCAAGAGAAGATGGAATTGAACCAGAAATCAAATTATCAGAGATATCAAATTCCTGTAAATGTTCATGTTGGCCTAACCACTCTGGAATTGATTCTTTGAGCATATTGTAGTTCACCCTTAAACTTTTCAAGTTTGGAAGCTTAAACAAGGCTACTGGTAGCTCCCCATACAAATTGTTGCTGTTGAGGCCAAGATGGGTGATACAGCTGGTGAAATTAAAGAAGGAATCATGTAATTTTGAGTTGAAACTATTGTGAAAAAGTTTAAGAGTTACAAGTGATGTGAAATTGACATAGTTGAGGAATGGAAAATTTCTCAGTCCACAAGCTGTCAAGTGTAACTTAGAGAGTGAAGGAAGCATGGCCATATAGTGGAGCCATTTGGTTTCATTTCCAATATCAACGAAACTAAGGTCAAGATATTTTAAGGACGAAATTTGAGATAGCCAATGAAGATCATTTATGCCTAACTTAAAATTTCTTGAAAAGTTAAGATAGCTGAGAGCAATAGAAGGAGTAGCCATTGATTGGTTGTCAAATCTAGAGATTTGGCATGGTGGCAGCATTACTCACAGTTTCCAATTGATTGTTGCTCAAGTCCAAGTAATTGAGAAATTCAAGTTGAATCACACATAGATTTATCGGACCTCTTAGGGTCTATTTGGTATGAGGGATTTGGAGGGGAGGGAAAATTTTTATGATTTGGATTTAAGAAAATTAAAGAAGTGGGGTTACTAAATTTTAATATAGAGAATATGTAAGATAAATGAGTAAAAAAACTTAATACCCCACTTCTCTCATTTTTTAAAATTCAACTCAAAAAGTTTCTTTCCGCTCACTTTCCTTCCCCTCCACTCATACCAAACAAGCCCTTAATTTATGATTGGAAAAAGAAAGCTCTGTAACTCTGATGTGATGTTGTTACAGTACTGAACTCCCACCCATAACAACAATATTGTTCAACAGTCCAAGAAGAGAGTTGGTTGTGTGGATCCACCGCTCCTTGTTTGAAGATTAAGAGTAAGCTTTTATCATTTTCATTGCGACGGACCTCCCCATTTGCACCACTCACAATAATGCTTCTGTTGAATGTTGTTGCATATAGCAGAAACAGAATTAAAACAAACGATATTTGTGAAGTGAAAAAGCTCCCCATTATATTGAACTCAATAAAGTTCTCAAGCTTTACTTGGTATATATAATGTCTTCCAGTTCTTTTGCCAGTAAACATCACAACTTTTCAATTTATAACAACATATTTTTTATGGTCAATTCTTCTAATACTTCCAAGTCTTTGCATCATTTTAAGAAAACATTAAATTACTGGTTATTTACTAATACAACTTTTAGATTTTTAAAAATTAGAAGAAAAAAATCCTATAAAATTATTATTAGGCCTGTTATGTTCAGTTCATATTATCAAACATCAATGACATGGTGTTATTGAGACATTGCACACAATCATATATAAATCTAGAAAGGCAATAGTTTGAGGGATGAATGCTTTTTAATTTAATTTGATGAGTAGACTGAACTCAACGAAGTCTTAATTTCCATGGTATATATATTAAACAAGTTGAGAAAATCATTTCCAGCAAACTGTTACTCAAAAGCAAACAAACATTTGAATGCCTAAAGAATTTTTAATCACATCATGTTCCCTATAGTCAAGTCTTCTAATACTTCCAAGTCATCCAATCTTTTCAATGAAAAATGGATTATAACTACTCAAATTTAATCCTTGTGGCTTTTCATCATTTGAAAAAGGGGGGGGGGGGGAATTCCCCTCTTAACTAAGAAACCATTTCATTCTTCCTACCTATACATTCTTCTTTTCCCTTTCTTTTCCGAGCTAATTTCTATTTTAACCTTCAAACCCCTCAGTTATATTGGAAACAACATCTTATTATCTTTACCCTTGGCATCTTTATTTAATTAAAGGAAAATCACACTAAGGTCCCAATTAAAAACAATAATATTATAAAAGTCTCATAACTTCTTAATGATATTTTTTTTATCAGTCATTGATAAATTATGAGACTTTTCTGATATTAATTTTCCTTTAATATAAGGAATTGATAAGCTAGCCGGCCAAGGCGTGCAATAAATTTCAACTATTTGAATATCTTAACATCCATATCTAATCACTAATCTCTAATACACACATATAGACAGGCGAATATACACGTATGTGTGTACATACTCATATAATGTAAGCATGTGATAGGATCTTTTCGATTACAACAATCATAATACTTGTACAATCATAAATTGACAATTTGTGCCAATGCTGTTAAATTATTACACAGAACAACTAAATCTTAAATGTCTAGGTACTTACTTTCATCTCTTAATAAAATTATATGCTGGCTTGTATGAGCTCGAATTATAATTAATACACCCTAATTTACAACAATAATATGTTTCAATATAATAAGAAACTAACCAAAAATCACAATATTCTATGTTGAAAAGTATTTGCAAGCTCATCATATAAGCCATGTAAATAAAAAAGAGAAAATTACGTATAAGTCTCAAATGAGGAACTTAATCTGGTTGTAATTTGTCATAGGTGTACAAGGACCATACTGCCCCCATTTTAGACATTTCTATTGTAAATTGCGGGAATTGTAAGGATCAATTATATTATAAATCCACAAAATATGTCATTCACTTCTTATATTTACAACTGGTCCTCATGAATTTTTAACTGAAATTTACAACTCAACAAAGTTTGAAGTGGAGGCAGTGCGTCCTAATTTTTCATCCATGGCAAATTACAACCAGGTCCGATAAAGACTTGATTGCTGCAAGTTTACAAACTCGGGCTCTTATTTATAAATAAGTCCCTTATTTAGGACTTCTATTTAATTTTTTCCATAAAAATTTTTTTATTAATTTTTTTATTCCTTCAGTTATACAAATTAGCAATGAAATTTCCCATCTATATTTAGGGGTGGGAATCCATCCCTTTCTATATCATCTCTGTTCATTTTTTTTAAAAAATGTAACTGTCTAAAAATGGAAGCCATGCTTTTCTTACAGATTAAGCTTTTTTAATTAACTAATGATGGGACATCATGGGGGAATGTTTATTCGACGAATTAAGAAAGGGGGAACGTTTTAATCTTGGACAAAACAAATAGGCCCATCCATAAATACAAAATTGACCAACTGTGTATATATGACATGCATGGTTAATGTATAAATTTAACAATAATGTTTTTTTAAAGGTGCGTTTGACGCAATAATTTTTTTTTTTTTTTTGTGTAAAATTACACATGAACTCTTAAATATGGGGTAAAATCAACAAAACCGTTAATTTATACATAACCTCGGTTACTTTATATATATGTGGACCCATGATGTTAGTGTTCTCTCTCTTATTCACCTCAACTCATCCTCTCCCTCTCCCTTTTTCAAGGTTCAAAAAATTGGACCAGGCAGTAAGCCGGTTGAGACAGTGGCTTAAAGTTTAGTGGGTCAGATCGAGATCAATTCGGGGTCAGACCGGTAATAAATAAAATAATATAATTAATTATATAGTGAATATCTTAGATAAAATAGTAAGAAAAAATTATGATATAAAATAAAATTTTAATGATAATAAAAATAAGAGGCTATTTATATTAATATAATCAAATTAAAATTAAGATCAATTAGATTTGGGTGATTAATTTTTATTTTCCCAACTTCTGTTCTCCCTGAATAAATTTACCTAGATAAGGATTAGAAAGTTTAAGGATAATTCTGTCATTTTAATATTGACTATTAGGGTTTGTAGTGATGATGGGCCTGACACTTTAGGATTAGAATGGAGAATTGCGGCCGAAAAAACGGGAAAAGAGAACTGAAGAGGAAGCAGAGTTGTGAACTAGAGAAGGAGCACGTCGGCCATATCTGCTGCTTGAACACCTAAAGAAGTCTATTCTCTACCTCACAATCGAAACGCGACTCACATAATTTTGTTTAATTTTAAGAACAAAGCTGTGATACTGCCAAAAGTTTTTGGAGAGTGATTTAAATGGGGATGAAAACAAATCAATAACTAATAATGATTTGCTTATTTTGAATTGTATCCATCAAAACTCAAAAGATTTTGAGCTCAAATTCTTGTTACCTCTTCATATTTGTAGGTATTCATTAAATGTGGTGGGTGTTGCCTTAAAATTGAAATAACCCATCGACTTTTAGTTTTTAAGAGGTGGGGTTTTTTTTTTTTGGGGGGGGGGGGGGTTAAATTAGTCGTTTTGCATAATTTTGACTCAATTTCTATTTTAAATGTGTGTTTATATAAATTAGAAAACAAGAAAAGACAAAATAAACTCTAACTCTTTTTTTAAAAAAAATTTATATTGTATTATCTTTTTTTTTAATAAAAAGATCAAAATAATATTAAAGCGAGGATAAAGTAGTTATAACACAGAGTGTAGTGAAGGACAAGTACAAAGAAAAGATACAAGTTTAGGATTAAGCACTTTAATAAAACCTATGTTAACATTGACAAAGAAATTACGCAAGTGCAATAAATATTGTGTGACCATGTTGTTCGATCTTGCAAGAGTATGCTTGCAAATGTTGATATTTTTTTCGATGCCCATAGATGGAGAATTGCTTCATTAGAAACAAACAATGGTGAGTAAGCAATCTAATGCAATCCAGCTCTTAGACATTTGAAAGCGAAAGAAGGGTCTCTTCGATGTAGTCTTTTCCACTTAAATTGCTAAATAGGCTGACTTTGGAAACATACCCCTGATGACCAAACATACAGAATCTTGCTATACTTAGTCTGTTGCAAAATAATAATAGTCGACCCAAATAAGTTAAGATTGAACCAAACATTATTGATCAATGCCAGGACTTATCTTCAACATGATCCCTGCAGTCGGGGGGGGGGGTCCCTACAGAAAGTTCTTGATTGGTCTTTAGAAGGGTAGAGTTGGTCCCCACAAGCCCCAAAGGAGAATTAAAATGGGAAAAATTCAAAAAAAAAATTCAAAATTTAAAAATCCCAAATCAGTGATTTCCTATTAAAATAAGTTATCAATTACTAATTAAATGTAGTCAATACCTAAACTGTTGTAGGAAACAAAACTTATTTAAGATTTTGATATTTTGATGGTATTTTTCTAGAATTTTTCCTAAAAATAACGTGCATTTTTAAAAAAAAAAAAATATAATGACGAGAATAAGTGAAAGTGTCCATTTGGTTTTTTATGTTTACATCATATTTCATTACTGTGTTAAGATTAAAAGGCTAAAAATGTAGAATTAAAATGAAATATGTTATATTATGTCATTTCAAAGCATCATATGAATTGTTTGTATCCTTGTCGATGGTTCAACTTTTGATATTTTCAACCAAAAAAAACTTTTGATTTTTTAATTTATTAGGGAAAATAATTAGCAGTATAGATCCTCTTAAGCTATTAATTCCAATAATAACCATCTAATAATTGAAATTTCATTAAAGAATCAATAAGAATTTTGAAGTGGATTACTTAAATTTCACAATTCATTCTATTTGATTTGTGTAATCTAGTCTAGTTATGAAATAAAAAAAGAAAAGTTCAAATTAATGTCCATAAATTGTGAATGAGATTATTTTCCCTTATTGATACACATAGAATCAATTATAAATTTCAGGTACTTGGGAAAGTGGTTGTCTTCTAATGGTGGTTCAACTCATTCTCGGGTGAGTTGCTTGGTTTCATAAGTGGTATGCTTAAAGTTCATGACTAATTTTAGTAGTTTAGTTTTTCTTTGGACATAGATTTTAATAGTTTTGTTGTAAGAAAAAGAAAAGTTCAAATTAATTCTGTAGGTTGTGAACCAAACTACCAATGTTCCTTTAATAAAATTTCAATAACTGAAAGTCTATTCATAGTTTTTTTTTGTTAAAAAAAAGGGAATACTCTCTCCAGTTTTTGTTATAGAGCAAAGTTTTAAAGCTTCTTTAATTATTTACCTGTTCGGAACCCTCCTTCTCGCACCTTTTCTCTTTTTTAACCATTAAACCAATAGTTGAATGATTCATATTTGATTCTTTTATAAAATTATTATTAAAATATTAAATTATAGAAAGAAAAATAATTAATTAAATACAAATTACAAAATTTGGATATGAATAATTCAAAACTATAATAAAAAAATAAAAATAATATTTTATATGAAACTAAATCTAGATTATTCAAATGTTGATTTTATGATTAGAGAGAAAGAGGAGAGATCTTTATCCAAAAAAGGGTTAATATAATTTTTGGTCCCTGAAATTTGATCCAGTTTTGGTTTTGGTCCCTCAAGTTTGAAATCGGTGGTTTTGGTCCCTCAAGTTTCACCCAATTTTGGTTTTGGTCCCTCAAGTTTGAAATCGGTGGTTTTGGTCCCTCAAGTTTCACCTGATTTTGGTTTTGGTCCCTCAAATTTGAAAAGAACTTAGCGACCCATTTTTGAAACCCAACCCGACCCAAAAAAAAAAACCAAGTCCTTTTCAAACTTGAGGGACCAAAACCAAAATCGGGTGAAACTTCAAGGACCAAAACCACTGATTTCAAACTTGAGGGACCAAAACCAAAATTGGGTGAAACTTTAGAGACTAAAACCACGGATTTCAAACTTGAGGGACCAAAACCAAAATTGGATCAAACTTCAGGGACCAAAAGTTATATTAACCCTCCAAAAAATAGAAGAAGAGGAGAGAGGAAAGTGAGAACGAGAGACAGAAGGGTTCCAAACCGGGTATCTAATTCCTTTTCCACTCTTACCCTTCCATAATTGCAACAAGTTGTTGGCATGCTTTTATATTGCTAGACAATACTACTTTATTGTGATTATTACTTTTAATGAAGGGCAAAATTACAAAATATACCATTTCTTTAGGACATCAAATATCACTTCTTAACACTTGTGAAATTAGTTAACTTTACCCTATAATTAAGACAGGAGGGAATACTTGCTTGCTGTGTGCCGCTAGGGCCCAAATCCAAAAATAAGTCCAAAAAAACAAAGGAGACAATTCCAATTTTATTGGATGTCCCCAAAGGAACAAAAGAAGAGGAGACGAAGTCAAACTCTTTGTTTACTCAAACTATTTATCTATCCAATTTGGCTTTCTATTGTCAAAAAGAAGATTATCCATTTGGTGAGAATCTAATATCAACAACAATCAATCAAAAGATATTGACAACCTCCATATTCCTATATTGTAGAGAAGCATTCTGCAAAATTATGAAAAGTTGATTCCAGTTTTACGCTGGAGGAGGAGGAGGAGGAGGAGGAGGCTCTTTTACAAAGAGCTGTGGGCGAAACAATAGTTCATGAGATGGTGGTTCCAACCCTCTTCTACGCCAATGATTTAGAAATGAAGTTTCCAGTTTCCTCACCTGTCATCACAGTCACATTATCTCATATCAGTATTAAAAAAATAAATAAGAAAAAGCTCAATACAATACTTCGGTTTCTGCTGTTGAGTTTTTCAACCAAGTTACAACATAGGAAGTTGCTTTTCTTTTCTTTCTTCGTATTTTTTTTTGAGTTAAAGGAGCATACACTGTAAGTGGGATCAAACCTGCGACCTCCCACTTATGAGGGAGCATCCATGCCACTAGGCTACAAGGTGATCAGCTTTGTGTTATCTTTTAAATGTCCATAGCTTAGTGGTGAATAAGGAAAAAGACATTTATGTTGGGTCAATATACATTAGTCTGCACAAAAATACTACGAAATTTAAGAATCTGATAGAATTGCTTATGTTGCTCAGACTTTTATAAGGGAACTTAGGAAGATACAAAAGAAAAGGAAAAGTTACTTTCTAATAACCAGAATGCATACTATTGTGGAGAAAGTGCAGATTCTTTAGGATGGTTCAGACCTGCTTTTGTTCAAAAGGGTATTTTGGGGACTGTGTTAGTTCTCTTTTGACTCTTTTTAAGCCGTTGCTGTGGCTGAGGAGAAGATAATCATTTTGTAATCAGAGTGCAAGAGACTCAAATCCAGAAAAAAAATAAAAGCTAGAAGGTTAATCCACATGCCTCTAGAAAGTGAAATAACAGTCACACGTGTACTTTTCATGAAGAAATCCTATCACATTCCTCTGTCATGTTTCTAATGGGATTTTATAAGACGGCAACAGGACATATTTATCAAATTTCTTATATAAAAGTGTAAAAGAAAGAGTAGGGCTTTGTCACTAAGTGTGTGTTTAGGTAGTTGCAAAAAAGCACTTTTGGAGCCCTAAACCATGATTTTGTCAAAAGGCAGCCAAACAGTCTAAATTTTTGTAGAAGCTATTTTCTAACTAAAACCATGGTTTGGAGAGTTAAAACCATGGTCTATGAGAAGCCGATTTTTTATTTTTTTGTTTGCTTTTCAAAAGCTATTCTCTGAAATCACTTTTCCATCATCCCCTGCTTTTCCGTCCTTTTTCCCCAGCAAGCCCATCAAAAAAAAAGAAGAAAGAAGAAATTCTGTTTTGAGCTGCCAAAATCATATTTGCATTATACCAGCTCAGTGGATTTATGTTCCCAGAAAAGAAATACAACATTGGGGGAGAACACCACATTTAACCATTTTAGCTTTCACCGTCTTAATTCCTTTCTATCTTAGATGTCTGCAGGGTGCCTTGGTCCTATTACCGTCATGAAGGTCAAACATAAACTTCAGGAATAAATAGCACCGAAATACAGATAATTGTAAAAGAAGTTCACCCAAGAATCAAATGACAAAGTTGACAAAATTGCAAGGATATAGATTAGGATATCTAACTTGCATTTTGTTTTGTGACTTTACAATTGTCATTTCACTATGCATAGACATAGCACCAGACAGGGCCAAATCAGATCCCTCAAGCACTTGATAATTGAAATGAAATGAAAAGATGCAACAGAAGAACTATAAAGCTATACTTGCACAAATAAAAAGTTTTACATCAGAAATGACAAAAAATGGATGCCCATTTGTAAATCACTAATTGGTAATATATGTGTATTTGAGTGTGTGTGTGTGTAGTCATGTATAACGAAATGGGAGCAAGTGCATGATTATCCTACAAAAGCAAGCGAATCTAACACTGACATAGGTAAATAAAGATGAACTTGTAAATAAGAGACCTACTGGAAGTTTGAATAAGATGTCACATACGAAATAACATGTTTCGACAATGAAATATAAAAAAGTTCTACTCATCAGGAAGCTGAAACACAGGAAAGACAGTATACGAGTATGTTGAACTTGGTTCCCATTGAGACGCATAAATATTCTTTAATGAGTTTGGCTTTGGCAAATAATTGTAGATATGCATAAGTCACAGAGAGCAATAGCTTGTGTTGAGCTTACTTAAGACCCATTATCGCACTTCACATACGCTCTGGAACAAGGTTTCCCTCCTAGTCTACTTGTGCTTTATACTTTTGATATTAGAACTAAGTTCCATTAACTGTATCTTGAAGGAGGCAGAATAGAATTTCGCTCAATGGTGTTCTCTCTGCTTTTTTTCTTGTTTCCTTAATTCCTATAAAACACTCCATATTGAGTTGTCTCATTTCTCTTTTATTAACAAATTTTTCTTCTTCTAAACAAAAGTTAAAAGAAAATAAGAAACATGGAAAAATTACAACACACCAAAGAAAAGCTAAATATCATAAGAGGCAAACCTGTTGAACAACAAATGGCTCGGTGTCAAGACTAAAAGGTTTGGTCAAAATAGTAAGAAACCCATTTTGATTGCCAAAAACAGTGTCAGTGAATGGCCGATCACCCACCTGCAACAATATAATCATGCTGAGACATGAATCCTCAAAAGATGAAACACAATGAGCTCTTCTAAATTCTTCTTTACTATGATTAGTTTAGACGATTCACAACCGAAATGCTTTTCAATTTCATCAGCTGATCCAGCTGGTTTCTTCACTCCTATGGCATGCAAATACATACGTACATCAACACCAACACCACATTATTATTATTTTTTTTTTTTGCCAACACTACATTATTACTAACAATCCAAATGAATATTTCACATGCCTAACGTTTAAAGATAGAAGACATGTCTCAAAACAAAAGGTTACGAATCAAAAGAAACACTTACTATGCCTTATGACTCTAATCCCAATTGCCTCCTCAAGTGCTTTAGCTTTGGAACCATCAGGGTCATACTCATGTAGTCCTAATTCATCAGACACAAAAAACATAAAAGTCCTGTGAGTAGCATCCCAGTACCAAAAAATTCAGAACAAATTCCTTCATGGCTAAAAAGCACCAATATATACACTGATACAGACAGATAATGGCAGACACACGTCAGACAACAAAATATATGTGTTTTAGATACGTAACGGCTTAGAAGTACCAGCAATCCAAGATCCACACGATGAAATATATAGTGTGTATAAATAATATAAGTGCCATGTTTATTTGATAATAAGATTCTATCTTTAAAGTATAGCTGCTTCACAGCTTATGGCATACATACAGCCCCAATTCTGAACTAGTTTCAGACTAAACTTACCAGCAGAATTACTGAAGATGGCAACATCAGGACCGAACTCCGATTTACAAAGTTCCAGCACAGAAGCAAGAGGAGGCCAAGGGGTCAAACTGTAAGGAGCAGTAATGGTATTATCCTTATCAAACACTGCCCCTTTGAAACCCCTTCTTCGCAGCTCACCCCAATCAATGTACCTTAAATCCGGAACAGAGACATGGGGCAGTGCTAATTTGGGCTCTTGCACAAACATAAACGTCGAATAAATGGCCTCCAAGTTTATTCTCTGCCCTAACGCTGCTTTTATATGTGCCAACCCCATGTTCGTGAAATGTACCCTCGTTGCCTCGTCGTTCTCGCACCCCTTTCGCTCGTCTTCTTGCGGAAGCTTTTGGTTTGTGGGTTCTGGATGTTGATTATTGGTGTCTTTGCGGACAATAGAGAGAAGGAATTGAAGAAATAGAGGATGTCTCTGGCTCTGGCAGTGATTTGAATTGGAATTGACGAAACTGTGGGGATGTCGCAAAGTCAGAGCGGAGAAATCGCTGATGGGGACTTTGCTGTGAGTAGTAGAAAGTGAAAGAGTGGTGAGGTTTCTCTGGTGCTGGGCTTGGCGATGAAAATTCAGTGGTTTTTGAGGGACGGAACAGCAACTCGGAAGGGAAGCAGCCGCAGACATTGTTAGTTAAATTGCAGAGCTTGGGCCATTCTTGAAATCTAACATAACAAAAATCAAAGAAAGAAGTTATCAAAAAAAAAAAAAAAAAAAAATCAAAGAAAGAGAACTAATTGCAAAATCTTGAATTTTTTAAAAAATATTTAAACATCCTTTTTAACACTAAAACTTATTTGATTTAAAATTGTGGTTTAGTCGTAAGCTATTCAGAACAGTTTTTGATAATTGGTTGTTATAAATTAATTAAATTTTTAAAAATATATTTTATCTAAAATTTATTCTTCTCACTGTGCAATGGTCAAGAATAGAGACGAGAGAGAAGAGTCCAAGCAATCATTTCATGAAGCAAGTTGATGAAGAAGATGACTACAATATTTTGGTCTAATTGATCAAAGTTGTGTTTTGTTCCAACTTTTCCTTATTGTGTATGTTACAAGTTGACACCTTAATTAGTGTAAGCGTCAACTTGAGGAGGCGAGTTGGAGATGTTAAAAGTGTCATTAGCTAAGTGAGATAGCGTCATGCAATAAGTGTATTGTGAAGTGATTTAGAATGTAGAATATAAAATCATCACTAAAGAGATGCGAGTTAACTTGAGTCTCTCTCTAAGATCCCTAGAATTAGGGCTAATGGTTAATCATCTTCAAGTGAGGGATGGTCGTTGTAAAACCTAAGTGTATTGTTGTATTGATCTTGATAGAGCTTTTAATCATCTAATGAAAGTTCATGATTTGGTTCTTGTGGTATATGAGTTGTTTAACAGCCACCCATTCTATATCAATGACATGAAAAGTCTCTGCAAATTTCAAACTCCCTATCTTTATCAACACACCCTTACACACACCCTCGCAATTGACAAAATCAAAATATGGTTCTCCATCAATAAAATTATCCACTTGAACCCCTCCACCCACCCACCGGAAGATTGATACTCGCCACAACTTCACTCAAAATGAAGTTCTCAAAGGCTCCAAAATAGACCTTTACTATGAAAATGATGTCAAAGGTTGTAAATAGACCTACCCTCTCCCTCTTCGTATCCCTCTCTTCTTCGATAGCCATGACATCAGTAACCTCGGTGAGGTGGCCAATGATGCAGAATATACGGGTCTTCACTCTCATTAACCTCTTAATCCTTCATTTAAGATATATACATGTCAATGTTAGATAGGCTCTATTCTCCCATAAATAGAATCATCATTGTACACCCAATATGGTCAAAAACAATGATACAATTCTTATAGCGCACCATGACTTTTGATTTATAATTTGCTTTGCTCGTCCAATACTTTATATAATACTTTGCTTAAAGCCTCAAACATGGTGTCAGACCTTCACTGGGATTCTATTCTCCTATACATAGAATCATCATTTTACACTTGATATGACGATAAACAATGATACAATTCTTTTAGCACACTATGACTCTTGTCATATACCCTGCTCTGTTTGTCTGATATTTTATCCAATGCTTTGCTCAAACATGTTATCAGAGCACCACAATAACTTTAGTCTCGTATAAATAAAATCTTCACTGTACACTCAATATGATGAAAAACAATGATATAATTGTTTTAGCGCAACTCTTGCTTTATACTCTGCTTGTCTAATGATTTATCAGATACTTTGCTCACATACTTATGATTCTAATGCAAATAGGCTCATCCATGGCCTTAGCTGTGGAACCATTATCATACTCATGAGGTCTTAATTCATCAAAGGCATGTAACATAACTAAAGTCCTGTGACCAACATCCCCATACCAAACTCCGATTTACAACGTTCCGGCAAAGAAGAAAGAAGAGGCCAAGGGGAAAACAGTAAGGTATTATCCTTATCAAACATAACCCCTTTGAAACCCTTTCTTCCCAACTCACCCCAATCAATGCACCTCATATCGGCAACAAAAAAGTGGAGCAGTGATAATTTGGGGTTCTTACACAAACATCAAATAAATGGCCACCAAGTTTATTATTTGCCCTAACGATACTTTAACATTTGCCCACCACATGTTTGTCCAAAATTAAACCTGGCACTAATCCTCCCAATTTCTCCACCTTCCTATCCTCCATTATCAATAATTTATGTAACAGTCCAATCCTTAGCATGAAATGTCACTTCAACAAGGCTCGACAATGGTCTCTCCATATCTAGCACCCACCTATTGCTACACACATTCACCAATTTTATAGAATACATCACTCTTCAATATATTCCAACCATTCAAAAATAGCATTCCATGCTCAAGAAGCTATTCCTCCTTTTTTTTCCCATAAATGAGGTATTAGGAAAATATATTTTCTTGAGAAGCCGGATGAATTTTAGCATCAAGTGGCAATTGCAGCTTATATGATATGAAATAGGAGTAGGACCAACCTCCTCAACAATAGGAAAAGGGTCATATTAACGAGAACTTAACTGTTCATTGGACCATTCCGTCAAAGATCGACGACGGAGAGGCTATAACCTGGCATACACCTTATCACGAATCTGAAACTGTACATCATAATGCTTCTTATCAGCACAGGGCTTCATATATTGTTGGGAACTTTCCAAAATTAAGCTTTAGCTCATCAAGTATGGCATTGTGAGCCACCAAGTGTTCATTGACAGCATCCACACTAGAAGAGTAGTTCAGAAAGCGAAAAAGAATGGGGGTATCCTGACTATGTAGAGCCCTAAACAGAGTCCTACTAGTTGGCCTATGGAAATTAGTGTTAAACCAAAGTTCAGCCCAAACAAGCCATCCAGATCAATCTTTAGGTTGAGCAAAAAAAAAAAAAAAAAAAAACTGCATATATAAGTTCCCACATTTGGATTAACCAAGAAATACAACTTGGTTGTATGACTGTTGATACGCTTTAGTATGAGTGTGAATTGCTGGCTTTCCATGTCCTTTCTTTAGGTTTACATATGGCATAGAGACTCACAGGATTTAATAGAGAGGCATTGCTTGGCCACTCTGGAGCTGTGAACTGTGTGAGCTGGAATCCTACCAATCCTCATATATTGGCATCAGCTAGTGATGATTGGTGTGGTGAAGTTAGCATTAAAATTGTTTGACAATCACCCAAATTTGAAAAATCAGTTGAGTAGTTAAGTAATAACTAGTTCAAACGAAATACTACTACTATAAAATTATTTTGTTTAAACCAACATTTCCTTCATCCCTCTCTATTTGTAAAATGCAAAAAAAAAAAAAAAACAAAAGATTTATCAAACTATATCTCATAGTCTTGGTGCTTTCATATTAATACTCGAACATATGGCTTATTTCATAGTGTATGTTAATCATTTTTAAATCTTCGAACATAAGGCTTATTTCTCTTTCTTATTCACCTTTATAGAACTGGGGTTATGCTATGAAATTTGCAATTCTGGTGGATATGCTTTTATCGTTGGGGAGTCCAAGTCCACGAAGATGGTTTCTATATCATATTCATCTTCATTTCTACTCCCTTGTTTTTTAATAGAAGGCATAATTAACTTTTTGAAGAGATTAAGGAAGCTAAATGATAACTTCCTATCTTTTGATAATTTTAAAACATATTTTAATATATTTAGGAGTCATCTATAATAAATCAAAGGGATTTTAGTCAGATTTTGATAAAATGTCGATTTAAAAGGATTTCATTATAAATATCAAAGTTTAGGATAAAAATAAGGGAGGATTGTCCAAAAATACCTTGGGGGCAAATTAATTGCTGATTGCTACCAAGTGTGCAAGCGATCTTCCGTTTTGTGCAAACCATCTTCCATGTGTGCAAAAATCTTCCGTATAAATGTGCAAACGATCTTCCATTTTGTACAAATCATTTTCTGTTTTGTGCAAACCATCTTCCATGGTAGCATTCAGCTACCAAAAAAGTATTTATCAGCAATTCTCCCTAAAAATAATGATTTTGATATTAAAGATAAAAATAATGATATTAATAATAAAAATAAAAATTTAAAATAAAAAGAAAAAAATATTTTAATTATTATTATTGTTGTTGTTGTTAGTATCATCATTATCATTATTTATTATTATCATTATCTATTTTTTTTTATCTTTTTGTTTGATTTTATTTTGTTAGAGGGATGTTACATAAGGATCTAGAAACTTGACCTCTATATAGGGGGTTAAACTTCTTCAGGAAGAGAGGAGGAGAACACACGTTTAGGTACAAACGAAAGGAGAGGTGCTTGGGTTCGGTCATCATCTTCATGGGAGGACGAGAGAACTGTGGAGGCAACTGATTTGAAGACCGGTAGCACCATTGGATCAGAGGACGCTGTGGAGAATTAGGTGCAATTGAAGCTAAGGAATTGAAACTTAGAAGAGATTTAAGGCTCAATCTTTTGGTTTTATTATTGCTTTGATTTGGTTTTGGTTATGACTATAAGTAGCTAAATTTCTTTTTCTAGGATTGCTTTGAACTATTGATGGATTAAGACTTATTTATTTATTTCTTGTATTTATTAATGAAATTTATGTGTTGATTTTATCTCATGCTTAATGCTTCTGGGTGATTGGCCACCACTTATATTGTTGAGTTCAATTGAGTGATGCTTGAGAAACCTAATTTAATTGTAGAACTTAGATAAAATCGTGTTAGATTTGAAGTTTAAGGGTTAAATGGATGGTTTGTTAATAGAATAGAGATATACCTATTAGCCTAGCATGCTCTAATTGAGGATAGAGCTTAATGAGTATTTTCGTTAACTAAGACAAGATATTACAAATGTTAATTGAGAATATAAAATTGGTTTTAACTTGAGTAAGCTTTATCAATTAATTTTGGACCTCTAACAATCACATATTTTCATTATCAATTTAAAATTTAAGTTAGTCTTATGAAGTACAATAATGATAAGTAATCCTAGGTTCCTCCTATCTTGAAGGTCTCAAATAAATTCTCTTTTAAATCAATTAATTCTTAAATATAAAATCTCTTTCAAATTACTCTCACTCAACATAATTAAGAACATAAGTGTGATAATTAACTCATTTTTGCCTTAGTCCTTGTGGGAACAATATTATTATATTACTTGTGACGATCCGTACGCTTGCGGTTAAGCTAGATGGCTTACACTAAATAAATTACTTAATTATAGTATATGTTGTACATTATTAAATTATATATTATTTGTTTGTCAAATAAATTAGTTTAGAAAAAATGATAAATATAAATACTTTAAATTAATTTATTTAGTTTAATTAAACTCTCTGAATATCAACTGAGTGATCAGAGGAAGTATTCAATGAATCCAAATTAATGCTTGTGCTACTCAAAACTTTCAGTCAGGTAAGAAAACTAATGCACTAAATAAAATACAATGTAGGCAAAGGAATAAAATGGGTTGATGTGAAGTCCACTCAAATAAAAACAGAGTAGCTCAGTTTGAACAAGCCCTGTTTAATCAATGGCTCTGTTTCCCCACAGACATTATCAACAATAGAGATCAACTTGAGCTCTCTTTAGATTTTTGTCCTTTTTAATTATATTTTGTAAGAGTATTACTTTTTTTTTTAACAGTGTAAGAGTATTACTGTACGCTAACAAATGTGGCAGTTCGATTATTGATTTCAACTAATAAATTTCTCATTATTATCATCCTATCTAAAAAATAAATTAATGGGGGAACGTTAAATATGAGTGAATAACCAAATTGGATCAATTACAAATCATGTAAGTGATATTATTTCATAAATATTATATTTATATCCACTGAATTTCACAAACCAAGTTGTCTAAAATGACTAGTTCAGTAGTTTATTAATTGTTCTTTTGGTTATACTGCTCAATATTTGTATGACTGTATGTGTGTGTGTTTTGATTATAAATTTTAATTTTGATCATATGAAAATGCATACACAGATCGCACCACCAAGAGTAGTAACGTAATAATTATATAAAGGATAATCCATTGAAAGAGAAAAAGATCAAAGTACAATAATATATTACACGGAAAACTACTCAAAAAAGCATCTTAACAACATGATGAGAACACAAATATGCACTAATATCTAATATTACAAAATCTTCTCTCACAATTCACTAAATTTAAGACAAGAAAAGAAGAAAAGGGCATTATTCAACAGGTAAAACGGAAACAAAGCATCAAACTAGTGATAGATAGATTTATAAAACCAATACTCCAAACTGTTGCTCCCAATGCTTGCTGTTGCTGCTTGCATCCCGAAGACAACACAAACAATAAACAAAGATAATATATAATTAGTTAATGACAGAATTTGATTGGCGAGAAGAGGAAGGGAAAAGATAAAGAAACCCTCATTTAAATAATCATAATTAAAAAATAAAAAAACTAATTTATTACCTCAAGGGAAATTTGTTGCTTATATTCAATCATAGCTTTTGCGACATAGGGCCACAGCAACATAAAGTCGATCTCCCAAATCATTAAACCATCGGAAAAATTTGTGTCTCCATGCTCTGATGAGGAAGAGAGAACCACAAACTCCCCAGAAGCCCGCTGCAAATCCAACCCCCATACCAAGATACAACGACTTTAGAAAATTGTCGTCTTCATTTCCTTCAGTTAGGTTTGAGTCCTCATGAGTTTCTTCTTTTTTATTGCACTTCTTTGGAAGAGGATCTCCACAAAGTTCATGATTGCCAACAAAACTCCAGGACTCAAAACTTTGAATTTGGGTTCCTAATGGAATTTGCCCAATGAAATTGTTGTATGAGAGGTTCAAATCATGAAGAAAAGACAAATTAGAGATGGTTGAAGGAATTTCTCCACGGAGTCTATTGTAGCTGAGATCAAGAAATTCCAACTTTGACATATCTCCAATTTCTTTGGGAATCTTTCCAATCAAATGGTTTCGAGACAAATTCAAGATCTGCATTTGATTGTTACTAAACAATTCCTTAGGAATTTCTCCTGACAAGGAATTACTAGAAAGATCCATAATGCCACTTGTATCATACAAAAGACGAACTAGATTGTAGTCTAATTCTATTCCTTTAGTGAATACTTTTAGTATCTGAGGCCAAGTCCTCACAACCATTGGAGGAGTGATGTTGCATAAGCAATGAGGTATGGATCCAGAAAGCTTATTTTCAGCAAGATCAAGGATTGTCAAATAAGGGAGGTTGCATAATTGTGATGGAATGTTGCCTGTAAATTGATTTGTCCTCAATTGAATAACTAGCAAATTTGGCCCCATAGGATTTGGCAAACTTCCAGAAAATTCGTTTTGCTCTAAAAAGAGGTATTTCAATTGTGTCCAATTTAGCTTGTTTAATGAAAATTTGCCAAAGAAACTATTATTGCTCAAATCCAACAACTCAAGATTCAATAATGAAGCCAATGAGGGAGGAACTTTTCCTGCTAGCTTATTACTCCCCAAACTAAGGTAATTTAATTGTTTCCGGTTTGTCCAACAATCAGGAAGTGTTCCACTCAAATGATTATATGATAAGTCCAACTGATACAACTTGCTTTCTTCATGACTCTCAAGTTGGCGCAATAACGAGAAAATAGATCCCGACAAAGAGTTGTGAGATGCATCAAAGTAAGAGACATTTGCTGATAGTGTGACATTAGATATGTCTTCACTAATCAAGTTGTTTGAGATATCAACATAATCAATCCCTACTACAATACTCCAAAAGACATTTGCATCAATCGTTGAAATCCTTGATCTAGAAATATCTAGATATTTTAGAGATCGCTGTGTATACAGCCATGATGGAACATTAGGGCCTATGCTTGTGTTACCCAAATCCAAATGCTCAAGTTGAAATGGTGGGACCCATTTAGGATCAATGTCAAATTCAAAACTTGATGAACTTAAGTCCAATGATGTTAAATTTGAGAACTTTGAAAAATTCTTTTCAGAAAGAACACCTGCTAAGAAATTGTGTCCAATGTGTAATTGATTTAAATTTTGGAGCCCTCCAAGGGTTTCTGGAAGATTGCCACTCAATTGATTGTAGGACAAGTCTAAGCTTAACAAGGAAGAAATATGTCCAAGAGATGGTGGAATTACACCAGAGAACAAATTATATTGGATATTCAAGTATTGCAACTGTTCATACTGACCTAACCAATCTGGAATTGATCCTTCCAGATTATTACCGCCCAAATCTAAATGCTTGAGGTTTTGAAGATTGAGCAAGGCTTTTGGCAATTGACCATAGAAACCGCAATCATAAAGGGTAAGATGATAGATGTGATTGGTGATATTAAAGAATGAACTAGGGAATTTTGACTTCATATAATAGTTCAAAGAAAGATCAAGAACCTCAAGTGATGTAAAATTGGTATAATCAAGGGATGGAAAATCACTCAATCTACAAGACACCAAGTGTAACTCAGAGAGTGAAGGAAGCATAGCTATATGTTGGAGCCATTTGGTTTCATTTCCAATATCATTGCCACTAAGGTCAAGATATTTTAAGGAAGAAAGTTGAGAAAGCCAACAAAGGTCATTTATAACTAAATGATAATTATAGGAAAATTTCAGATAGCGTAGAGCAACAGAAAAACTTGCTGATTGATTAGAAGGAGTAGCAAGTGATTGGTTATGAAATTTGTTTGCATCAAAAGGAGATTTGGAGATTTGGCAAAGTGACATACTCACAGTTCGAAAATCATTGAGGCTCAAGTCCAAGTGTTTGAGAAATTCAAGTTGAAGCACACATACATTAATCTCTCCTCCGAATGTATGATTGGAAAGAGAAAGCTCTGTAACTCTACCTGTGATGTCGTCGCAGTAAACTCCCTCCCACAAACAACAATCTTGTTCAACAGTCCATGAAGAGAGTTGGTTGTTTGGATCAACCACTCCTTGTTTGAAGATTAAAAGAAGTCTTTGATCAATTTCATTGCAACGTATCACCTTGTTTGAGGTAACCTCACTTCTGTTGAATGCTGTTGCAAGTAACAGAAACAAGAAAGCAAATGAGATTTGTGAAGAGAAGCTGGCCATTGTGGTAAGTTTGAGTGGAGCGAATTGCCTCAATTAAGTCTTTACATGATATATATATATATATATATATATATATAATTTGTGTAAATAAGAATTAAAGAAAAATATAAGTTAGTAACAATATGCAGGAGTAGGGTCCTTATCCACATGGGAATAGAAGACTGAGGCTCAGCCGCCGTTTGTCTCTGGTCCAACCTTTCCCACGTGTGGGGCCCTCCCTCGCGTTTCATAAAATTGACGAAGAACCATATATTATTTTAAGTGTTGACCAAATATATTTATATATATAATTTTAAGTATGTATACACTCGCCAACACTACATATCAAGCTAAGTAAAAGGATAAATTAAGGTTAAACACGAGAAGATGTGTATAATAAGAAATCAGGCTTGTATAATGTTACGTTCCAGATTGATGTAATCCTCAACTAATAACCTTAATTCCAAGATTTGATTATATGCTTATATAAAGGTGGTAGGTCTTTTTTTTTTTTTTAGGCCTTCTTATAAATATAATAGGTCGATTGCTATCAAATAATTAATTTCTGATTGTTATCCTATCCTTTTTGTATTTCTTAATAACTAAATTCACTAGGAAATGTTAGTTGTGTGAATAATCAAGTCAACATTATCAACTATATTTATGTTCAATAGTATTATTTTTCACAAAACAAATTGGTCTTAAATGACTAGCTGAGTTTTGTTATTTGTTCTTCTCTGGTAATAATTATAATACTCAATGTGTTTCCGAGTACTTACGTATAATTTTTTATTTTAATTGTTTCAAATAAACACATTTGAATCATTTTGAAGACATAATTATATGACCAAAAAGATACTCCATTGAAAGCAAAAATGCTAAAAAAATTTCAGTTGTATTCAGCTTTTAAGTATTGAATTCATGCTTGATTATTTATTTATTTTTAAATGAGAGTGAGTGCACAATTAGATTATGATAATAAAATTAATAAATACAAAATTTTCAACAAGTAATTATAAATAATAAAATTTTGTAATCTTTTACCGAATATAATTGACAGTCTACCTTACTAATCAGACAATTATGTGTGTTTTGAAAATAAAGAGAAGGTCTATATAATTTTAGCAATATGATAGGAAAGTCATTGTATTTTACTCTCATATATTTGGAGAAAGTGATAAAAATATTAAAGGGAAAAAAGAATGCATGTGACATATTGAAGGCATTGTCCCATCCATGGCGCTTATAGGAAGTCTTCGCCCCAAACTAATTAAACTCTTCAAATAGTGGAACCCACCAAGAAACTTCCATTCTTGTCATCTCTTTTGACCAGTTTCCTTCTGGTGAAATAGAATTCGCCAATTTTGTTAAATATCATTTTCTACGAAATTATGTTAATCAAACATATTGTTTCTTATAGTCAAGTCTTCTAATACGTCCAAGTCCTCCAATCTTTTCATCCATCTCCTACACTAACAAAGAACCACAAATTTTTTAGCAAAAAAGACACATGATGCTTATGTAAAAGTAAGGTTATTGTTGAGATAGTGAATTTTGTTAAATATCATTTTCTACGAAATTATATTAACCAAACACATCGTTCGTTATATTCAAGTCTTCTAATACATCCAAGTCCTCCAATCTTTACATCCATCTCCTATACTGATGAAGAAGACTGCAATTTTTTTTAGCAAAAAAGACATGTAATGCTTACGTAAAAGTAAGGTTATTGTTGAGATAGTGAATTTTGTTAAATATCATTTTCTACGAAATTGCATTAACCAAACATATCGTTCGTTATAGTCAAGTCTTCTAATACGTCCAAGTCCTCCAATCTTTTCATCCATCTCCAATACTAACAAAGAAGGCCACAAATTCTTTAGTAAAAAATACACATAATGCTTACGTAAACGTAAGGTTATTGTTGAGACAGTGAATTTTGTTAAATATCATTTTCTATGAAATTGCATTAACCAAACACATCGTTCCTTATAGTCAAGTCTTCTAATACGTCCAAGTCCTCCAATCTTTTCATCCATCTCATATACTAACGAAGAAGACCACAAATGTTTTAGCAAAAAAGGACATGTAATGCCTACATAAAATCATGATTATTGTTGAGATAGTGAATTTTGTTAAATATCATGTTCTACGAAATTGTAAACACATCGTTCCTTATAGTTAAGTTTTCTAATACGTCCTAGTCCTCTAATCTTTTCATCCATGTCCTATACTAACGAAGAAGACCACAAATTTTTTGGGGAAAAAAGACACGTAATGCTTACGTAAAAGTAAGGTTATTGTTGAGATAGTGAATTTTGTTAAATATCATTTTCTACGAAATTGCATTAACCAAACATATCATTCCTTATAGTCAAGTCTACTAATACGTCCAAGTCCTCCAATCTTTACATCCATCTTCTATACTGATGAAGAAGAATGCAATTTTTTTTAGCAAAAAAGACATGTAATGCTTACATAAAAGTAAGGTTATTGTTTAGATAGTGGATCAGATTGGAGTCAAACCGAAGTTAATTTGGGGTTAGATTGGTAAGAAAGTTAAGTAAAGATTTGAGGGTTATTAATATAAAACTTTGAATAAAGTAATAAAAAAAATGAATAAATCTTTTTTAATAAAAAAATATTAACCTAAGTTTATGGCTGGGCTAATTCGGTCTGGATTTAATATCCCCATTAAAAAAGTTTTCCTTCTACATTTTGGTCAGCTTATCAATGGAATCGACAAACTTATTTAGATATTTCAAAAAAATAGTATGAACGTTGTAAGGAGTGACAAAGTCTTCAGCCCAAATCACACTCAATCGTAAGATGGCACCCACACGGAGGACCTTCTTATCTTCCTCCTTGCCCATCTCACCCATCTTCATTGACAATTGTAACTGTTACAATTTTAATTGCATGGGAGTTACAACAACTTGTTTTTATTTATGATTCTAAAGAATATTTAAACAAGCACGTGATTGTGCCTCAATATAATTCATCCTCTGCTTTTTTAGTCTCTGTCTAAGTTAGCGGTGAGAGAGGGAAAACACACCGTGAAACAGACGGATGCACAGTGAGAGAAATTTTGCCTATTTGACAAGGCATTTTCCCCATATGACTGTTAGGCCCAAACGTACTGTATCACTGAAGCCAATTTATGCTGCTTCTTAGAAAAAGCCACATCATTGAAGTAAAGAGAGAAGAGGAGCATGGCTGAAAGAAATAAAAGGAACCGTATGGCGATGGCAAAAAAAAAAAAAAAAAAAGGAACCGTATGGCGTGTCACTTGCTTTCATTAAAAACGATAAAACTATAGTAAAAGAACCAATATTTTGAGATTTGTAAAAATACCCTAAAAAATTAAATAATAAAATTTAATTATGAGAATCCACCCTCTCCCAATTGATCTACATCATTAACATTTAATTAATATCAAAAAATTTACAAAAAAATAAAATAAGATTGAATAGCCACATGTAACAAAATCACATTGAATATGTCTAATTAGGTGTTATTTTTTTTTAGTATTTACATTTTTTCTATTAATGCATTAAATTTTTTATTTTTATAATTTTAATACTCCTTTTAAAATTATCGCATTATATGCCTATAATATAATTATAAATTTATATAATTATGATTTATCACATTTTGTTTTGTATGGAGAAGATAACTCCTTGATTCATGGAGATAAAGTTTTGTTTGAGAAATAATAGGGAAGATACAAATGACATTAATTAGGAGAATATAAGACATAACCCAAGGCATGACTCTGCTTTTTCAAACGGAGCAAAACAGAATGAGACAGAGCATCTCACGTGACAAAATATTATTAGATCCTCCTAACTGTTGCAAATTCCAAATTTTGATATCTTAAAGATCAAAATTAATATCCATTATGCCGACATGTTCTTGTAAATCTTTCATATCACATCACTCATATGCCTTTTCGTTTTAACTGTTAAACTTACACCTGAAATCTTAGATACAGAGGCATCATATCTTTTTATTTCGTCCTAACTCAAAACTCAGAATTAAAGTTTAAAAGTACATTCAAGTATCACATGAAAGACTACTTATCAAAGGTTTCTTGACAACATGAGAGACACATGCACACTAATAATTATTACTACAAAATGTTCACTTCTCACAAGTCACTAAATTTAAGATAACATAATGACATTCAATAGGCATCGTCAGAGTCCTTGATCATGCGTAACTGCAGCAAAACTCTTTATTCCTTGAGGCATAACTCAAGATTTGAATGAGAGCAATCATTAGCGTAGGCATACCATATTGAAAAATAAACAAGAAAAAACATAATAAGCTAAGAACATAATTTATTTTAGCAAGTACTACCTCCAGTCCCAGTATAAAACAAGTTAAGCGGTCGGATTTGGTTCCAAATATAAGTTCTAAATCAACTTCGTTCTCAATATTTATTATTTTTTAAAATTATTCCTATTTATTGCATATGTTAAAGGAATTTGCATAAATAGATAGTTTCAATATAAATGATTTAAGAGGGTATTTTAGGGAAATCAACACATATTTTTTACAAATACAATAATTAATTCAACTAATTTTTTTCATCTACCCAGTTTAGTTAAATAGATCTTATATTAAAAACCGGAAATGGTGGAAGAAAGATAAAAGCAAATGAGAAATCAAACATGTTTTAAATAATAACAATACTTGAAAAATTATGGTAGCTAATTTATTACCTCAAGGAAAATTTGTCATAGATATTCAACCGAATCTTTTGAAACAGAGAGCCTACGCAACATAAAGTTGATCAACCAAGTGGCCAAACCATATGAAGAATATGTGTCTCCAAACTCTAATGAAGAAGAGAGAACCTCAAACTCCCCAAAAGCCTGATGCAAACCCAACTCCCATATGAAGATATAATAACTTTAGAAAGTTGTTGTCTTCATTTCCTTCAGCTAGCTTTCAATCATCATGAGTTTCTTCTTTTTTGTTGCACTTTTTTGGAAGAGGATCTCCACATAGTTCATGATTACCAACAAAACTCCATGGATCAAAACTTCGAATTCGGGTTCCCAATGGTATTTGTCAAATGAAATTGTTGTATGATTGGTTCAAAAAACCAAGAAACGACAAACTAGAGATGGTCACAGGAATTTCTTTAGAAAGCTTATTGTAGCTAAGATCAAGAGAATCTAATCATTTCATGCCTCTAATTTCTTCAAGAACCTTACCAATCAATGGTTCTGAGATAAGTTTAAGGACCACATTTGAGTTAAGTTAAACAATTCCTTAGGAATTTCTCTGGACAAATTGATAGTGGAAAGGTCGATGATATTCACAAGCGTACAGTACTCGTAATCCATTTCTTTTCCCTTATCAAAGACTTCTATGTCATCTAAAGGAAAATACTCCTCAATCGGCTGCATGATTTTATGTAGGCATTGTGTTATAAGTCCTGAAAGTGTATTCTCAGATCCAATATTGTCAAACAATTGAGGTTGCACATCTATGATGGAATGTTGCCTATAAATTGGTTTCCCCTCAATTTGATAATATATAAACTTTGTTGCATGGTATTGGGCAAAGTTTCAGAAAATTTATTTCGCTCTAAAATGAGGTAATTGAATTGTGTTCAGTTTGACAATTCAAATGAAAATTTTCCGAAGAAACTATTATCACTCAAATCCAATTGCTCAAGAAGCTCTAATGAAGCTATTGAGGGTGGAACTTTACTAGTTAGCTTATTACTCCCCAAATTAAGGTATCCCAATTGTTTCAAGTTGGCCCAACAATCATCGCGAAGTGATATATGGTAAATAAGGGCAAGGGTTATATTGTAATTGTCTAATAGCTATGAGATGAATATTATCTTTCTAGTTAGTTAGAAGAGAGAGACAATAGTATGTTGACGTGTCCAGGAAAAAGGGAATATAACATCTGTACTGGCTCATTTGCATTTTTGTGAATGAAGTTACCCTTTTCTTATCTCTACTCATATCAAAGGTATCAGAGCCTTCCTCTCCGGCCCTATGGCGCCACCGCCGGAGACTCGATCTTCCGATCGCATTGGCGATCTTGAGAATCGTTTTGAAATGCACTAAACGACGTTAGATGCCATATCTACTTGTATGGAGCAACACTCCCATGATATTCTGAATCTCAGGAACTCGTCTTCTCGTCTTGAGGATTGCTTACAAGATATCAACACCAAGCTTGCTCTGCTGACTTCGTCTTCTCCTAGCGGTACTGGCCTGTATCTGGGAATGGAGGCGATGGGGGCAACGGAGGGAGTTCTTCCCAACCATACTTTCGTTTTTCGGCCTTTGGGTCCTTTACAGAGATTCCCAATTCTTCTTCATCTTACTCTATTTCCACTAAACAGAGCCGCGTTGAGTTTTCGAAGTTCGATGGCTCAGATTTTTGTGGATGGGCTTATCGGGCTCGGCAATTTTTTGAGGTGGATGGTACCCCTCTTGACCAGCGAATTCGGCTTCTGAGTATACATTTGGAGGGCCATGCTTTACGCTGGCACCAAACCTTCATGCGGCATCGCTCTCTCACTGAGATCAACTGGTCTGATTATTTCACACAAATGGAAGCTAAATTTTCCGAGGTACGCGATGAACATCCTACGATTGCTCTTAAGAAACTTTTCCAAGATGGTTTTGTGGCTAATTATGAGAAACGATTTGAAGAACTTCTCTTTGAAGTGGATTTGTCGGATGAAGTCGTACGCAATCTGTTTATTGGTGGCTTACATCCGGATATCCAACGTGCGGTGCTTAATTTCAATCCATCGACTCTGGCTAGCGCTTCGTGTATGGCTCGGATGCAAGAAGCCACAATTCAAGCATTGCACGATAATGCTCCATCCTCTGCTAGTCGCAAGAACCAGTTGTTGGTATTCTTATCGAGTTGATCAACTGAGATTGGAGGATCCAAGTCTATGTCTCATTTGGGCCCTCAACCCAACTCCTCTTTCGGATTTTTCGGATCCAAGCCCATAACCAGCACTCAACATTCTTCATCGTCATACTCGTCTCCTCCGAAGACGTCCTTCTCTGCTTCTTCTCCAGCATTGAAACCCACAAAACAATTGTCTAAGAGTGAGATAGATGACCGCTGAAAGAAGGGG
Organism: Inga laurina; assembly: GCA_963855925.1. Taxonomy (NCBI): domain Eukaryota; kingdom Viridiplantae; phylum Streptophyta; class Magnoliopsida; order Fabales; family Fabaceae; genus Inga; species Inga laurina. The sequence goes on from OY979704.1 coordinate 22,728,638, forward strand.
CTCTGTTATTGGTGTGATGAGAAATATTCCAGCTCTCATCGCTGCAAAACCTCACACCTGTTTTCTTTGCTGATTGATGAAGATGATGAGAATTTTGAAGATGCTCTAGCGGATAAACCAGCTGCGGGTCATATTAACACTATTGAAGGACAAGAGACAACATCTACTCTGAAGATTTTAGGCCACATTAAAAACCAGCAGGTAATTATTTTAATTGATACGGGTAGCACCCATAATGTCTTGGATGCATCTATGGCCAAGCAGTTAAAGATAAAAGGTCAAACTCGGGAGGCCATTCGTCTTACAGTAGCTGATGATAGACAGATAGTTATTTCTACCCACTGTCCTAACCTTGCTTGGGAGATGGGTGGATCTGTTTTTAATTCTGATTTCCTTGTCATGAAAATTGGTGGTTATGACATGATTTTGGGCACTAAGTGGCTTTACACTATTGGTCGATTTTCTATGGATATGGCCATTAAAGTATTTGAGTTTACATTGAATGGGCAGAGGTTTGAACTTCACAGCATTGGTTCTAACGAGGATTTATGTTCTGAAGTTTTATCTCTTCGTGATTTAACTATTGTAGATCATTTCTATTTGATTCATGTTCCTTCTCACTTGCAAGTTGATTTAAAATTGGATTCTCCACTGACTGAGAATCAACAAGCTGAGTTGTCGAAGCTTCTGGATGATTATAAGGATGTTTTTGCTGAACCCACATGCCTCCCTCCTCCTCGTGCATTTGATCATTCTATTCCGCTTTCAGTTGATCGACCTATCAGCTGTAAGCCATATCGATATGGCCCTGTTCAGAAAACAGAAATTGAGAAGCAAGTTCAGCAAATGCTTGATAATGGCATAATTCGTGAAAGTAGTAGTTCCTTTGCAGCTCCAGTAGTTTTGGTGCCCAAGAAAGAGGGGACTTGGCGTTTTTGTATTGACTTCAGGAGGCTTAATGAAGCAACGATAAAGAATAAATTTCCTATACCTGTCATTGAAGAGCTGTTAGATGAGTTAACAGGGGCTACATTCTTTTCTAAGCTTGATTTGAGGGCTGGTTACCATCAGATTCGTATGAGAGAAGATGACATTGCCAAAACAGCATTTCGAACTTATGAGGGCCTTTATGAATTTATGGTTATGCCGTTTGGTCTTACCAATGCCCCCGCTACTTTCCAAGGTCTCATGAATTCTGTTTTTAAGTCCTTTTTGAGGAAATTCATCTTAGTCTTCTTTGATGACATTTTGGCGTATAGCAAGGATTGGTCTACTCATTTACATCACTTAGCCATAACCTTATCGACCTTGAGGCAGCATCAGCTCTTTGCTAAAGCCTCCAAATGCATTTTTACAGCCACTCAAATTGACTATCTTGGTCACTTAATTTCTGCTAAAGGGGTTCAAGCAGATCCGCGGAAGTTGGAAGCTATCTCTTCTTGGCCAATACCTACTTCTATACGTGAGTTAAGGGGTTTCCTTGGTCTTACTAGCTATTGTAGACGCTTTATACGACAATATGGTTCCATTAGCCGTCCGTTGACTGAGTTATTGAAAAAGGATGTTAAGTTTGTTTGGTCCCCTGAGGCTCACCATGCTTTCCAAACCCTTAAGCAACTTATGGTTTCTCCTCCGGTTCTTGTTCTTCTTAATTTTAATGACACCTTTGTCATTGAAACTGATGCATTAGGTTTTGGGTTGGGTGTAATTTTATCCCAAAATGGCCATCCTATTGCTTTTGCTAGCAAAGCCCTTGCTTCTTCTAAGAAGCCTTTATCTGCCTATGAGCGAGAACTATTGGCTATTATATTTGCAGTGAAATAGTGGAGGTCTTACTTGTGGGGCCATAAGTTTATCATTAAAATTGACCATTTACCTTTGAAGCATTTATTAGAGCAGTGTGATCTTAGTCAAGAACAATTCAAGTGGCTTCATAAGTTATGGGGCTTACACTATGAGATTGTTTATCGAAAGGGTAGTGATAATGCTGCTGCTGATGCTCTTTCTAGACGTTCTGATGGCTCTTGCTTGGCTTTATCTGTTCCGATTTCTTCCCTTTACACTAGGGTACGAGACTCTTGGCTGGTTGATGATCATTTACAGCAGCTTATCAGCTACTTGGAGCAAGATCCATCAACTCATTCTAAGTACACTTGGCAGCATCAATTGCTGAAACACAATGGTAAATTAGTTGTTGGGGTTGACCTTGGACTTCGTATTGATTTACTCACTTATTTTCATGCTGATGCTATTGGGGGCCATTCAGGTATGCACCCTACTTTTCGCCGTCTTGCTGCATTTTTCTATTGGAAAGGTATGGAACGAGATGTTCAAAACTTTGTGCGCGAATGCATTACTTGTCAACGTTTTAAACCTGATTTGGCTGCTTCTCCTGGCCTTCTTCAGCCTTTACCCATTCCTGAACATGTTTGGACTGAATTGTCTATGGACTTTATTTGTGGCTTACCTAAATCTTATTCCAAGACTACTATTTTGGTTGTGGTTGATAGATTATCTAAGGCTGCTCATTTTATGGCTTTCAAGCATCCTTTTACAGCGGCAGATGTGGCTCATATATTTATGGACAATGTTGTTAATTTGCATGGTTTTCTTAAGTCTATTGTGACTGATCGGGATCCTATTTTTTGTGGAAAGTTTTGGAAGGAACTTTTTCGTTTGTATGGGGTCAAACTTCACTATTCTTCTGCTTACCATCCTCAATTGGATGGCCAAACTGAGGTTCTTAATCGCTGCCTTGAATGTTACCTTCGCTGCATGACTGGTAATTTCCCTAAACAATGGGCTAAATGGTTATCCCTAGCTAAGTTATGGTACAACACTACATATCATTCTGCTATAGGTATGTCACCTTTTGAGGCTGTTTATGGTGTCTCTCCTCCTGTCCATTTACCCTATATAGCAGGGGATTCTCCTAATGATTTAGTTGATCGAACTTGTCTATCAAGAGAACTGGTTTTACAGTTTTTAAAACAACACCTGCTTGAAGCTCAGCATAGGATGGTTCAGCAAGCTAATCGGAACAGGTCTGACCGTCAATTTAATATTGGTGACATGGTTTATCTGAAGTTACATCCTTTTTGTCAGAATCTGATTAATAATTCCTCTCTTCACAAGCTCGCTGCACGTTATTTTGGACCTTTTCAAGTCCTTAAACGCATAGGGTCTGTTGCATATGAGTTAGAATTACCCCCTGGCACTAGAGTTCATCCGGTATTTCATGTCTCCCTTCTTAAGAAGCATCATGGTCCTTCTGCTGTTATTCATCCAACTCTGCCCCCTGTTGATGATCAGGGCCAATTTTTGCTTGAACCAGAGGAAATTCTAGGTCGTAAGGTTATTAAGCGCCACAATTTACCTATCACTCAGGTCTTAATTCGTTGGAAATTTTCCCAACCCGAAGATGCCACTTGGGAGGATCTTGCTGTCATCCAGCAACAATTTCCTCACTTTCCTACTGCTGCACCGCCTACCAATACTATCCTTGTGGACAAGGATCTTTTTTAGGGGGGGAGTAAGTTGATATATGGTAAATAAGGGCAAGGGTTATATTGTAATTGTCTAATAGCTATGAGATGAATATTATCTTTCTAGTTAGTTAGAAGAGAGAGACAATAGTATGCTGACGTGTCCAGGAAAAAGGGAATATAACATCTGCATTGGCTCATTTGCGTTTTTGTGAATGAAATTACCCTTTTATGATCTCTACTCATATCAGGAAGTGCTCCACTCAAATGATTATATGATAAGTCCAACTCAATCATCATGTTTTCCTTATTACTGTCTAAATGGCACAATAACGAGGAAAAAGATCCTGACAAAGACTTATGAGATGCATACAAGTAAGAGATATTTCCTGATACTATGACATTGGATATGTCATCACTAATTAAGTTGTTTGAGAGATCCACAGTCTCAATTCCTGCTACAAATCTCCAAAATACAGTTGCATCAATTTTTGAAATCCTAGATGCAGAAATATTCAAATACTTTAGAGACCGCTGTGTATATAGCCATGTTGGGATATTAGGACCTATTCTTGTGTTGCCCATATCCAATATCTCAAGTTGAAATGGTAGGACCCATTTAGGAACAACGTCAAATTTGAAACTTTTTGAACTTAAATCCAATGATGTTAAATTTGAGAAATTGGAAAAATTCTTTTCCGTAACAACACCATCAAGAAATTGTGTCCAATGTGTAAATAATGTTTCAAGTTATGGAGTCGTCCAAGGGTTTCGAGAAGATTGCTACTTAGTGCCTGTTTGGATTAGTAGCAATTGCTTTTCCACCATGATTTTTGGTGTACAAGGTAAATATGTGAAAAGAGTTTTGTTTCGATTTACATGAATGTGCTTTCACAACACCAACTCAAACAGACACTTTCAATTGATTGAAGGACAAGTCTAAGTGGAACAAGGAAGAAATATTTCCAAGAGATGATGGAATTACACCATTGAACAAATTACTGCCAATATCCAAGTATTGCAAGTGTTCATACTATAATATCCTAGATTTTGAATCATTAATTAAATCATATTTGGAGACACTGTTAAGTTGAATTGCCCAAAAATAAATCATTGGTCAAATTTCTAGTTTCGGGCAAGATCTTAAGGAAAGTAATTATCAAAAAATTAGTCAAAGGCCTAGAGATGATTGAGGAATTATTATATAATCCTATTTAGGGGATTTAGAAAAGCATGGAGAGGTTTAATTTCCCACAAAGTGGCATAAACAATTTTAAAGCTATTTTTAGGAACTAAAAGCCTATTTTCTTGAAATAATTCAAGAAAAATAGGTCCTGAAGATTTTAGGGAAATTTCTTTTTAACTTAAAGAAGCTAATTAAAGAAGAAATCCTTTATAATGTGATAAGAAAAAATTTCTAGAAATTATTTAGTCTTTTAGTATAGTAAGAAAAGGACTGAACTGGGGGGAAAAAATGTAACGAGTCTTTTTCTTCGTCACCTTCCCTCTTCCCTAATTCCCTTGGTTCCCTATCAAATCCTGATCTCTCTCTCTCAATTTCGACCAGAGCAACAGGATACAGAGGCGAGAGGGAGGGACCAGAGAAGACCGTCGACGGAAAGGGGAGAAGGAGAGGAGAAGGTCAATCGTTGCATGCAATACCAGAATTTGAGTGAGGTGAGTCCTTCGGATCTCTTCCCACCTTCAATTTTTTGATTTCTGTAGTTTGGGGGAGAAACAGGAGTGATTAAAGTTGAAGCTTGGGGAAGAGAACCCGCGATTAAAAGTTGCAATAGTGTCTAAGAGTAGATTCAAGATTATATTGGGGTTGCATGTGCCTGATTGAATTTTGTTTGTGATTTTTGAATCAAATGCTTACTGTCTCTAAGCGTATGGCGTTGGGTTCTCTGAAATTAAGGATAAGGAAAACAAAATTTCATGAGGGTTATAAAGGAGATATCATATTCACATGTTATAATGGGATTATAAGTGTGAGATACATATATATAGATCTGTGTGAAGTTGGTGGCTGATAACTTGTACTTTTAACGCTGGAAACTGATCAAAAGCTTGCTGTTTGATGTTTCTACACGTTAAATACTTATCTTAGATGCTTAAACCATGTTCAAAGGTTTTATAATGAAGGTTTAAACATTATTTTGGTAGCTGGAAATTTTCTGGATGTGAAGTGTAATGCTGTCAGAATTTTCTTAAGCAAATTTGCACCTAGGAGCAAAGAGAAATATAGTATATAGGATTGGAGTGAAAGATGGAGATGAATGAAGTTGAATTTAAAATGCAACAAGGTTGCTGTTTATGTTGAATTACAAAGAAATGTTCTGAATTTTTTTAGTGTTGCTGTAAAATATTTTCCAGAATATATAATGTTGTTGTTTGGATGGTTTGAAGAGTTGTTGATGATACTTTGATGTTTAAAGGTTTATCAATGATAGACCAGTAAGTCAAGAAATTGAAGCATGGTTAAGGGTGCATATATGATGAGTTTCAATTATAAACTTTGCCGGCCATATGAGATTGTTCGATTTCTTGTCATGAAAAGCTTATAGGATTACCTAAATGCCAAAATAATTAATGGGAAGTCTTGGGGTCCGAAAGTTCTACATAGATAAGTGCTTTTATTTTAAACTATATGGCAAGATTTAAGTTGTTTTGATTGTAGCTGAGATTTTATTATCATTTGCTGTGATATATTAATTTATATATAGGGGATTACATTCAAGTGTAATAATGATAAGCAAACTCTAGAAGAGCTGTCCAATACACACACACACATGTGCATATAATGTATTGGGACTATTATTGTTCATTTTTTTTGGGAACTAAAATTAGTAGAGGGGACTATGGTACTCCACTATCTGATGTCATTTATAGTAAGCAAGTATCTTACTTAAATAAACTTTAGCTAGGGATGTTTAAGTGATTAACAAAATATGATTGCAAGTTGTTTTTCAAGAAGGCCAGTCACTTTTAATTAAGGGTAGAGTTTGTTTAAATCTAGGATTTTAAGAATAAACACTCAAGTTATAACTTATAGATGGAATGGGTATTAACCTACTTTTATACCTATGACTAAATGATAGGTTTTGATATTTGCCCAAGCCCACCAAGAAATTATCAAAGAAAGAAACAAGGAGAAGGTAATACAGAAGAAAGAGCAAAAGGTAGCAACTCTTTTCCTATCATGTGAATGTACATTGTATTGTTGCATGCTTGTTTGTGCCATATAGCTTGTGTGCAATCATGAGCAAGTGTCATTTTATCCTTGCAAAAGTTATTCGCCATGGCCATGTGCAATATATATATAGTGCAGTTATTTGCCCAGCTTTATGCTTACCAGTCATTCCTTCACTTTTATAAATCTGCAGTGTGAATGTGCACCAGTTAAGTTTTTCAATTTATCTATCTGTAAGATATACGTGCACTAGCCTACTATTTAGCTTGGACAGTATACGTGCACTAGCCTGCTATTTAGCTTGAATGTGCACTAGCCTACTATTTATCTCGGATGGTATATGTGCACCAGCTTGCTATTTAGCTCAAACGTGCACTAGCCTGCTATTTAGCTTGGACAGTATATGTGCACCAGCCTGCTATTTAGCTCGAACGTGCACTAGCCTGCTATTTAGCTTGGACAGTATATGTGCACTAGCTAGCCCACTATTTAGCTCGGATATACATGTGCACTAGCCTACTATTTAGCTCGGTTGAATATGTGCACCAGCCTGCTATTTAGCTCGGATAGTATATGTGTTATTTATTTCGATTGTTTGCAAGGTGTTATTTTGCTTTATGGCTTATTTGCATGCTCAATTTATAGCTTTGTATAGTTAACATGATGAAAGTAGTTACTACTGAGATTTCCCGAATCTCACCCCTTTTTTTGGAAATACATACATTAAGGGTAAGTACCTCTAAGGGAAAGAGCATAATGGTTGGTGAAGCCTAAAGGAGGAGCAAGCTGTGGTAGCTAATATTTTGTGTTTAAACTAAGCTTATGACTTGAAGTTAGTTATACTTCTGTTTTGGCAATGAGATTAATTATGTATCTGTATATATGTCTTTTGGGCATGTAAATACCTCCATAAGGAGGGGGAGATAAGATTGTTATAGCCTAAGGTATGAAAGTATGCTTAAAAGGTTGTTAGTAGAGGTAGTTATTAGTTGGTAAATATAATCTTGTTTAGAACGGGGGCAAGTGTATGTGTGATGCCTTGAGGTGTTTACATGCCATTGTTACATACTCAAGTTTTGAATTAATAGGTAGTTTGATATAGGATGAGTGATTTCTACTTTAAGGGAAGCATAATTTAACCCGGGTCTTGTTAAATTATTATAAGTTTCCAGAAAAGGTTTTATAAGAAGCTTGAACCACATAGTTTGATTTTAAGTTATTATAAAATCCCATTCTTGATTTAGAGAAGTTCTATGAATTATTGAAAAGTTCTAAAAAGTTCATCTTATTAAGGTACTGAATGGGTCATCAGTGGTTCAAGAACAATAAAACTCTTCTATAAGGTATTCCTAGAGTAAGGTGTAACAGTGTTGGTATTAGGGCCAAGGTTCTAGCAATAGGCTAGAATGCTCTGCTCGCAAGTAATGTTATAGTTTAGTAGTAGCTTTAGTTCTATTTGTTAGATGTGGAGTTATAATGAATGAAAGTGGCCATTTTGTGTGATTTAGATAAGTTGGATCAAATTATTGAATAACTGTCTGCTTGTGCACTCTATTTGAAGGTTTATTGTTATTATTGATGTTAATGATAGTTTATTTTATGAATAGGTAAGAAATGGCTAGGTTAAGACGTGGCATGGGCAAGGTGCATCTTGATGAAAATAGGCCCCAGCCTGATCCTTTGCAACAAATTTTGCAAAGGCTGAATGAACAACAACATAATTAATGAGATCTGAGAAACACAGGCAAGGCAAGACAGAGAAAGAATAAAAAGGGAACAAGTTGTAGAGGCAATTTCGGCTGGAGGTCATCAACCTCATCCCCAGCCACAACCAGCCACAACGATGGCCAGTTGGGCCAATAGTAGATTAAGAGGACCTACAGTATTGGATCATAAAGTTCTGCAAACATCAACCACCGTCATTTGTGGGAAAGTTTGATGTGCAAGCAGCTGAAGATTGGATTATGAGACTAGAAAATATCTTTCGTGTAATGGGATGCTCTTCAGAGAGGAAAGCACAAATGGCAATCTATAAACTTGAAGGAGATGCTTACCAATGGTGGAAGAATACAGAGATGATACTGCAGGTCAGGGACATTCCAATAACTTAGGAATTGTTCCAAGAGAAATTTAATCAGAAGTATTTCCCTTAGTAGATTCAAGATGAAAAAGAAGCAGAGTTTCTCAGTATGAAGCAAGCTAAGAATGAGTCATTCGATGATTATTTGGCAAGGTTTATTAGGCTATCACAATACTCCACTTACTCAAAACATCGGGATAATGAGCAATGGAATACTGCAAAGTTGATTCGAGGCCTAAAGCCTATAATGAATGAAAAGGTGGCTCCGAGGCAGTTAATAAAGTTTGATGATGCTATAGAAGTTTGTCGAATCATAGAGAGCAGCTTACAATATCAAAGTTTGATTGCCAGTGGCAATAAGCTGGAGATAGTTGCCTCGGAAGGAACTTCCAGGAAGAGAAAGAATCAAAACCCCTGGAATTGGAAGATTGATAAAAGGGGTAACCATCAAAGAGGGCGGGAGTTTCATAAAACTACCCATGCTAGAGAATGGCTTCGCTGTGGCAAGAAACATGGAGACAAGCCATGCTTAGCTGGGCAAAATGTTTGCTTTAAGTGTGGAAGACCTGGCCATTATGCTAAGGAATGCAGGCAAAGAGCAGAAAATTCAAGGTGTAGAAATCAAGGCAGAGTCTTTGCCATGACACATGAAGAAGCTTGCAGATCCCCTGATATGATCCAAGGTGCAATCCAACTCAATGGACATCTAATACAAGTATTGTTTGACTCTGGAGCTAGTCATTCTTTCATTTCATATGAATGTGCAAGAAAGCTAGGGTTAAATATTGATAAGTTGCCTTATGATTTGTTTGTGTCTACACCATTGGGTGCTCGTGTAATTACTGCTACTGTATGTTTGAATTGCTTGATTCAGTATGATCAGAAAGACACCGTTATTAATCTTATCTGTATGCCATTTCATAATATAGATGTTGTTATAGGCCTTAATTGGCTATCAGCTAACCATGTATTTCTAGATTGTGAGAACAAGAATTTTGTATTTCCCATCTCACAGAAGCCTATAGAATTGGTGGTTTGTTTAAATTTCATTTCAATAGCTCAAGCAGAGAAATGGTTACAAACAGGGTGTAAAGGATATATGGTATTCTTTTTCAATGCAAGTAGAAGCGGAGTTTAAAATAGATGATATACCAGTTGTTAGAGAATTTTCTGAGGTGTTTCCTGAAGACATATGTGGGTTACCTCCAGAAAGAGAAATAGAATTTGCAATTGATATAATACCTGGAGCAGGATTAGTTTCTAAAGCCCCATATAGAATGGCCTCAAATGAAATGGCAGAGTTAAAAAAAAAAAATAGAGCAGTTATTAGAAAAAGGGTTCATATGTCCTAGTGTCTCACTATAGGGTGCTTTAGTGTTATTTGTAAAGAAGAAGGATGGAAACCTTAGATTATGCATTGATTACAGAGAACTAAACAAGGTAACCTTAGATTGTGCCATATAGCTTGTGTGCAATCATGAACACATGTCATTTTATCCTTACATAAGTTATTTGCCATGGCCGTGTGCAATATATATATATATATACAGTGCAGTTATTTGCCCAATTTTATGCGCACCAGTCATTCGTTCGCTTTTATAAATCTGCAGTGTGAATGTGTGCCAGTTAAGTTATTCAATTTATCTATCTATAAGATATACGTGCACTAGCCTGTTATTTAGCTCGGATAGTATACATGCACTAGCCTGCTATTTAGCTCGGATAGTATACATGCACTAGCCTATTCTTTAGCTCGAATAGTATATGTGCACCAACCTGCTATTTAGCTCGGATAGTATATGTGCACTAGCCTGTTCTTTAGCTCGAATAGTATATGTGCACCAGCCTGCTATTTAGCTCGGATAGTACATGTTTTATTTATCTCGGTTGTTTGCAAGGTGTTATTTTTCGTTATGGCTTATAAGTGCATGCTTAGTTTATAGCTTTGTATAATTAACATGATGAAAGTAGTTACTACTGAAATTTCCCAACCCTCACCCCTTTCTTTGATGATATACAGTTTGGGCAAGTACCTCTAAGGGAAAGAGCGCAGTGGTTGGTGAAGCCTAAAGGAGGAGCAAATTGTGGAAGCTAATATTTTGTGTTTAAACTAAGCTTGTGACTTGAAGTTAGTTATATTTCTGTTTTGGTAATGAGATTAATTATTTATGTGTATATGTCTTTTGGGCATGTAAATATCTCTATAAGGAGGGAGATAAGATTGTTATAGCCTAAGGTAAGAAAGTATGCTTATAAAGTTGTTAGTAAGAGGTAGTTATTAGTTGGTAAATATAATCTTGTTTAGAGCCGGGGCAAGTGTATGTGTGATGCCCGGAGGTGTTTACATGCCAGCGTTACATATTCGAGTTTTGAATTAATAGGTAGTTTGATATAGGATGGGTGATTTCTACTTTAAGGGAAGCATAGTTTAACTCGGGTCTTGTTAAATTATTATAAGTTTCTAGAAAAGATTTTATAAGAACCTTGAACCACAGTTTGATTTGAAGTTATTATAAAATCCCATTCTTGATTTAGAGAGATTCTATGAATTATTGAACAGTTTTAAAATTTTATCTTATTAAGGTACTTAATGGGTCATTAGTGGTTCAAGAACAGTGAAACTGTTCTATTCTAGAAGGTATTCTTAGAGTAAGGTGTAACAGTTTTGATATTAGAGCTGAGATTCTGACAATAGGTTAGAATGCTCTGCTCGCAAGTAAAGTTATAGTTTAATAGTAGCTTTACTTCTCTTTGTTAGATGTGGAGTTATATTGAAAGAAATAGTTGAAGGGTTATAGTCGCTAATCAAAAGCTGACTACGCAATTAAAATTCAACATAAGGGCCTTAAAAGAGAAGCTGGAACTATCATATACTAATTCAATCGAAATCCACATTGGATATAAGAATAATAACATAATAGAGAAGTTGAGCCTGAAACTATCAATTTCATATAATAAGATTTTTTTTGATGTAATCGAAATAAGATAAATGAAATATGAAATCTTAAGTCCTTGAGTTATCAATGGAAATATGAGTTTGAATGGAAGAATAATGATGATAACGGCAAGCTCCCTCACAGGTTCTGTGGCGGTTGCTATCTCTCGGCCCCCTACCTCACCTTTTCTCTCTCTGGTTCGATGAAGAGGTTGGCAGGGGAGTCTTTTTTTTTTTTTTTTTTTTTTTGTTTTTGGTTGAGGGCATTTTAATACTTTCGTAAAAATAATGTGGGTCCCACTACAAAAAATAATGGTGTTAGGTTAGATTTAACAATTATGGTGTTTTTACTCCTATTTTGAATGTTTATATGTATTTTTCCACTTCCAAAAAGTACATAGTATTTGACGGACTTTTGGTAAAAGTTCATGAGTATTTTTTACATTTTAACCCTATATATATGGGCCTATAGTTGAACTCAAGATATAAAAAATACATTAATTTTCTCATTTCTTAGCTAAATAAAAAAAAAATTGAAACTATTATTTTGTTATTTCAATAAATAAATATTTGATTTACGTTGGAGTATTACATTCTCGTTTGAAAGTAATTACATCCCCAAACAATTGACATTCAAGATTTATATGATTGTCTCCTGTTCCTCACCATGTCGTTGATCTTTCTAATTTAAATTGAGCATAAATGATGTAAATAATAATTTATATGCTTTTTTATATTAAATGATGGGAGAGGTTCACGTCATAGGGTCAAAATAATCTGGTTGGAGTGCAAATGGATAAACAATGGGCCCCCAAGGCCACAATTCAAAATAAATGGCCGTCTGGCGAATTTAACGGCAATTGAATTTTAGGGCTCTCTTAAATCGTCATAGGTATTTTTACAGTCAAAATTTGTTTATAGGTTCAGTAGCTCTTTTTGAAAAAGATAAAGGATATTGTTATTCCTTTCCCAAAAAAAAGTATATCTCATGCACATTCATTATAAAAAAGGACTGGAGGGCTATTTGATGAAATTGGCAAATTGAAAGAGATTATAAGAATGGAAGCTCTTCGGTGGGTTCCATTGATGAGCAGAAAGACTTAAATTGAGTATAGTTTGGGACGAAGACTTACAAGTGTGATGGATGGGACAATAAATTTTGTAGTTGAAAGTCGTGAAGTTTGATGAAAAGGAATTGAAAGATTGTAAGTAGTATTTTGCAACTTTGGCATTCGCTATTGGATTGGTTAACGCAATTAACTCCTTAGGAAATGATGTTTGACAAAATTGCCAAAGTCTCTTTCACCAAAGGAAATTGAAAGAGATGATAAGAATACATGAAGGCTCCTTGGCCAAACTATTATTGAGAAGAAATGAGTGGTGGAAGAGTCTTGTTAACCACAATGGCGAGCTTCACTTCACAAATTTTGTTTGTTTTTCTGATTCTGCTATATGCAACAACATTCAACATAAGCATTATTATGAGTGGAGCAAATGGCGAGGTGGATCTTCAAACAAGGAGTGGTGGATCCAAACAACAAATTCTCTTCTTGGACTGTTGAACAAGATTGCTGTTTATGGGTGGGAGTTCAGTATAACAACATCACAGGCAGAGTTTCAGAGCTTTCTCTTTCCAATCATATATTAAGAGGTCAGATAAATCTACGTGCGCTTCAACTTGAATTTCTCCATTACTTGGACTTGAGCAACAATTATTTTGAAACTGTGACTACGCCACCACGCAAAGTCTCCAGGTCTCCTTCAAAGGGACACAAATTTGACAACCAATCACTTGCTACTCCTTCTAATCACTCAGCAAGTTTTTCTATGACTCTAAGCTATCATGACTTTGCCTCTAATTATTTATTAGTCATAAATGATCTTCATTGGCTTTCTCAACTTTCATCCTTAAAATATCTTGACCTTAGTTTCGTTGATATTAAAAATGAAACCAAATGGCTCCAATACGTAGCCATGCTTCCTTCACTCACTGAGTTACACTTGAGCGATTGTGGATTGACAGAATTTCCTTCCCTTAACTTTGTCAATTTTACTTCACTTACAACTCTTGATCTTTTTAGGAACAATTTACATTCAGAATTACCCAGTTCACTGTTTAATTTCACTAAGGATATCTCTTTTCTTGACCTTAGTGAGAATAATTTCTATGGTCAAATACCAATATGTTCCAGCTTCGAAATTTGAAGCATCTATCATTGAGTTCCAATAATCTCAATGGATCAATTCCTAATTGGTTGGGCCAACTTGAAAATTTGCAATACTTTGATATCTATGATAATTTGTTTGATGCTCAGTTCCCATCTCTTGGAAACCTTTCCTCCTTAACTTCCTTATATTTGTCTTGCAATTACTTCAATGGCAACCTATCTGAAAGCCTTGGACAACTGCATAACTTCAATTATTTAGCCCTTGCCGGCAATTTCTGGGTAGGAGTTCTTTTAAAAAATAATTTTGCCAAACTCTCAAACTTAACATCACTAGACTTGAGTTCAACTAGTTTCAATTTGAATTTGATCCACACTGGGCCCCACCATTTCAAATCAGTTATTTGAAATTGAGGAACACGAGCCTAGGTCCCAATATTCCAGCATGGATATATTTGCAATGGTCACTACAACAAATTGATATTTCTGGGTGGTGGGATTTCAACCATAGACAATGCAAACACATTTTAGAGCCTTGGAGCATTAATTGATGAGGTTGATATATCAAGAAACTTTATCAGCGGAGACATACCCAATGTTACACTGTTCTTGAGTCGTATATATTTGGATTATAATAATTTTACAGGAGGCCTCCCAAACATATCACGTCCCATTGAGGTTTCAGCATCTTGCAATTCTTTCTCAGCACTCCTCGATTGTTTGGCCAATTGGACACAATTAGTTTACCTTAATTTGGGGAGTAATAAGCTAACAGGTAAAGTTCCTCCCTCAATGGCTTCATTCGTGAATCTTGAGCATTTGGATTTGAGTCATAATAGTTTCGTTGGAAAATTTTCGTTTGACTTATCAAACTGGACAAATTTGGTATACCTCGTCTTAGAGCAAAATAAATTTTCTGGAACTTTGCCAAATGCCATGCAACAAAATTTTTATGTTATCAAATTGAGGGGAAACCAATTTATAGGCAATATTCCATCACAATTATGCAACCTCACTTGGTTGGAAATATCGGATCTTGCTGATAATAAACTTTCAGGACTTATACCACATTGTCTATCTAACATCATGCAGCAGATTATGGATTTTCTTCCTTTGGATGAAATAGAAGTCTTTGCTAAAGGGAGAGGATTGGATCATAATCAATTTCCGCGGGTGTATAGCATCGATCTTTCCTCTAACAATTTGTTTGGAGAAATTCCTAGGGAGTTGTTTAACTTGACTCAGATGTGGCCTTTAAACTTGTCTTGAAACCATTTGATTGGGAAGATTCCCAAGAAGATCAGTCGCATGAAACAATTAGAATCTCTTGATCTCAGCTATAATAGATTTTTTGGAGATATTCCTACAATCATCTCTAATTTGTTTTTTCTCGATTATTTGAACCTATCATACAACAATTTCATTGGACAAATCCCATTGGGAACTCAAATTCAAACTTTTGATCATGGAGCTTTGTTGGCAATGTTGATCTTTGTGGAGATCCTCTTCCAAAGAAGTGCCACAAGAAAGAAGCTTTTGATCACCCAAAGATGATTGAAGGAAACGAAGATGATGGCTTTCTAAAGTCATTGTGTCTTGGGATGGGAGTTGGATTTGCAGCAGGCTTTTGGGGAGTTTGTGGTTCTCTCTTCCTCAATAGACTATGGGGACACAAATTTTTCCAATGGTTTGATCACTTGGTAGATCAACTTTATGCTTCCTTGGTCCTCTATTTCAAAAGCCTCGGTTAAATATCAATAACAGATTTCCCTTGAGGTAATGAATCAGCTGCCTTCATTTTTCAAGTATTTTTATTATTTAAATCAGATTTCATTTTCCTTTTACTTTTATCTTCTTCAACTTGCTAAAAAAAAGCTATTCTTATCTTGTTTATTTTTCAATATGGTTTGCCTATTGGATGCAAGTGATAGCGCAAGTGAAATAGCTATCACTACTTTTGACCAAATAAAAAACAAAATAGCTATCACTACTGTGAGAGTTCCTCTCATTCAAATATTGAGTTATGCTTAAAGGAATAAGGAACTTTGCTGCTGTTACACACGGTCAAGGACTGATCTGATGTTTCCTATTGAATGTCCTTTTGTTATAGTTAAATTTAGTGAATTGCGAGAATAAAACATTCTGTAATAATAGTTATGAGTGTGTATGTGTGTAGCATGTTGTTGAGAAACCTTTGTGGAATAGTCTTCCATGTGTAAATCATATTGTAATTTAAAATTTAATCATGAGTTGTGACTTAGAAGAAAATAAAATGATATTATGCCTCTGCTTCTAAGATTTCAGGTGTAAGTGTAACACTTAAAACGAAAAGGCATATAATTTCGGCAAAAAAAAAGAGAAAAGAAAAAAAAGAAAAGGCATATAATTAAGTGTTGTAATCTGTAAGGTTTAGAAGCAGATGTGGCATATTGGATATTAATTTTGATGTTTTTAGATATCAAAATTTGAAACTTGCAACAGTCTATCGCTATAAAACACCTTAGAAGAGGATCTAGTAACATTCTGCTCAATACTTGAAATGCTCTGTTTCATTTTGGTTTATGCTGTTTGAAATAACAGAGACATGGTTAGGTTACCACGTTACGTATTCAAATGATCTCTCACTTAGTAAATATATTTTTGACCTGAAATTTCTAAATATATTGAACATTTAAATAACAAAGTTTGCTCAAATCACGTATGATTCTAAAGCGGATTTTATTTCGGTAATTCAATTCATTATATCACACTACTGCAAATTTTCAGGTATATATAACATTTAATAAATAATTATTATAATAAATAAACATCATGTATATCGGACAGAGGTCACGTAAAAATATATAACGCTAAAATATGATGGTTAAATATTCAAGTCAAGCATGATTTTAATTAAGCTCTACACCAATATTAACTCTCTCAAGTCAAACCCAAGTAAACAAATGTAAAGAAAATCCATACAAAACAACTTAATAGCAAGATATTAAAACCCGGACCGGGTATTGAACCGGTCGGGGTACTGGGTTAAGGGTCAGTGGGTCAGACCGGGATCAAACCGGAGCTAAACCGGGACCAAACCGGTGAGAAATTGAAAATTTTAGACTTATAGTATAAAATTATAAAAGAAAAATAAAAAAAATTTAAAATAAGCAACCCGGACCGGACCGGTTTACCGGCCGGTTCGCTGGTTCCCGGGCTGGACCAACCGGTCCGGTCCGGGTTAATGAACATGGCTTAATAGATGATATGCGAAGTAGAAAAGAGGCAAAAAGTGACAAAATCAAGGTAAAACTCCCAAAATCTCTCTTAGGATGATCACCCAAACGTCCAAACTCTTCGAGTCTATTTGGTGTGAGGGATTTGGAGGGGAAGAGAAGGAAGAAAAAATTTTTATGAGTTGAATTTTAAAAGATTGAAGAAGTGGGGTAATAAAATTTTAATAAAAAGAATATATAAGATAAAAGAGTAATAAAAATTAATTAAAAATTTTTAACCCCACTTCTTTAATTTTTTTAAATTCAACTCAAAAAATTTTTCTCTCCGCCCACTTTCCCTCCCCTCCCCTTAGACCAAACAAGCCCGAGCAAGAACTCTCTCCTAAGCTCTTCCTTTTCCTGCTCCAACTTTCCAAAGTCAAGAATGCTTGTTTCCGATGCTTTTCCTTTGGCTAAATGGACTTTTATAGCTTATGAAATCAAACGCACAGCTATACTTTTTTAGGACTTGTCACAGCGAGTGTCACAGAAAGTAGAATACTTCTTCAAAATTCTTCTTGCCTCGGCAAGTTTTGCCACTTGCCAAGGCTAGTGACATAGAGATCAATTTTTTATTCAGATTGTATACTTGCCTTGGTGAATTTGCCACTTGTTGAGGTCAGTGGCACAAAAAGAAAACTTCTTGTTTTTTTCCTCCTTGCTTCAGCATGTTTACAACTTGCTGAGATAAGTTGTACATGTTCATTTTTCGAATTTTATAATGCTTCACTTCTTTTATTTTTTTTTCTTTGCTTCTTGGTTCTTAGAGAACTTCAAAGCTTGTCTCCATCCTCCTATAAGAGAGAGGAATGATTATAAATTTCCAATTGAATCACAAACTATATAGGGTATAACAAGAATTTCTTTGATTTTTACTTGATTATTTGATATACACATTTTCTTCTATAAGCTTCTTTCTATATACATTTAGAATCCAAAAATAGATTAAAAAAAAAAAAGAGAAAAAAGGTACTAAAATGTTATTAATTTCTACGGGTTAACACTCCTATAGGCAATAGAAACATGGGGCAATGATAACTTGGGGTTCTCACACAAACATCAAATAAATGGCCACCAAGTTTATTATTTACCCTAGCGCTATTTTCGCATCTGCCCACCACGTTTGTCTAGAATTAAATCTGGCACCAATCCTCCCAATTTTTCCACCTTCCATCTTTCATTATCAATAATCTCAGCAATAGTCCAATCCTTCGCATGAAATGTCGATCACTTCAACATAGTTCGACAATAAACTCTCCATATCTAGCACCCACCTATTGCTACAAACATTCACCCTGGTCCCATCACCGATTTTCTAGAATACATCACTCTACAATATATTCCTACCATTCATAAATGCTACTCCATGCTCTAGAAGCTTTTCCTCCTTTGTTTTCCCATAAACGAGGTATTAGGAAAATATATTGTTGGGAACTGAAACTGTACATCACAATGCTTCTTATCAGCACAAGGCTTCATATATTGTCGGGAACTTTCCAAAATTAAGCTTTAGCTCATCAAGTATGGCATTGTGAGCCACCAAGTGTTCGTTGACAGCATCCACACTAGAAGAGTAGTTCTGAAGGTGATCAAGAAAAAAAGGGGGGGGGGGGGGGGCGTATCTTGACTATATAGAGCCCTAAACAGGGTCCTACTAGTTGGCCTATTGAAATTAGTGCATGTTAAACCAAAATTCAGCCCAAACAAGCCATTCAGATCAATCAATAGGTTGACAACCAAAAAACTGCACAAATAAGTTCCCACATTTGTATTAACCAAGAAATGCATCTAGGTTGTATGATTGTTGATAGGCTTTAGTATGAGTGTAAAACCAGAGTAGCTCAGGATCTGGTTTGAGCAAGCTCTGTTTAATCAATGGCTCTGTTTCCCCACAGACATTATCAATAATAGGGATCAACTTGGGGTCTCTTTAAATTTTCGTCCTCAAACTTTTAACTGTATTTTGTGGCTTTAACCAATAAATATGGTAGTTTGATTATTGATTTCAACTAATAAATTTCTCATTATTTTCGTCCTATCTGAAAAATAAATTCAGAATGTTCAAGTTCAACTATACGGGCTTGTACCTTAGGAGATTGAGTCCGTGTATCTATGCTGCAATTTTAAATGTGACATGTGGCGGTTATTGAGATTATTTAGACTGTCTGCTTATGTTGTTTACTGTGAGTGAGCAATTCAGACTGGATATATGTCTGTTTCTCGTTTTAAACATACATATAAATTTTTATCGCACCCAATCAAGGATATTCCATTTAAAAAAAGAAAAGAACTGATCAAATTTCAAATAATCATCATCCATTCAACAAAGGCTTCTAATTTATGGCATAAGCACACCCAGATATTTTGATGATAACCATTATTACAATATCTTATTTGATCACTATTTCACTAAATTTAAGATAAATAAAGGACGTTAATTAGAAGGAACAAGTAGTACAGCTCTTAGCCAAGTGTAATACTAATGAGACTTGAATTTGAGAGATGCATTGGAAAAGTAGTAGATAGATAATAGATTAAATCAGTCTTCAAAGATGTTGCCCCCACTGCTTACTGCGCTTGCGTCCCATTGCCAAAACATATTGAACAATAAACAACATAAAAAAAAAAAGGGAAAATCCCATATAAATACCATTTCAATTGTCAAAACCCACAAAAGTCTGTTATAACTTAGAAAAGACAGATAGGTGATTAAGGACCAATCTGGGTTACTGAAGTTTAAGGCTAAAGACCAAAATGCCCCTCAACTCATTTACTCACACTCACCTCCAGAAAACTGTCGTTCCTTTCGATTCTGTCGTTCCTTTCGATTCTGTGGCAGAAGGGTTCTAGAAAACTGAATCACTCATCTGTTGTTCCTTTCGATTCTGTCGCAGAAGGGTTCCAAAAAACTGAATCACTCATATGTCGTTCCTTTCGATTCTGTGCAGAAGGATTTTTTGTCGTTCCTTTCGGTTCTATCTAAGAGAGGCTCCAGAAAACTGAACTTAAGCCTGGGTGTGCAGATCTGGGAGTAGCTATTTTGCAAGTCATCTTTTGATTTATGCACAATGATTTGGATCCCTTCAGATATTTTGGTTAGAAGGGTTATGGCATATATGATGTGCTTTATGTAAGTACTGTTTTTTTTGTTAAAACAATAGTCTATACCCTGGGAATGACAAGAAAACATTAGGTGCTGGTGGAATCGTGATGTTCACTTGTCATTGGACAATGTATTTGGTAGTTGCTGTCAATAAGAATCTGGTGTTTTGTAAATTCCATTACTGTACTTGTCATTTCCATTGAAACAGTTGTTAATGATGACAGGTGATGTAATTAAAGTGCACATGATTGAACACCTTCTTTTGAGTTAATGACTTCTATGCATTGAGTGTAGGTGGAATGAGTAATGTTAAATTTTTTGTTGACAATGTTTTTGGTAGGTGCTGTCAAGTTTCACAATGGGAATAACAAGTTTCATAATGTAATTGACAAGTTTCATAATGGGAATGACAAGTTAGCTTCACCAAGCAATCACTGAGTGTTTCCCCAATAGGGGAGCCCGCTGACAAGTTTCACAATGGGAATAACAAGTTTTACAATGGTATTGACGAGAACGCTAATGGGAATAACAAGTTTGGCTTACTAAAATATCACTGAAAGTGTTTCCCCAAGAGGGGAGGGCCCTAACAAGTTTCATAATGGGAATAACAAGTTTTATAATGGTATTGACGAGAATTCTAATGGGAATGACAAGTTGTGTTCTGACATTGACAAAAACCACAAATGATTATTGTTAGATTCAGATATCACTATTCGAATAGTGGATATATCACTATATGAATACTATTCGAATAGTATATTCATATAGTATGCGTAGAACATTGATGTGGAGTCACATGAAAGAGTGGGGGATAAAGTGGATATGCAAAAAAAAAAAAGATGTGATGAATGGTTACACTTTGTTTCCCATGGTTAACCATGAAATGAATAGCAAGAGAAAGGAAGCATTGAGACTGGTGACTTCATGAATGACCCTGATCAAGAGGAAATGACTGACAAAATTACGCTCTTAATGTAAATTTTTGGTCTTCAAGTTAGAAATTTTTTTTTTTGGAATTCATCATTGTTGTAAGGAGATTGACACATGTCGTTTAACTTAGTAACCAATCTTTGAATTTTGGGGTGACATAGTAAGGATCATTTTGATCACCTATATTGTATATTGATGCATAGTTGTGGCCTTGTGTGTGTTGCCCCAATAAGGCTGGACGCTGACAAGTTGACTAATGGGAATGACAAAATTTTTAATGGTTTTGACAAGATTTATAATGGGAATAACAAGTTTAGTAATGGTAATGACAAGTTCTGTTGTGACATTGACAAAAGCCATAAAAATTCATGACAACAAGTATCAAGTAAATACTCCAATGGCTTCTCAACATTATTCATTTCACCTACACCTAATATACATAAGGCATGGACTAAAAGAACGTATTCCTTCATATTTACTTTAATAACAACAAATTGACACGATTAACAAGAGTAGTAATAGAAATGACAAGTACATTAATGGAATTAACAAAACACCAGATTCTTCATGACAGCAACTACCGTATACATTGTCAAATGACAATTTAACATTACTCATTCCATCTACACTTAATGTACATAAGTCATGAACCCAAAAGAACGTGTTCCTTCATGTTTACTTTAATTACAACAAACTGACATGATTAACAAGAGTTGTAATGGAAATGACAAATACAGTAATGGAATTAACAAAACACCAGATTCTTTATGACAGCAACTACCATAACAAGTCTTGTCATCACTTTCCTTTAACCGATCACATATCCATGATATTAACATATATGTCTGTTCAGGTCTGCTATGAATTTCCTCAATTGCCTTTTCCGCCATAAAAGGAGAATTAAAAACCTTGATCACAGAAATGGATCAGCAGCAGCGTCTAATCACGCGAAGAAGGAAACTCGGTTTCGAAGATTCCCTTTTTTGCTCACACCAACATCTGCAGAAGAGAATCGAACACAAGCATTTTGGAATCGAACATAAGCACGAGGAGGAGGAGAAATCGAACACAAAGCTTAAACGGACAAACCAACAACTGAACATTTCCTCACCCACATCGACGTCGCCGGCAGCAGAAGAGAATGGCACCCACAACCGTTTCTGATTTCAGGATGGCGACACGCTAGGGCTCCACCAGTGTGTTTCTATGAGAACTGAAATGATTTGGTGGTTTGTGTTTCCTTGATCGAGCGTGTCGAATGAGTAGAGAGGGTATTTTAGTATTTTACACAACACTTCAATATCCCTTAAAGGTCCCTCAGCACTTTTCTGTCTTTATCATGTTATAACAGACTTTTGGGGGTTTTGTTATTTCAAAAGGTATTTATCTGGGATTTTCCCAAAAAAAAAAAAAGAATTCGTCAATAACTAAATTTGTTTTAACTAAAAGAAGAAAAAAAGAAGATAAACTCACGGAAATAAAAGAGGTCAGATAAGAACTTTTGAAATGTATTATAATTAATCCGTTACCTTAATAACAATTTAATTTGTTCCAAATATTCGATGGAAACTTTAAGCTTGAGGGCCACACTGACATAGAGTTGATCAACCCAATAATCAAATAATCGCAAAAATCTATGTCTCCATGCTTTGATGAGGAAGAGAGAACTACAAACTTCCCAAAAGCCTGCTGTAAATCCAACTCCCATCCCAAGATACAATGACTTCATGAAACTGTTATCTTCGTTTCCTTCAACCAACTTTGAGTGAGTTTCTTCTTTCTTGTTACACTTTATTGGAAGAGGATCTCCACAAAGTTGAGAATTGCCAACAAAACTCCAAGAATCAAAACTCTGAATTTGAGTCCCCAAGGGGATTTGTCCCACGAAATTGTTGTATGAGAGGTTCAAATAAGCAAGAAAAGATATAGTAGAGATGGTTGAAGGAATTTCTCCATAAAGCTTATTGTAGCTGAGATCAAGAGATTCCAAGTTTTTTACATCTCCAATTTCTTTGGGAATCTTTCCAGTCAAATGATTTCGAGACAAGTTCAAGGACCACAATTGAGTCATGGTAAACAACTTCTTAGGAATGTCTCCGGACAAATTGTTAGAAGAAAAATCAATACTACACGTGGAGTACAAAACATCAACACGGTAATGAAATTGTCTTCCCTTGGTAAATAAATTTGTCTCCTCTCCCCAAGAACTTATAGTAAAAGGCTCCGCAATGCTGTACAAGCATTGTGGTATGGATCCTGAAAGCTTATTGTCCGCAAGATCAATTATTCTTAGGGAAGACACGTTGCACAGCTGTGTTGGAATATTGCCTACAAATTGGTTGGCCCTCACTTTGAAAACCATCATCTTTTGTTGCATTGTACTTGGTAGATTTCCGATGAATTTATTTCGATCAAGCACCAGGTATTCCAAATTTGTCCAACGTGATAAGTCTAATGAAAAGTTGCCAAAGAAACCATTATCACCCAAATTCAAGTACCCAAGATTTGTTAACAGAGCCATTGAGGGAGGAACTTTACCATAAAGCTTATTACTCCCCAAATCAATGTGTTTTAATTGCTTCCAACTAGCCCAGCAATCAGGGAGTGCTCCAGTGAAATGATTATATGATATATCCAAATAAGACAACATATTTTCCCTATTAATCTCTCTGGGGCATAGCAACAAGAAAATTGATCCTGAGAGAGAATTATGAGATGCTCCAAAGTAAACGGCATTTGCTGATATGCGCGGGAGGCCTCCGGTTAAATTATTATAGTTTAAATATACTGATGATGAGTATAGTGTCACATTGGATATGTCTCCACTGATCAAGTTGTTTGATAGGTCAACTTCATCAATTCTTGCTATGAAGCTCCAAAATATATTGACATCAAATGTTGAAATCCCTGATATAGAAATGTCTAGATATTCTAGAGACCTTTGTGTATACAGCCAGGGTGGAAAATTGGGACCTAAGCTTGTATTTCGTGAATTGAAAACTTGAAGTTGAAATAGTGGGACCCAATTAGGATCAAAGTCAAATTTGAAACCACTTGAACTCAAGTCCAGTGATGTTAAGCTTAATAGATTGGCTAAATTTTTTTCTGAAAGGACACCCGCCAAAGAATTGCCAGCAATGTTTAAAGATTCTAAGTTATGGAGCTTTCCAAGGCTTTCGGGAAGATTTCCAATGAAATGATTGTTAGACAGATCTAAAGAAATTAAGGAAGAAAGATTTCCAAGACATGAAGGAATAGAACCATTGAACAAATTTTCACGGATTTCAAAATATCGCAACTGTTCATGTTGGCAAATCCAATCTGGAATTGATCCTTCGAGTTTATTTAAACTCAAATTTAAATGCCTGAGGTTTTGAAGATTGTGCAAGGCTTTTGGTAATTGACCATAGAAATCGCATCCAAGAAGGTCAAGGTGATAGATGTGACTGGTAATATTAAAGAATGAATTAGGTATTGAGTTGATATAGTTGAAAGAAAGATCAAGAACTTCAAGTGATGTAAAATTGATATAATCCAGGGATGGAAAAGAACTCAAAAAACAAAAACTCAGGTGTAACTCACAGAGCGAAGGAAGCATGGCTAAATGTTGGAGCCATTTGGCATCATTTCCAATATCATTGAAACTAAGGTCAAGATATTTTAAGGAAGAAAGTTGAGAAAGCCAATAAGAGTCATTTATGGCCAAACCATTATAGGAAAAGTCAAGATAACTTAGAGAAACAGAAAAACTTGATGATTGATTAGAAGGAGTAGCAAGTGATTGATTGTCAAATTTGTGTGCATCAAAAGGAGATTTGGAGTTTTGGCATGGTGGAATACTCACAGTTCCAAAGTGATTGTGGCTCAAGTCCAAGTGGCTGAGAAATTCAAGTTGAAGCGCACATACATTAATCTCACCTTCTAATGTATGATTGGAAAGAGAAAGCTCTGTAACTCTTCCTGTGATGTTGTTGCAGTGAACTCCCTCCCATAAACAGCAATCTTGTTCAACAGTCCAAGAAGAGAGTTGGTTGTTTGGGTCAACCACTCCTTGTTTGAAGAGTAAAAGCAGTCTTTGATCATTTTCATTACAACGAATCACCTTATTTGAAGTAACCACGCTTTTGTTGAATGTTGTTGCAAATAGCAGAAACAACAAAGCAAACGAAATATGTGAAGCGAAGCTTGCCATTGTGGTAATTTGAGTAGAATTGCCTCAATGAAGTCTTTACATGATATATATAAATATATATAATGTGTGTAGGAGTCGGTGGTATATTATGAATGAATTTTCCAATATGAAGTGCGTGAAGCCTTTAGCGGCGTGCCTGAAGTGAAAAGGGACATATTGGGTCATATCCACATGTGGAACAGGACACTTGGGCTTAGCCGCCATTTGTCTCTGGTCCTCCCTTTCCCACTTGTGGAGCCCTTCCACGTGTTTCATATTGGAAAATCAAAAGCAAACAAACATTTATGCTGTTTGGTATGGTGGAATTGAAGGCATGGAATTGGAATTGGAATTGGAATTCAATTCCATGAGTTGTGCATGTTTGGTACAAAGAAATGCTCATGGAATTTAATTCCACATGGAAGCCAAATGGGGCCAATTCCATCAAACTCAATTCCACCCAAATAGCTAAGATTTGTAATTCTATGTCTTCAATTCCAACCTTACCCTTTCTATGATGAGACCTAGGTTCAGGAACCCGGACTGGACCGGCTGGTCCGGCTCGGAAACCGGCGAACCTTCCAGTGAACCGGTCTGGGTTCCAATTTTTTTAAATTTTTTTTATATTTTTCCTTTTGAATTTCATACTATAAGCTAAAATTTTCAAAGGAGAGGAATTTTTTATTTTTTAATTATAAAGGCATTTTGGTCTTTTCACATATAAATTAGGACTTATTTCCATGACATACTAAACATTTGAAAAAAAATGAAATGGTGCAGGTTTCTAGGAGGAGAAGGTTCTGGGCTTATCTGAATGATGTTTTTTTTGGGAAAAAAAAAATTTGAAGGACATTTTGATCTTTTCACCTAAAATCATATATCATTTCCATGACATAACAAACAGGTATGTTTGTTTTAGCGATTCGATTGCTTATAAGTAACTTTTCAATAGTGATTTACGGTATACGAAGTAAGTATGTGAGAGGAGTTGTGTCTCGATTTACGTAAAAAACAACTTATAAGTAATCATAACGCCTAAACAAACATGCCAATACTTTTACACCTCATTTCCATTTCCATATCCATATCCATATTCATTTCCATTTCCATTTCCATCAAGATTAATTCCATCATACCAAACGGGCCTTAACTGCATCCTCGTATGTCAATAGTAATATATACTTGTCAAAACTAGAGATCAAGCCAAGTACAAGGATTAATTTAAAGTTAAACACAAGGCATGATGTGTAGATAAGAGATCAGGCTTGTATAACGTTACGTTCCCGATCGATGAAATTTTCAACTAACTTCAATTAAATTCCAATATTTGAACTTATTCGTGCCTTTTTTGCTTAGCTAGCTTATGACACTATTTTGTGTTGGATTATTGATCATAACTTCCACCTACTTGATCCTTCCGCTAAAGTAAGGGATTTTGTGTTGGACTCTGGAAGATTCCAGAGAGTTTCTTCCCCAATGGGTGATCAATATTATTGCTCAAGTGACTCCACCACATGGAAGTGAGCCTGATAAGTTCTCTTGGAGAAATGCTTCGGATAGCCGTTTCAGTATCCGCGCTGCTTACAAGTTTTTAGCCACGACAGGTCTCCAGAACTCGTCGGTCCCTTGGAGGAAGATGTGGAAGTTACCGATACCAGAAAAAGTAAAATTTTTCTTATGGCAAGCTATTCATGAGAGACTTCCTACTAATTCCCTCAGAGCACAAAGAGGTCTAAGTAGTAGTGCGGAGTGCCCCTTTGAGTGTCAGAGAGTGGAAACAGTGTTACATATTTTGAGAGACTGCGAGGATGCTAGATCAGTGTGGCTTCATTTTGTTAAACCTAACTGTCGATTTAGATTTTTTTGTTCTGATTTGCAGGTCTGGATTAGGGAGAACTTATCAAGCAATATGGGCCTTGCCAGGTTTTGTCGATGGCCTTGGGCAAAGATCTTCAGTATTATATGCTGGTTACTGTGGAAGAATCGTTGCAAAGGGGTGATGGACGGAGCCCGAGCTCAACCTAAGGACATCGTTCACGCGACCTGTTTTCAGCTTCTGGAAACGAGTATTTTTGGGAAGTTCACAGGTCAAAGCACGCACCTTGCACCTGATGAGGATAGTTTATGGAGTCATCCGCCAGAAGGTTGTGTCAGACTTGATACAGATGGATCAGTCAATGCGCAGCGGTCAGCGGCTTGTGGCGGGGTGGTTCGAGATAGTCAGGGTAACTGGATTCTTGGGTTCCAACGCAGACTTGGAGTTCTTTCGCCTACTGCTACGGAACTATGGGGGCTGTTGTCGGGTCTTCGGTTATGCAAGCAACACGGGTTTCGCTGTGTGAGAGCCTATACAGACTCAATGGAGGTATGGAATTTGGTGATGCGAGATGGGGGCCATGATCATCCGTTCAGGGAGGTCATATGTGCGGTGAGAGATCTTCTTTTCTCAGACTGGCAGCTGGAGCTCTATTATGCTCCCCGAGATACGATCCGATGTGCTGATTTTCTGGCTAGAGATGCACACCACCTTCTGGGGGGATTGGTGGTTCTTCCACTACCTCATCCAGGATGTCTACGGTTTTTGAGAGAGGACCTTTCTCCTAGAGGAGGAGCTCTCCTAATGCACTAGTGTGATGTAATTTCCATTTTATGGCCTTTTCTATGGGAAAAAAAAAAAAAAGCTTATGACACTATTGCGTGCTTATAAATGTGGTAGGTCGCCTGCTTTCAAATAATTAATTTCTGATTATTATCCTATCCTTTTAGTATATTGCTTATAATTAAATTAACCTGGAAATGTTAATTGTGTGAATATAATCAAGCAAAATGAATCAACTAAATTTATGGTATCAGCTGCACACAATAAAATCATCCACGGGTAGATTTGTACGTTAACCCTGATTTAATCAGTAAAATGAATTCAATGAAGTTTTTTTATTGTATAAATGCAAGTTGAGAAAAACCATTGCCAGCAAATTGTTAATCAAAAGCCAACAAAGTACAAACATTTAAATGGCTGAAAATTTTTTTAATGACCACGTATCATGTTCTTCCTTATAGTCAAGTCCTCTAATACTTCCAAGTCCTCCAACCTTTTCAGCAAAGGCCCATAATTATTATGTTTGAAAAGTCTTCCTCCTAAATTTTCGTTAGCTAATCAATAGAATCGACAAACTTATTTTTTAAAAACATTTTAAAAAAGTAATATGAACTCTCTGGCGAGTTATAAAGTCTTCATTCCACATAACACTCAAATCATAACATGTGCTCATTGACGCATGGATGGGACCCACACGGACGAGCTTCTTATCTTCTTTCTTGCCCATCTCACCCATCTGCATTTACAATTGCTACCAAAAAGTGAGAATTTACTAATGAAGTTTTATTCGAGGAGTATCTAGTATAAATATGTTTTAGAAGGGGTAAAAATATAAATGAATAATTAAAAAAGGATATCCAGCACAAAAGCTGTTAATTTTGACCAAATACTGTTAGGGGTTTTCTTCTCTTATAATTTAACGTCGTTAGTTCAAAATTAACGGTTTTTGTGCTAGAAGCCCCTTTTTAATTGTTTATTAGTATTTTTACCCCTTTTAAAATATATTTATACCAGACGCTCATCAGACAAAACTTCATTAGCAAATTTGCACCGCAACCCTTGTTACAATAACTTGTTTTCAAGTAGAAAGAGATGTCGTCCACAAGAGTCTTCTTTTTGAGCCCCAATTTAGAAAGATTATTCGATTATATGCTGTTTTCCCCCTCCTTTGGTTAAAATAGATAGGTTGTTAATAACCACTCTATAATTTATCAATATATTCACATATACTTGTCCATAGGAGTTGTTTTGTTTAATATATATGAGTTTCTCAATGGTCGCTTTTTTACTTTTTAATATAGTTATATGCACTTGTCAATAAAATAAGTTTACATTTGGAATCTATATCACTGAGATTCATAGAAATATTTTTAACAGAGGAATCTACAATGAGATCTTTTTTTTATATTTTTTCTAGTCATTATGACCTAAATAAGATTTTCCCTCAATACAATTCTCTTTTCTCTCCTTCCTAAAAGTGATCCACCAGCCTTTGTTACCATATACCAGTTGACCGAGACCGTGTGGGTCTTTCTTCCTTTCCTTTTTCTTCTTCTTCTTTAATTATTATTTGTTTCCTTTTCATTTGTTTGGCCATTGTGCCTCAATAATTCATTATGAGTGTAGTTTAGTTGAAGGGAAAGGCATTATGGGCAGCAACTGCAACCACCAAAGCATATTTGAATTGCTCTGCATATATAAGCAATCTTTTTTATATGTAATGTTCATTATATATTTAATAACTGAGGCATCATTTGAATATATATATAACCTAACCCAAGGCATGACTCTGTTTTTTCAAACAGAATAAAATAGAGCATCTCAAGTGTCGACAAAATGTTATTAGATCCTCTTAACCGTTGCCCGTTCCAAATTTTGATATCTTAAAAATTGAAATTAATATCTAATATGCCAACATTAGCTTGTAAATCTTGGAGGTTACAACACTCATATTCCGTTTTGTTTCTATTGTTAAACTTACACCTGTCAAATTATTCTAATACGAAATCAAGCCAACTTTGTTAAACGAACACCTGACAGATTACAACACTCATATTATTTAATGTTACAAAAATATTGCTCTGGATCCAGCCAACTTTGTTATTTAATGTTCGTTACATATTTAATAAATGATAGATTATTCAAATACGAAATCAAGGTGTGACCCTATTATTTCAAACAGTGCAAACCAAAATGGAACAGAGCATCTCAAGTGTTAAACAAAATATTATTAGATCCTCTTGCGAGGTGCTTTAATTTATTGCTATTCACTATTGTCGTCAAATTTACGAATTGATTAACCGAGTTTATCATTTTTGTATTTTCACCTTACAAAATCATGTTAACGGATTTTTAAACTCGTGACAATTGTAAAGTTAGTTAAACTTGTGAGCTTACTCACTGGCTTTTCCATTTTTTTATTTTTTAATTTACAAAATTATATCAACTTATTCTTAAACTTTTATAAGTCTTTTGGATTTGATTATATTTAGTTACTTTATGTAAGGACTTCATAGAATTTTTGGGTTGAATATGACTATGATTTTTTATACATTTAATTTCAATTATTTGCATTTGCAATATATTTAAATCAAATTATGTCATTTTTATATTTTAATTATTTAATCATATATTTTTAATAGTTATTTATTAATAAAAATAAACCCTTACGAATTCACGATATGAGTTCACCATCTAAATTTATGTCCATGTTTTAAGTTTGCTTAGTCTCATAAGTTTGACAACCTTAACATTCACTGCTGCAAGTTACAAATTTTGATATCTCAAACATGGAAATTAATATTCAATAAGCCAACTGCATATAAATCTTACATATTACAACACACATAGACCTTTTTGTTTTTACTGTTACACTTACAACTTAAAAACAGACGCATAATAGTTTTATTTGGTTCTAACTCATAACTCATTATCAAAGTTTAAAGTACAATCATATATCACATGGAAGACTATTCATAAAGGTTTCCGTTTTTTTTTTTATAGTAAAAGATATTCTACAAACACATCAGAAGCTATCCTCCTGCATTAACCTGAAATGTCATCCTGTTTACATCATTAATTAAACAGGTGGTAATAGCATCAGGGGGCGAATATGTGATATGAAGATCAATCGCTATCTTCCAAGCTTCTTTTGCCATAGCGTCTGCAACTGTGTTAACATCCCGAATACAATGTGAAATTTCCACTTCCCAATCTCTATCCAGCAGTGTTTGAACCTCCACAATAAGCTAAAAATCAGGGTGTTCCCGAGATACCTTGCCCTGAATTATATCCATTACTTCACTACAATCAGACTCAATCATGATTTGTCTGTATCCTCTATCCCATGCAACTTTAAGTCCCCACAAAACACCCCAAGCTTCCACAGATACTATCGTTCCTTGCCCAATCTGATACATAAACCTCATCAAAAATTTACCATTGTGATCTCTTAACACACCTCCACACGTGCAAGTCCCTAAGTTGTCATTCCTAGATCCATCGGTATTAATCTTCACCCACCTAAGCGGTGGTGGCATCCACTGTTGTTGATTCCTTTCTGCACTCTTATTTTGAAACAAACTTGTATTACCCCATGTTAAGCAGACACGAGCACGAGCTAATATGGCCTGACTACTCCAAGTATTATTATTAAAATATCTGTCATTACGAGCTAACCAGATATGTCGACATAGTACCGTAAACCAAAGACGAAACTCGAATCCCTGTATTACGTCTTTTCTCCCCGCACACCATGTAAGCCAGTCATTTCTCTCAAACAAGCCAAAAAAATGATCACGCTAATCCGGCGGTAAGAATCCTTTCCATAATTCAGAAGTGAAAGGACAATCCCGCAAAACGTGGAGTAGTGACTCGCGTGAGTCATGGCATATATCACAAATACCCGTCGGATGACTACCTCGCTGGTAACACATTATATTTGTCATT
Source organism: Inga laurina (assembly GCA_963855925.1). Classification (NCBI taxonomy): domain Eukaryota; kingdom Viridiplantae; phylum Streptophyta; class Magnoliopsida; order Fabales; family Fabaceae; genus Inga; species Inga laurina. The sequence goes on from OY979704.1 coordinate 22,760,501, forward strand.
AGACGACCATGAAAGCACAACCACAAGAAAATACGGTACCTTTGAGGGACTTTCAATTTCCAAACACATCTCCTCCAGTTATTACTGTGAGGTTGTGGGGTGCCTACTAGATATTTGTAGGCGGATCTGATGGTGAAAATTCCATCTGAAGACCATCTCCATACCGGAAAATCCTCCCCATTTAGCTAATTAATATTAACGCGTGCAATAGCTGTGCATACATGGCTTGGAAGTAGGTGATGAAACTTACTCATATCCCACTGTCCGGATGAAGTGATACAATTAGCTACTCTCCATTCAGTAACATCTCTAGGCAATTCTCTGATTACCAAAATCTGAAGCTTATCAAAATGCGGTACCCATATGTCATTCCAGAAAGAAGTGTTCTGTCCATTGGTAACTCTCCATGTTAAGCTATCTTTGATCTTGTGCCAACAGTTACGAATACCCCTCCACGTACTAGACTCAGACCGGTGCTTCTCAACTTTAGGAATAATATCATTACCGGCTTTATATTTTTCTCGCAAAATCCTGACCCAGAGCGAATCTCTTCTATTAATCATATTCCATCCAAGCTTCATCATGAAAGCTTGGTTTTGGTACCGAGCCAACCTAAGACCTAGGCCTCCATCCTTCTTACGTGCACACACTATATCCCAGGAGACTAGATGAGGTTTTCTGCTGGCTGAGCTACTACCCTAGAGGAAGTTACGACAACGTTTGTAAATTTCATCACAAAGTCCCAAAGGAAGAGGCACTGTCTGCATAGCATAAGTTGGCATAGCCGACATAACAGACGACACAAGAGTATGTCTGGCAGCCATCGATAACATGTTAGACTTCCAATTGGCTAGGCGAGCATCCATCTTATCCAGGAAAAAACTATACATTGCCTTTGATCTTCGTTCATGTAAAATTGGTATTCCCAGATATTTCCCCAGATTTGACGTCGGAGTAAAATTTAGAAACTCACTTATTCTTTGCCTTTTATGTGATTTACATTCTTTGAGAAGTAAACTCTTGATTTTCCGGCATTTACTTTCTGCCCCGAAATGTCACAGAAGTCATCCAGGATAGCCTTAATAACCCTTGCGTTATCTAAATCTGCTTCTGCAAACAAAATGAGGTCATCAACAAAAAAAATATGAGAGACAGGAGTACCTCATTTAGAGAGCCTAAACGGTTGCCAAACACCCTCTTCAACTGTCGTTTGTATAAGATGCCCCAATCTTTCCATCATGATAACAAAAAGATACGGCGATATTGGGTCACCTTGTTTAACCCCTCTGGAAGGGCAAAACATATTAGTAGCTTCTCCATTCCAAAGCAATTGCAAATGAGATGTCGACATACAAGCTTGAATAACTTTACTCAGATATTCAGGAATCTTGAGTTCTTTTAGACAGTCGTAGACAAAATTCCATCTCACACGATCATAAGCCTTCTCTAAATCAATCTTAATGGCCATGAAACCCTTTTTCCTTTTTAAGGACTTCATAGAATAAATGATCTGCTGCACAAGTATAACATTATCTGAACTTTGACGCCCTTTAACAAAACTGCACTGATTCGGGGCTATGACCAAAGGCATGATTGCCTTGAGTCTTTTTGATATAACCTTCGTAACAATCTTGTAAACAACATTGCAAAGACTTTTAGGACGAAAATCGCAAAACGTCTCTGGATGTTCCACCTTCGGTATGAGTACAATCTGAGTCCCATTGATTTGTCGTATCCACATCGGATCATTGAATACTCTTTTCACTAATTCAATAACTGACGATCCTACAGTTTCCCATTGGCTTTGGTAAAATAGCGGATTGAACCTGTCTGGCCCTAGAGCTTTCAACGGCCTCATATCAAACAAAGCTCTTTTAATCTCTTGATCTTCAACCGATCTCCCCAAAATATGTAGATTTACATCGTCAATTTCAGGATAAGTGCATTTGAATATCAAAGATCCATTATAATTATGGGTTTCAGTATACAAATTTTCATAGAATTGGCTTCCCAAACTCATAATTTCCGCTGCATTATATGTCCATTCCTCAGATTCAAGCTTTAATGCTTCAATTTTATTCCTTCTCCGTCTGCCATTAGCCACCGAATGGAAATATTTAGTATTACGATCACCATTCACATACCAATTAGCCTGAGAGTATTGAAGCCACATGACTTCTTCCCGTGCCAAGAGTTCTCAAGCTCTCCCCATTACTCCCCTCGTAACTTTTCAAGGTGCTCTGAGAAACCTACCAAAGCCATCTTTGCATTAATCCCATCTAATCTTTGATATATTCTATCTTTCATATAGGATATATTGCCGAAAACCTCTTTATTCCATAACCTCATATCCTCCATAAATTGTTTAACAGATCCGCACCAGTCATCGTCCACCCCCAGTGTGAATGAACAAAATTCTTGAAATCATCATGCATAACCCAATGTGCAAAAAATCTAAAAGGCCATCGATTCTTTGGCGTAAGAACATGAGATTCAGTATCAATCAACACCGGACAATGATCAGATTTATACTTAGGCCAATGTGTCACTGTGGCATTAGGATTATTTATAAACCAGCAGTTATTTACCAAGGCTCTGTCTGTTCTGCTCTGGCTATTCAGATTGCCCCAAGTAAATTAAGGTCCATTAAAACCAATATCAAGTAACTCGCTACTCATAAGCCAATTCCAAAATGACCTATCAATACCAACAGTCGTCCTATGATTCTTACTCCAGCGTTCCTTGGGACGAGAAACAATATTAAAATCTCCAATTACAACCCAGCCTCCAATAGTCAATTGCCTAATACCCTCAAGAGACTGCCACAGTTGACGTCTAATAACCATATTTGGGTGCCCATACACAACAGTTAGAGACCACTCATCCCTGGTACCTTTATTAACCACCCCATGAATAAATTGATCTCCTGAAGAAGTAACAAAGAAATTTAATGTAGAATCCTAGAACAACCACATACCTCCACTAAAACCACGAGCTTCAACCACGTGCATATTCATCCATCCCAACTTCCTAGCAATGAGCTTAGCTTTTATCCCTAGCTGTCTAAGTTCCAACAGCGCAAATAAATTAACTCCATGTCTGTCAACAACATCACTAATAACGTTCTCTTCTCACAATTCACTAAATTTAAGAAAACAACAGGACATTAATCAATTGGCAACATTAGAGTCCTTGACTATGCGTAACATCAGCAAAGCTCCTTATTCCTTGAAGCATAGCTTGATATTTGAAAGATAGGAGCGCTCAGAGTAGTTATAGCTATTTCATCACTTGCATCCAGTAGGCAAGACATATTGAAAAATAAAAAAGATAAAACATAGTCAGTTAAGAACAGAACTCTTTTCGCAAGTAGAAGAAGATACAAGGAAAAAGAAAAAGAAACCTTATTTAAATAATAATACTTAAAAAAGTAAGGTAGTTAATTTATTACCTCAAGGGAAATTTGTTATTGATATTCAATTGAAGCTGTTGAAACAGAGGATACATGCAACATAAAGTTGATCAACCATGTGATTGAACCATAGGAAAAATTTGTGTCTCCATGCTTTGATTAGGAAGAGAGAACCACAAACTCCCCAGAAGCCCGCTGCAAATCCAACCCCCATACCAAGATACAATGACTTTAGAAAGTTGTCATCTTCATTTCCTCCGGCTAGGCTTGAGTCATCATGAGTTTCTTCTTTTTTATTTCACTTCTTTGGAAGAGGATCTCCACAAAGTTCTCGATTGCCAACAAAACTCCAAGACTCAAAACTTTGAATTTGGGTTCCCAATGGAATTTGCCCAATGAAATTGCTGTATGAGAGGTTCAGATAATCAAGAAAAGATAAATTAGAGATGGTCCAAGGAATTTCTCCAGAGAGTCTATCGTAGTTGAGATCAAGAGATTCCAAATTTTTCATTCCTCCAATTTTTTTGGGAATTTTTCTAGTCAAATAATTTCATGACAAATTCAAGATCTGCATTTGATTGAAACTAAACAGCTCTTTAGGAATTTCTCCAGACAAGCTATTAGTAGAAAGATCAATAACACTACTTGTAGGATTTACAGCACTTTCCAATTGATAGTCTGATTCTCTTCCTTTAGTAAATATTTTCATTTTTTTTCATTAGGCCAAACTATCAAAGAACGTGGAGACGTACTGATGCTCTATAGGCAATGAGGTATAGATCCAGAAAGCTTATTTTCAGCAAGATCAAGTCTTGTCAAATTGGAAAGGTTGCACAATTGTGATGGAATATTTCCTGTAAATTGATTGGTCCTCAATTTAAGAACTACCAAATTATCCCCCATAGGATTTGGCAAACTTCCAGAAAATTTATTTTGCTGTAAAAAGAGGTATTCCAAATTTGTCCAATTTAGCATGTTTACCTGCAATTCAAGATCCACACGATGAAACATATGGTGTTTATAAATAATTTAAGTGCCATGTCTATTTGATAACATGATTCTATATTTGAAAGTACAGCTTCTTCATAGCTTAAGGAATACCATACAGCTCCAATTCTGAACTAGCTTCAGACTAAACTTACCAGCAGAATTACAGAAGATGGCAACATCAGGACTCCGATTTACAAAGTTCCAGCGAAGAAGCAAGAGGATGCCAAGGGGTCAAACTGTAAGGAGCAGTAATGGCATTATCCTTATCAAACACGACCCCTTTGAAACCCCTTCTTCGCAGCTCACCCCAATCAATGTACCTTAAATCTGGAACAGAGACATGGGGCAGTGCTAATTTGGGCTCTTTCACAAACATAAACGTCCAATAAATGGCCTCCAAGTTTATTCTCTGCCCTAACGCTGCTTTCATATCTGCCAACCCCATGTTCGTGAAATGTACCCTCGTTTCCTCGTCGTTCTCGCACCCCTTTTGCTCGTCTTCTTGCGGAAGCTTTTGGTGTGTGGGTTATTGGTGTTGATTATTGGTGTCTTTGAGGACAATAGAGAGAAGGAATTGAAGAAATAGAGGATGTCTCTGGCTCTGGCAATGATTTGAATTGGAATTGACAAAACTGCGGATGTCGCAAAGTCAGAGCGGAGAAATCTTTGACGGGGATTTGTTGTGAGTAGTAGAAAGTAAAGAGTGGTGAGGTTTCTCTGGTGATGGGCATGGCGATGAAAATTCAGTGGTTTTGGAGGGACGGAACAGCAACTCGGAAGGGAAGCAGCTGAAGTTGCCGCAGGCATTGTTAGTTAAACTGCAGAGCTTGGGCCATTCTTGAAATCTAACATAACAAAAATCAAAGAAAGAAGTTATCAAAAAACAAAAAAAACAAAAAAACAAAAAAAAAAAATCAAAGAAAGAGAACTAATTGCAAAATCTTGAATTTTTTAAAAAATATTTAAACATCAGTTTTAATACTAAAACTTATTTGATTTAAAATTGTGGTTTAGTCGTAACCTATTCAGAACATTTTTTGATAATTGGTTGTTATAAATTAATTAAATTTTTAAAAATATATTTTATCCAAAATTTATTCTTCTCAATATGCATCCAAACACACCTCACTATTCATCCCTAATTGAAGAGGAAGAAAGTGAGCAAGGTTAAGTGGCATGCATTTATAGGCAATAATAGTATAGCTTTAAACAAAGATAATGGGCAAGAATAGAGACAAGAGAGAAGAGTTCAAGCAATCATTTCATGAAGCAAGTTGATGAAGAAGATGACTGCAATAATTTGGTCTAGTTGATCAAAGTTGTGTTTTGTTCCAACTTCCCCTAATTGTGTATGTTACAAGTTGACACCTTAATCAGTGTAAGTGTCAACTTAAGGGGGCGAGTTGGAGATGTTGAAAATGTCATTAGCTAAGTGAGATAGCGTTATGCAATAAGTGTATTGTGAAGTGATTTAGAATGTAGGATGTAGAATCCTCACTAAAAAGATGGGAGCTAACTTGAGTCTCTTTTCAAAATCCCTAGAGTTAGGGCTAGCGGTTAATCACCTTCAAGTGAGGGATGGTCATTATGAAACCTAAATGCATTGTTGTATTACTCTTGATAGAGCTTTTAATCATCTAATGAAAGTTCATAATTTGGTTCTTGTGGTTTATGAGTTGTTTAACAGCCACCCATTCTATATCAATGACATGAGAAGTCTCTGCAAATTTCAAACTCCCTATCTTTATCAACACACCCTTACACACACCCTCGTAATCGACAAAATCAGAATATGGTTCTCCATCAATAAAATTATCCACTTGAACCCCTCAACCTACCCACAGGAAAATTGATACTCGCCACAACTTCACTCAAAATGAAGTTCTCAAAGGCTCCAGAATAGACCTTTACTACGACCCTTTGGCTAATGATGTCAAAGGTCGTAAATAGACCTACCCTCTCCCTCTACCTCTCTTCTTCGATAGCCATGGCATCAGTAACCTCGGTGAGGTGGCCAATGCTGTAGAATATACGGGTCTTCACCCTCATTAGCGTCTTGATCCTTCATTTAAGATATATATGTGTCAATGTTAGATAGGCTCTATTCTCCCATAAATAGAATCATCATTGTACCCCGCCAAAAACAATGATACAATTCTTATAGCTCACCATGACTTTTTGATTTATAATTTGCTTTGCTCGTCCAATACTTTATATAATACTTTGCTCAAAGCCTCAAATATGGTGTCAGACCTTCACTAGGATTCTATTCTCCCATACATAGAATCATCATTGTACACTCGATATGATGAAAAACAATGATACAATTCTTTTAGCACAGTATGACTCTTGTCGTATATATACCCTGCTCTGTTTATCTGATATTTTATCCAATGCTTTGCTCAAACATGTTATCAGAGCACCACAATAACTTTATTCTCCTATAAATAAAATCTTCATTGTACACTCAATATGTTGAAAAACAATGATATAATTGTTTTAGCGTAACTCTTGCTTTATACTCTGCTTGTCTAATGATTTATCAGATACTTTGCTTAAATACTTATGATTCTAATGCAAATAGGCTCATCTATGGCCTTAGCTGTGGAACCATTATCATACTCATGAGGTCTTAATTCATCATAGGCATGTAACATAACTAAAGTCCTGTGAGCAACATCCCCATACCAAACTCCTATTTACAACGTTCCGGCAAAGAAGAAGGAAGAGGCCAAGGGTCAAACAGTAAGGTATTATCCTTATCAAACATAACCCCTTTGAAACCCTTTCTTCGCAACTCACCCCAACAATGCACCTCAAATCAGCAATAGAAAAGTGGAGCAGTGATAATTTGGTTCTTACACAAACATCAAATAAATGGCCACCAAGTTTATTATTTGCCCTAGCGCTACTTTCACTTCTACCCACCACATGTTTATCCAGAATTAAACCTGGCACTAATGTAACGCCCCAAATTTTGATTACAGGCTAATGATCGTTGAATGAGTTGTAATGAATGATTTTATGAATTTAAAGTTGATTTGGGATTTTGTTGAATATTTGCCAAAAAACAGAACAAATAGATGGAGTGGGAATTTGGTTGTTTTGATATTTCCATTGGTTTCCTTGTGGAAAATTGTATGGGAGTAGTGTTGGATATGAATTTTGAACCATTGGAAACTTAGGTTTAAAAGTTGCAAGTTTTGGTTAGTGAGAACTCTATGCAGACAGTCAGTTTGCATGGACGTTTTGAATGAGTAAATGGTGATAAAAAATTCTGAAACTTTTCAGTCTTAAAGTTCACATTCCAAGCTTCAAAATGGATATATAATTCATGTCATTTCGGTTTATGAGCTAGGAGTTATGATTTTCCAAAGTTTGGGGTTGAAACTGGAAGCAATTCTGGAACAGCGGTAAAAAACTTAAAATCTGGGAATGATATGCTTCAAGCTAGTAAAAGTTCATATTTTTCCTTGAAACTAGATTCAATAAGAATTCCATAGCCTTTGAAATCACTACAAAAAGATGTCTACAAAATTAGTTATGATTTTTTAAAGTTACGCTAGAACATCTACCAGAATTAGCATTATTCCGAAAATTGAAGGAATAAATTAATCTTCCTTTTTCTCTTAATTATTTTAGAAATTAGGAGATGAAGGAGGAGAAGACAAGTGTCAAAATCAAATGAGACCAAGTGTCAACACCACATGAAGGATGATGGAGATAATTGTTGTGTCATAAGTCCTTACTTATGTCATAAGGTTAGGTAGCCAACACTTGTATCAATTGACTTGAGTAAATGGAAGAGTCTAAAATGATATTTGAATAGATTATGACCTATTTTTTTGTACATTTAATATTTTAGAACCGAGCCAGAAGTCGAAAGCGGCATATTTTACGAGGTATACTAAAAAGGTGGTCTTTGATATAGTACCTCCCAAGCTTTTAGGGAGTTGTTTGGGCTTCTAGTAACCATTTAAGAGACTTTAATGATAATCAAAACTAAGTGTTTGGAATTCGTTTGAGTATTGGAATAGGTGATAACGCGTCGTCCTTAATTATGACTATAAGATTTGATATTTGCCCGGAATGTAGAAGGCCTACGCCTGAACAAGGACGGAAAGAACAAGGTAGTGACATTTTATCCTATATCATGTTTAATCCATTGCTTGTTTGTATTTATCATTGAATGAGCAAGGGAACATGGCGGAAGCCCGGCCTTGAATATTGTTGAGGGGACATGGCGTGAGTTCGGCCTTGAATATTGTTTAGGGACGTGGCGGTTAGCACGACCTTGAATGTTGTTATACTGCATTGTGATATATGCTTACTTGCTTTGTTTAATTATACATCATATACATAAACTGTTGCCACTGGGATTCTTTTGAATCTCACTCTTTCCAAATAAACATTTTAGACAGGGCAAGTGGATCTCGAGGCAAACAAGTGAGCAAGGACGACTAGGATTGCTGGTGGTACTCTTAGTTTCTTTTTGGTTTTTGGTTATCATTTGGACAACTGTATATATTGGATTGACCATAGATTTATAGTTATTGTGTAATCCCTGGTATGGGAAACTGAGACGGGCAATGATGTCCTGTAAAACTCTTAGATTAACGGATATATCCCAGGTGAATGTCGGGAAATTGGCTAGTACTCTGATATTGTGTATGTGACAACCGAACAGGCCAAATGTTTTTTTTTAAATTTATTGGAGATCGTATTATACAAGTTTTGTAAAAAGTTTTAAATTATCCTCGATATCTTATTCAATTATAAAATATATTTTAAACACCAATTATAGTCTTGATGACGACGACAGGGTTACAACTAATCCTCAAAATTTTTCCACCTTCCATTTTCCATTATCAATAATTTCCCCAACAGTCCAATCCTTCGCATGAAATGTCACTTCAACTTAGCTCGACAATTGTCTCTCCATATCTAGCACCCACCTATTGCTACAAACATTCACCCTGGTCCCATCACCAATTTTCTAGAATACATCACTCTTCAATATATTCCTACCATTCAAAAATAATATTTCTCCATGCTCAAGAAGCTTTGCCTCCTTTTTTTTAACATAAATTAGGTATAGGAAAAACATATTTCCTTAAGAAGCCGGATGAAATTTGGTATATGTTGGCAATTGCAGCCTATATGAAATTGGAGTAGGACTAACCTTCTCAACAATAGGGAAAGTGACATATTAACGAGAACTTAATTGTTCATTTGACCATTTCGTCAAAGATCGATGACGGTAAGGCTATAACTTGAGATACGGAGTACATACACTTTATCACCAATCTGAAACTGTATATCATGATGCTTCTTATCAGCACAGGGCTTCATATATTGTTGGGAACTTTCCACAATTAAGCTTCAGCTCATCAAGTATGGCATTATATATGAGCCACCAAGTGTTCAGTGACAGCACCCGCACTAGAAGAGTAGTTCAGAAAGCGATAAAGAATGGGGGTATCCTGAGACCAGATAGAGCCCTAAACAGAGTCCTACTAGTTGGCCTATTGAAATCAGTGTTAAACCAAAATCCAGCCCAAACAAGCCATTCAGATCAATCAGTAGGTTGATAACCAAAAAGACTGCATATATAAGTTCCCACACTTGGATTAACCAAGAAATACAACTTAGTTGTATGACTGTTGATACGCTTGAATATAAGTGTAGATTGCTAGCTTTCCATGTTCTTTCTTTAGGTTTACATATGGCATAGAGACTCACAGGATTTAATAGAGGCATTGCTTGGCCACTCTGGAGCTGTGAACCGTTTGAGCTGGAATCCTACTAATCGTCATATGTTGGCATTAGCTAGTGATGATTGGTGTGGTGAAGTTAGCATTAAAATTGTTTGACAATCACCCAAATTTGAAAAATCAGCTGAGTAGTTAAGTAATAATTAGTTCAACGAAATACTACAACTAGAAAATTATTTTGTTTAAGCCAACATTTCCTTCATCCCTCTCTATTTGTAAAATGTAGAAAAAAAAATCAAGATTTATCAAATCATATCTCATAGTCTTGGTGCTTTCAAATTAATACTCGAACATATGGCATATTTCTTAGTCTTAGTCATTTTTAAATCTTCGAACATAGGACTTATTTCTCTTTCTTATTCACCTTTACAGAACTGGGATTATGCTATGAAATTTGCAATTCTGTTGGATACGCTTTTATCGTTGGGGAGTCCAAGTCCACGGAGATGGTTTCTATATCATATTCATCTTCATTTCTACTCCCTTGGTTTTTAATATAAGGTATAATTAACTTTTTGAAGAGATTAATGAAGCTAAATAAATTACTCAATTATAGTATATGTTGTATATTATTAAATTATATATTATTTGTTTGTCAAATAAATTAGTTTAAAGAAAAACGATAAATATAAATACTTTATAGTAATTTATTTAGTTTCATTAATCTTTATAAATATCTACCAAGTCTTATATTAAGGGTAAGAGGAAGTTTTCAATGAATCCAAATTAATGCTTGTGCTACTCAAAGTTTTCAGTCAAGTAAGAAGATTAATGCAGTAAATAAAATACAATATAGGCAAAGGAATAAAATGGGTTGATGTGAAGTCCACTCAAATAAAAATAGAGTAACTCAGTTTTAGCAAGCTCTGTTTCATCAATGGCTCTGTTTCCCCACAGACATTATCAACAATAGAGATTAACTTGAGGTCTCTTTAGATTTTTGTCCTTACATTTTTAATTATATTTTGTAAGAGTATTTGGCATTGAGCATATTGGTGAATGAGAGAGACGCAGGTCTTAATTTACTGTGGGAAAGTGAACCAGCTCTTGATATTATTACTGTATGCAAACAAAGGTGGTAGTCAGATTATTGATTTCAACTAATAAATTTCTCATTATTATCATCCTATCTAAAAATAAAATTAATTGGGGAATGTTAAATATGAGTGCATAACCAAGTTGGATCAATTACAAATCATGTAAGTGATATTATTTCATAAATATTATATTTATATCCACTGAATTTCACAAACCAAGTTGTCTAAAATGACTAGTTGAGTAGTTATTAATTGTTCTTTTGGTTATACTACTCAATATGTGTATGACTGTATGTGTGTGTGTTTCTGAGTTTTGATTATAAATTTTAATTTTGATCATATGAAAATGCATATACATATCGCAGCACCAAGAGCAGTAAAGTAATAATTATATAATGGATAATCCATTGAAAGAGAAAAAGATCAAAGTACAATAATATATTACATGGAAAACTACTCAAAAAAGGCATCTTAACAACATGATGAGAACACAAATATGCATTAATACCTAATAATACTAAATCTTCTCTCACAATTCATTAAATTTAAGACAAGAAAAGAAGAAAAGGGTATCCAACAGGTAAAACGGAAACAAATCATCAAAGTAGATTTATAAAACCAGCACTCCAAACTGTTGCTGCCAATGCTTGCTGTTGCTGCTTGCATCTCGAAGACAAAACATACAATAAACAAAGATAATATATAATTAGCTAATGACTGAATTTGATTGGCGAGGAGAGGAAGGGAAAAGATAAAGAAACCCTCATATAAATAATCATAATTAAAAAATAAAAAAACTAATTTATTACCTCAAGGGAAATTTGTTGCTTATATTCAATCATAGCTTTTGCAACATAGGGCCACAGCAACATAAAGTCGATCTCCCAAATCACTAAACCATCGGAAAAATTTGTGTCTCCATGCTCTGATGAGGAAGAGAGAACCACAAACTCCCCAGAAGCCCGCTGCAAATCCAACCCCCATACCAAGATACAATGACTTTAGAAAATTGTCATCTTCATTTCCTTTAGCTAGGTTTGAGTCCTCTTGAGTTTCTTCTTTTTTATTGCACTTCTTTGGAAGAGGATCTCCACAAAGTTCACGATTGCCAACAAAACTCCATGACTCAAAACTTTGAATTTGGGTTCCCAATGGAATTTTGCCAATGAAATTGTTGTATGAGAGGTTCAAATCATGAAGAAAAGACAAATTAGAGATGGTTGAAGGAATTTCTCCAAAGAGTCTATTGTAGCTGAGATCAAGAAATTCCAACTTTGACATATCTCCAATTTCTTTGGGAATCTTTCCAATCAAATGGTTTCGAGACAAATTCAAGATCTGCATTTGATTGTTACTAAACAGTTCTTTAGGAATTTCTCCAGACAAGAAATTACTTGAAAGATCCATAATGCCACTTGTTTCATACATAACGCGAATTGGGTAGTAGTCTAATTCTGTTCCTCTAGTAAATACTTTTATTATTGCGTTAGGCCAAGTCCCCCAATGATAAATTTGAGTCGTGATGTTGCATAGGCAATGAGGTATGGATCCAGAAAGCTTATTTTCAGCAAGATCAAGAACTGTAAAAGAGAGGTTGCACAATTGTGATGGAATGTTGCCTATAAATTGGTTGGTCCTCAATTTAAAAACTACCAAATCTGGCGAAATAGGATTTGGCAAACTTCCAGAAAATTCATTTTGCTCTAAAATGAGGTATTCCAAATATGTCCAATTTAGCATGTTTAATGAAAATTTGCCAAAGAAACTATTATCACTCAAATCCAACAACTGAAGATTCAATGAATCCAATGAGGGAGGAACTTTTCCTGTTAGCTTATTACTCCCCAAACCAAGGAAACTTAATCCTTTCCAGTTTGTCCAACAATCAGGAAGTGTTCCACTCAAATGATTATATGATAAGTACAAATCAAACAACTTGCTTTCTTCATGACTCTCAAGTTGGCACAATAACGAGAAAATAGATCCTGACAAAGAATTGTGAGATGCATCAAAGTAAGAGATATTTGCTGATAGTGTGACATTAGATATGTCTTCACTAATCAAGTTGTTTGAGATATCAACATAATGAATTCCTACTACAAAGCTCCAAAATACATTTGCATCAATCGTTGAAATCCCCGATCTAGAAATGTCTAGATGTTCTAGAGATCGCTGTGTATACAGCCATGATGGAACATTAGGACCTATGCTTGTGTTACCCATGTACAGTTTCTTAAGTTGAAATGGTGGCACCCATTTAGGATCAAAGTCAAATTCAAAACTTGATGAACTTAAGTCCAATGATGTTAAATTTGAGAACTTTGGAAAATTCTTTTCAGAAAGAACACCTGCCAAGAAATTGTGTCCAATGTGTAATTGATTTAAATTTTGGAGCCCTGCAAAGGTTGTTGGAAGATTGCCACTCAATTGATTGTAGGACAAGTCTAAGTTGAACAAGGAAGAAATATTTCCAAGAGATGGTGGAATTACACCAGAGAACAAATTTTTTGGGATATCCAAGTATTGCAACTGTTCATACTGACCTAACCAATCTGGAATTGATCCTTCCAGATTATTAGCGCCCAAATCTAAATGCTTGAGGTTTTGAAGATTGAGCAAGGCTTTTGGTAATTGACCATAGAAATGGCAACCATAAAGGGTAAGATGATAGATGTGATTGGTGATATTAAAGAATGAACTAGGTAATTTAGACTTAAAATAGTTCGAAGAAAGATCAAGAACTCCAAGAGACGTAAAATTGGTATAATCAAGGGATGGAAAATCTCTCAATCCACAACCCTTCAAGAGCAAATCAGAGAGTGAAGGAAGCATAGCTATATGTTGGAGCCATTTGGTGTTATTTCCAATATCATTCCAACTAAGGTCAAGATATTTTAAGGAAGCAAGTTGAGAAAGCCAATGAAGGTCGTTCATGACTAACATATTAGAGGAAAAGTCAAGATAGCGTAAAGCAACAGAAAAACTTGCTGATTGATTAGAGGGAGTAGCAAGTGATTGGTTATGAAATTTGTTTGCATCAAAAGGAGATTTGGAGATTTGGCAAAGTGACATACTCACAGTTTGAAAGTAATTCCGGCTCAAGTCCAAGCGGTTGAGAAATTCAAGTTGAAGCACACATACATTAATCTCTCCTTCTAATAAATGGTCGGAAAGAGAAAGCTCTGTAACTCTACCTGTGATCTCGTCGCAGTGAACTCCCTTCCACAAACAGCAATCTTGTTCAACAGTCCAGGAAGAGAGTTGGTTGTATGGATCAACCACTCCTTGTTTGAAGATTAAAAGAAGTCTTTGATCATTTTCATTGCAACGTATCACCTTGTTTGAGGTAACCACACTTCTGTTGAATGCTGTTGCAAATAACAGAAACAACAAAACAAATGAAATTTTTGAAGAGAAGGTGGCCATTGTGGTAAGTTTGAGTAGATCGAATTGCCTCAATGAAGTCTTTACATGATATATATATATATATATATATATATCATGTGTGTAAATAAGAATTAAAGAAAAATATTAGTAACAATATGCAGGAGTAGGGTCATTATCCATATGGGAATAGAGGACTGAGGCTCAGACGCCGTTTGTCTCTGGTCCTCCCTTTCCCACGTGTGGGGCCCTCCCTCGTGTTTCATAAAATTGATGAAGAACCATGTATGATTTATTTTAAGTATGCATACACTCGCGCGCCAACACTAGAGATCAAGCCAAGTAAAAGGATAAATTTAAGGTTAAGCACAAGAGAACATGTGTATAATACTCCCTCCGGTCCTAATTATAAGACAAAGTTGACTTTTTTGGAGAAATTAAGGAAGTCTAAAGTAATTTAATTGGCTTCCTTAATTTCTCCAAAATCAACTTTGTCTTATAATTAGGACCGGAGGGAATAAGAAGTCAGGCTTGTATAAAGCATGTTACGTTCCAGATTAATGTAATCCTCAACTAATAACCTTAATTCCAAGATTTGATTATATGCTTATATAAATGTGGTAGGTCTTTTGTTTTTGTTTTTGTTTTGTATTTTTGCCTTCTTATAAATGTAATAGGTCGATTGCTATCAAATAATTAATTTCTGATTGTTATCCTATCCTTTTTGTATTTCTTAATAACTAAACTAACTCGGAAATGTTAGTTGTGTGAATAATCAAGTCAACATAATCAACTATATTTACGTTCACTATTATTTTTCACAAACCAGGTGGTCTTAAATGACTGGCTGAGCTTTGTTATTTGTTCTTCTCTAGTAATAGTTATAATACTCAATGTGTTGCCGTATACTTGCTTATAATTTTTAATTTTATTGTTTCAAATAAACAGATTTGAATCATTTTGAAGACATAATTATATGACCAAAAAGATACTCCATTGAAAGAAAAAATGATAAAAATTTTGCTCTTGTATTCAGCTTGGGAGTATTGAATTCATGCTTGATTATTTATTTTTTTAAAATGAGAGTGAGTACACAATTAGATTATGATAATAAAATTATTACATATAAAATTTTCAACAAATAATTATAAATAATAAAATTTTGTAATCTTTTACCGAATATACTTGCAAGTCTACCTTACCGATCAGATTATTATGCGTGTTTTGAAAATAGATAAAAGATCTATGTAATTTTAGCAATATAATAGAGAAGTCATTGTATTTTTACTCATATTTGGAGGAAGTGATAAAAAAATTAAAGGAAAAAAAGAATGCATGTGACATATTGAAGGCATTGTCCCGTCCATGACGCCACAAACTAGACTCAACCTCATCAGTCTTTCCACTCAAATAGTGGAACCCACCAAGAAACTTCCATTCTTGTCATCTCTTTTGACCAGTTTCCTTCTGGTGGAATAGAATTCACCAATTTTGTAAATATCATTTTCTACGAAATTGCAATAACCAAACACATCGGTCCTTATACTCAAATCTTCTAAGACATCCAAGTGATCCAATCTTTTCATCCATCTCCTATACTAACGAAGAAGACCGCAAATTTTTGAGCGAAAAAGACACATAATACTTACGTAAATTTGAGGGTTATTAATATAAAAGTGTGAATAAAATAATAAAAAAATGAATAATTTTTTTTAAAATAAAAAAATATTAACCTAGGTTTATGGCCGGACCAAACTATTGCGTGGTAGTTCTCCTAAATTTTCATTTATTGCTCTTGATATGATTTTAGTATTTTATATGTTTTATAAACGAATAACACACATATATTGATTATTACTCTCATTTCCTCAACTGTTTACTTACAATTGATGCTGGGCGTTGAATTGTCGTCCCGCGCGGTTCAGGTTCATTTAGTGCGAAGGAGTAGTTGGTTGGTGGCTGTTATTGGGATCAGGACAACTGTCGTAAGGGATGGGATCTAGTCTTTTACGAGTAGTAGCAGCATATAAGCTGGCAAATTTTACGTTGCTTCCTAAAGTCAACTTGTCGCGTTCATGTTTATGGCCTTCATGTTTACGTTGCTTCGTTTGAATTGGACCAATGTTCCTGAACCCGAACTGGACCGGCCAGTCCAGCCCGGAAACTGGCGAACCGGCCGGTAAACCGGTCCGGTCTAGGTTCACATTTAAAAAAAAAAATTTTAAATTTTTCCTTTAGAATTTCATATTATAAGTCTAAAATTTTTAATTTCTCACCAGTTTGGTCCCAATTTAGCTCCGGTTTGACCCCTGTTTGACCTACTGACCCTTAACCCTGTACCCCGACCGGTTCAATAGTCGGTCCGACTTTTAATACCTTGAATTGGACTTCATCGTTCGGTCTAAAATGAAAGGCTTCGCTCTGGTCTTCAATTATTAGTGCTTCCCGTCACGCCAACCCACCGCACCGGTTTCACTCCACACCCGTTCTTTCTCGCTTTCATTAATATTTAATGTGCCCCGTCGGAGAGGGAGAATGAAAGTGAAAGCATAAACAACCGCAGTGGGATGGCAGGGAGAGGGGTGGGATGCGTCCGTGGTGAAGCAATGATGGGTGAGTGTGATGTACTGTAGATAATTAAAAAAAAAAAAAAGATTGTCGTCCAATTTAAATATACTTTGACAGGGTAGGGAGGAATAGAAATGGCAATAAAAGGGAATTGGTGATCATCATTCGGCTGCCTCCCATCTGTCCCGTTCCATGTAATTACATAATTGGCGCGCCCTTACCATTCATTGTTCATTATAGTCCGGTTTAATAATTGAAAAGTCTTCCTCCTAAATTTTCGTCAGCTTATCAATAGAATCGACAAACTTACTTAAACATTTCCAAAAAATAATATGAACTTTCTAACGAGTCACAAAGTCTTCAGCCCAAATCACACTCAATCATAAGATGGAACCCACATGGAGGAGCTTCTTATCTTCCTCCTTGCCCATCTCACCCATCTTCATTGACAATTTTAACTGTTACAATTTTAACTGCATGGGAGTTACAATAACTTGTTTTTATGCATGATTCTAAAGAATATTTAAACAAGCAAGTGATTGTAAAAAGATAAAACTATTGTAAAAGAACCAATTGTCACACCCTTATCTTTATTTCACCTTTTTCAAAGTATTTACGGAAAATGAAACGCAGTTCGGTGGGCAACACAGGAATAGCATAAATATACTGATATTAAATGAAAATTTATATACAGGAGTCTTCCCCGTAGGGTTTGATAATATGTACAAATTTTGTCCAAAATATCAAATATATTAAAATTAAACTAATATAACCAAATAATTCTGATCTTGGGACCTGCACACCTCAGTTGTTCGTGTCAACTACTTTGCCTTTAGAGCCACTGGTTCCCGCTGGAACATTTATTATTTATGAAAAAGGGTGAGATTCCAAGGAATCTCAGTAGTAACACATAATCCATCATATAAAATGCGAAAATTAAATATGTAATGCACCATATAATGTAAATGAAAAATTCATACTATAACATGTGTGTACACAATACTCAGGGCCAAATGACTGTTTGGATCCCCTACATGTCCGTGTACCTCAGCTGAGTCCCATACCACAGCTAGGTAATGTGCCCTAGGCACGTGTTCATATAACAGAATATAGCAACATATAGCATATCAACATTCACATAGTGTATGAGAGATAGAGTTACTACCTTATGTCCCTTTTTGCTACATCAAAAATAGTTCCTCGAATTATGTGCCAACGGCTCAGGCGATTGATTCAGTCCTAAAATTTCAAATGTACAAGAATTAGGTTAAAACCCATTCGTGTACCTCTTCTGAGATTTCCATAATATTTTTGGTGGTTATATTAAGTCTATACTGAAAATTTACCAAAATGCCCCTGGGACCCGGTCCCGTCCCACTGTACCCGGTCCGACTATACTTTTTCAGAAATTTTGACCCAAGCTCTTCTAACATATTTTCATCCAAGGAATCCATTTTTAACCTCAGTTTTTACAAAATCACTGCCAAACAACAGTTTCACAATTTTCCAGAAATTGACATATTTTCAATCAACTTTGAAAATTCATAACTAATTGTAGAAAATTCCAAATTGAATGATTCCAAAGCCTAAATGAAGGTCTTTAAATGTACTTTCATGGAAAAATATCCAAAAATAATTTCTGATTATACATTTTGCCCAGAAATTCGGCCAATTGCTATTGTTCCAGATTGCATTCCAGAAACAGAGCTCAACTTCAAAAATCCATAACTAATTCTACAAAAATCGAAATGGAGTGTTCTAAAATTCTATGGAAAGCTATTTAAGTGTAGTTTCATGAAAAAATATCAAAAACTACTAGATGTTATCTAATCATTCCCAGAATTTTCGAAAACCATAACTGTCAGGCTTGAACGTCCAGAATGATCTCTGTTACTGACTTAACTTTCAAAAATCATAACTCTCGCTAAAGATATCAAAATAATTATTTCTTGGAGTCATTGGAAAGCTATGAATGTCTAATATATTACTGTAAAATTTCATAATTATTCACTAAGGTTTTCCTAGTCAAAACGCAACATAAATCTGACTGGCTCCCAAAAACGTCAGTTTTGACAGTCTAACTTCAAAAATCAAGAACTCATCCATTTTCATTCCAAATTGTACTTTTCTTGATTCTATCATCAACTAAACATCCTAAACTATCTATATAAAAAGACCCATTCGAAAATTCCATCTATAACCTCTGTTTAAGATTTTACAAGTTTCAGGTATGTACTCTGTGTTTCGGACAGCAAAACAGAATTGAGAAAACTAGCATGTATACATGAATTTGTCCTCTAAACCTCACGAATTTTAACTCTATACTCTCCGACACATATATCCTGAGGTTAATGATCGAATTTCATAACCAAAGAACACCAAAATTCACCCCAAAATCAATATACATGCTCTGTTTTACGTCCACCCATGTCAGCAACTCATTTTCAGAATCACAAAACTTCTAGTAGCTATAAATCCTCATGAATTCCCCAAACCAACGAAATAACAATTGAAAGAGATAGATAAGACTCACCTAAAAACGTTTATGGTGATGCATGAAAGATTTAACACTTCCTTCTTCCTCTTCTCCGATCGTTTTCCTCTTCCACTCACGTCTCTCACTCTCCCTTTCTCAACTCTGTTTTCTCTCTTCTAAAGCTCTCTCTCTTACCAGCTTCTTGGTCGAATGAAGAGCTGAGGGAATATCTAATTAAATGGCTGAGTGGGTGCAAATGTGAATCATAATGCTGGATAAAAGAGTGGTGAGTGCTTGTACGTGAATGTGTGTGTGTGTGTTTGTGAGTGGCTCAAGCAATTTTTAATGATCAGTGCAAGGTAGTGGCTGATGGTATACTCTTATATAATGCCAATTGTGATGTGCATCGGTGAAAAGGGTGTGAAAACAAAAGAAGATGGAATGATTAATGTTAGTGGGTGTGTGTCGGCAGTTTTAGATATGCATATATAGGTATATTTTTATCCTATTAATTACACACACTAGGCCCTAATTTTTCTCTTTGTCTAATTTAAGATTCCTTAAATTTTGTAGGTTCCATAATTTGACTTATTATCAAATTTTCATTTTAATTTTCATTTTAGAAAATTTAAGCTTCACTAAATTTGGGATATTACACCAATATTTTGAGATTTATAAAAATACCCTAAAAAATTAAATAATAAAATTTAATTATGAGAATCCACCCTCGCCCAATTGATCTCCATCATTAATATTTAACTAATATATAAGAATTTACAAAAACTAAAATAAGATTGAAAGTCACATGTAACAAAATTACATTGAATATGTCTAATTACGTGTTATTTTTTTAGTATTTACAGTTTTTCTATTAATTAATTAAATTTTTTATTTTTATTATTTTAATACTCCTTTTAAAATTATCACATCATATGCCTATAATATAATTATAAAATTTATATAATTAAGATTTATCACATTTTGTTTTGTATGGAGATGATAACTCCTTGATTCATGGAGATAAAGTTTTGTTTGAGAAATAATAGGGAAGACACAAATGACATTAATTAGGGAAGAAACCCTATATGTATTATTTAATGAGATTGATGTCATTTTTAATCATTTTTCATTTAAACTTGCTTTTCAAATAATCATCCAAACAAGTGTCAGTGTGAAGAAAAGCTACTTCGACTATTGTCAATCCAAGCATAAATTACATTACATTATTTAACTTCTACCCTAATTTAAGTTTCAAAAAGTCAGATTAAAAAAAAAACTATATTTGCCACCGTTAATGCAAACACGCATTTAATTGAAAGGAAAGGAATCATGAGCAGCAACAAGCAACAACAAAAGCATAGTGTTGGGAATATAACATTAAAGTTCATTACCTAAAATGAGAGAACTTTGTTATGGAGTGTTCAGTATATATTTAATAACAGAGTTCATTTGAATACAAAACCTAATCTAAGGCATGACTCTGTTTTTTCAAACAGAACAAAACAGAATGAGACAGAGCATCTCAAGTGTCGACAAAATATTATTAAATCCTCTTAACTGTTGCAAATTCCAAATTTTGATATCTTAAACATCAAAATTAATATTCAATATGCTGACATGTTCCTGTAAATCTTTCAGATTACAGCACTCATGCCTTTTTTGTTTTAATTGTTAAACTTACACCTGAAATCTTAGATACAGAGGCATCATATCTTTTTATTTGGTTCTAACTCAAAACTCAGGATTAAAGTTTAAAAGTACATTCATATATCACAAGGAAGACTACTTATCAAAGGATTCTTGACAACATGAGAGACACATGCACGCTAATAATTATTACTACAAAATGTTCTCTTCTCACAAGTCACTAAATTTAAGATAACAAAATGACATTCAATAGGCAACTTCAGAGTCCTTGACCATGCGTAACTGCAGCAAGACTCCTTATTCCTTGAGGCCAAACTCAAGATTTGTATGAGAGCAATGATCAGCGTAGTGATTGCTATTTCACTTGCGTCCAGTAGCCAAACTATATTGAAAAATAAACAAGATAAAACATAATAAGCTAAGAACATAATTTATTTTGGCAAGTATTACCTCCAGTCCCTTGTATAACAGCAAGCTAGGGGGTTGGATTTGATCTTAAATATAAGTCCTAAATCCACTTTGTCCTCAATATTTATCATTTTTTTAAAATTATTCCTATTGATTACACATGTTAAGGGAGTTTGCATAAATAGTTAGTTTCAATGTAAATGATTTAAGAGTGTATTTTAGGGAAACAAACACATATTTTTGACAAATACAGTAATTAATTCAACTATATTTTTTCATCTACCTAAATTAGTTAAATGGATCTTATATTAAGAACCGGAGGTAGTGGAAGAAAGATAAAAGTAAATGGAGAATGAAACCTATTTTAAATAATAACAATACTTGAAAAATTAAGGTAGCTAATTTATTACCTCAACGGAAATTTATCATAGACAATCAACCAAATCTTTTGAAACAGAGAGCCCACACAACATGAAGTTGATCAACCAAGTGACCAAACCATCTGAAGAATTTGTGTCTCCAAACTCTAATAAAGAAGAGAGAATCGCAAACTCCCCAAGATGTAACGGCTTTAGAAATTTGTTGTCTTCATTTCCTTCAGCTAACTTTGAATCATCATGAGTTTGTTTTTTTTGGTTGCACTTTATTGGAAGCGGATCTCCACTAAGTTCACAATTGCCAACAAAACTCCATGAATCAAAACTTTGAATTTGGGTCCCCAATGGTATTTGTCCAATGAAATTGTTGTATGATAAGTTCAAAAAACTAAGAAAAGACAAACTAGAGATAGTCGAAGGGATTTCTCCAGAAAGCTTATTGTAGCTAAGATCAAAAGAATCTAATCCTTTCATGCCTCCAATTTCTTCAAGAGCCTTACCAATCAAATGGTTCCAAGACAAGTTTAAGGACCGCATTTGAGTCAAGTTAAACAGTTCCTTAGGAATTTTTCTAGACAAATTGTTAGTGGAAAGATCGATGATATTCACAAGCATAAAGTACTTGTCATCCATTTATTTTCCTTTAGATGACAAATTTTCCTTTATTGAAGACTTCTATGTCATCTAACGGAAAATACTCCTCAATCGACCGAATGATTTTATGTAGGCACAGCAGTATAGGTCTTGAAAGTTTATTCTCAGCAAGATCCAATATTGTCAAACAACGGAGGTTGTACAACTATGATGGAATGTTGCCTATAAATTTGTTTCCCCTCAATTCGATAATATATAAACTTTGTTGCATGGTATTGGGCAAAGTTTCAGAAAATTTATTTCGCTCTAAAATGAGGTAATTCAATTGTGTCCAGTTTGACAAGTCAAATTAAATTTTTCCTAAGAAACTATTATGACTCAAATTCAATTGCTCAAGATGCTCTAATGAAGCTATTGAGGAGGAACTTTATCAGTTAGCTTATTACTCCCCAAATTAAGGTATTCCAATTGTTTCAAATTGGCCCAACAATCATCAGGAAATGCTCCACTCAAATGATTAAATGATAAGTCCAACTCAATCATCATGTTTTCCTCATAACTGTCTAGATGGCACAATAACGAGGAAAAAGATCCTGACAAAGAGTCATGAGATGCATACAAGCAAGAGATATTTCCTGATAGTATGACATTGGATATGTCATCACTAATTAAGTTGTTTGAGAGATCAACAGTCTCAATTCCTGCTACAAATCTGCAAAATACAGTTGCATCAATTTTTGAAATCCCAGATGCAGAAATATTCAAATACTTTAGAGACCATTGTGTATATAGCCATGTTGGGACATTAGGACCTATTCTTGTGTTGCCCATATCCAATGTCTCAAGTTGAAAGGGTGGCACCCACTTAGGATCAATGTCAAATTTGAAACTTTTTGAGCTTAAGTCCAATGATGTTAAATTTGAGAAATTTGAAAAAAAAAACTTTTCTGTAACAACACCCACCAAGCAATTGTGTCCAATGAGTAAGTGATTTAAGTTATGGAGTCGTCCAAGGGTTTCAGGAAGATTGCCGCTCAATCGATTGAAGGACAAGTCTAAGTGGAACAAAGAAAAAATATTTACAAGAGATGATGGAATTACACCATTGAACAAATTACTTCCACAATCCAAGTATTGCAACCGTTCATACTGGCCTAACCAATGTGTAATTGATCCTTTAGGGTTATTGTAATTCAGATTTAAATACTTGAGGCTTTGAATATTGAAAAAGGTTTTTTGGTAGTTGACTATAGAAACGGCATTCACTAAGGTCAAGATGATAAACGCAATTGGTGATATTAAAGAATGAATTAGGTAATTTTGACTTCATATCATAGTTGCAAGAAAGATCAAGAACCTTAAGTGATGTAAAATTGGTATAATCAAAGATGGAAAATCTCTCAATTCACAATAGCTCAAGGGTAACTCAGAGTGAAGGAAGCATATTGTCATGTCCCAAAAATTTGGATGTGACAGGCACGAAATATGAGAAAACCCACATCTCTAAAGCCTTAAATATATAAAATTTTTCCATACTTTTTATATATACAAGTTTTTACAACACATAACATAACGACTATGAATGTGTTTCATGTTACAAAAAAATTATAGACTTCCTATAGAAATTTTTGTAAAACCTTCCCTGAAAGTAAGATCTCAAAAAAATTCTATATAATAACATGGTATACTCTAGGGGAGCTCTGCTTTTTACCAAGAAATACTCAACATATAAATAAGGCAAGGATCCTATCTATAGCATGCAAGGAGCACCTAATTCACAACAATAAATTCATAAGTTTAGATTTTACATCAATGGAGAATTATCAACATGACGCTTCAACTTTGAACAACAGTATAGTTCTTTATCAATCAACAAGAGGAACGAAGCCAGTAGCACTATCTGAGGCCAAAAATATTTTCCAGTGAATAACGTCCCATATAAAGAATTTACTGAAAAAAAAAACTATATAAAAGTAACAAATAATACTTTAGAAAGATTTAACTTTGAATGCTAATATGCAACATTAAGCATATAGTGAATTATATAAATGATCATCAATCATGTGCAAGTACGTAAATAAACAACTACTTGTTAAACAAAATCCATTCAAAATAAAAATTTCAAATTCTCATCCTTTTGTAGGACTTCAACAGAACGAAATAACAAGCGTGGACACACAGTCCATAAGGATAACTAACCAAGCGTAGCGCAAGGCCACGAGTACAAGCATGGACACATAGTCCACGAGAGTAAGTAACCAAACAAGCACATCCTAAGGCCATGAGACAAGCGCAAGTACAAGACCCACGAATAACATGCGCGGGAATAAATCCCACGAATATCAAGCGTGAATATTGTGCCCACGAAAATCAAGCGAGCTCGAGATTAACCGTGGTATACCAAGGACTAACAATATTGTTGTTAGTAACCACCGTTCTGTATTCAGTCCTCTCAAAAATATTTTCATGCATGCATGGGGTCAATTTTCCATCAGCAAACAAAAAGATTTCGTCTAACAATAAAAACTCTAAATAACTTTTAACAGAAGACCCCAGCATAAAAGTTCGCAAACAATATCTCATAACCGTTTCTTTATATATTTCTTGTACAAGTCAATCTTATAAATAGTGGAAACATCAATAAATCCAACAAACTTCCAATTTCTAAATAAGAAATGGTAAAAATCCTTTCAACAAAATAAATTAAGAATTCTTTTCCAATAAGCATTGAATATCCATCAAAACTAAAGCATACTTCAAATAACAAAATGATCAATATCAAAAAATTTCCTTTTATGCATGTGAATTATTTAAAATGTAAATATAAGTAATTCAAAAATAGGAAGTTAATTTGCAATTTAACTGGGACGCTATTCACTTACCTGTAAGGCTTATGTTATGCCTCTTTTTCCAACTTATCGGTTTCCAAATTATTCACTCCTCATCCTAACACCCAAACAAATCCATGAGTTATAGCTTTGCATAAAATTTTCTATTTTCACATTCAATTCAAATTCTTCATACCAAACTCATCTTAGTTTATACAACAATGATACAATCTCAAACCGCAACAGATTTTAAAATAGAAGAAAACTTAAACTTTAATTCCCTTTAATGAATAATAAAGTACAAACTCGAATAATAATGGAACTTCACCATTCTTAGCTATTAAACCCACTATTCCACCCTTGAGAGAACATTCTCTACCATCCCTTTAACATTTAATGGAACACCGTTCATATCAACTTGCAAAACAACACCACTACTACATATATAATATTACCCCAAATAACTTCAAACATCAACTTTAATCTCAAAACCCTTTTAAAATTCTAATTTCTCAACAAGGCTGTGCGTAAAATAAAGTACCATGCAAGCCTCTTACATTCTTCTTATAGCATAACCTTTAGCTATCTATCAATTTTAACAACATTCCAATCATTTTCTCCTCTTGGAAATTTTATCAAACACCTAGAGTGCCACCAAAATCATATAATACTATCAAACACCTTACTTTAAAAATTATTGCCAAATAATTCCCAAACCTCAATATATACCCATTCAATGCTTCCCAAAGTTAAATCTTTACTAATAATCAAAACTGATCCACAAAAGTCAGATATAAAAGTTTTCTTCCTCATAATTCGTTAGCCAAAACCATTAATAAAACTTACCCAACCACCAGATTCTCACCCAGCAGCACAAAGAAGAAGAAGAAAACGAAATCAAACCTTCCCAAGCCACCTAGAAAGACCAACCAGAGATGAAGGACAAGAAGGAATCGATAATCTTTGTACCAAAAGTCTAATAGATTCGGTTTAGGCTAGAAAGAGAAGATAAACGACCTGAATCATGAGCAAATCACAAAAATCATGGAGGGAAGAACAACTTCTGCGATTTGAAGCATAGAACGGAGACGCCGACGGTCGAACGGACACACGGTGGTGCATGGACGACGGTGAATGGACCAGTGGCGGCAAGGAAGGGCAGAATGACAGAGATGAACGAAGGAGGCTGGGGTTTGATTCAAAATCCTGAAGCTTCTCGTGCCATACAATCGAAAAAGACGAGTCCAAAAAAAAAAAAACTGGTATCTGCGTTTTTTTTACACAGTGGCATTTTGGTAGTTTCAATATGCTGAAATAAAAAAAAAAAAACTGCTTAAGATGGAGTGGGCATTTGAACTCTTACTTTGAATACTCTCTGTAAATCCTCCAACTATAGCTAGGAATACGTGTTAGTCTGCGAGTTGAGGTTGGCCCGCATCAACTTACGGCCCGTGAGGTGTGGGCCTGTACAATCCGAACTTCTGCGGGTTGGTAAAATGCCAACCCTATCCAGTAGTGTGCGGGTTGCAGGCCAGCCCGCAGGCCTGCATTTTTTTTAAAAAAAATAATTCCTATTTTTTAAAGAAGATTGAAAATATGAGACATATACATATGAATAATTAAATTTACCTTCATAGTATCAATCATTTCTCTTATAAAAATTTAAAAACATAATCTATAATTTAAGAGATAAAGTTATCAAATTTGTTAAAGTTTATAAACAAAACATAAACTCATCCTTAAGCAACCAAGATATAATAATTTTGTTTAAAGAAGAAGTGAAGAGGCTAATATTTTTTTTCTTTGAATTAGGAGGTACCAAGATAGGAGTGAAAAACTTATAAGTTTTGTAAAATTATTATATATAAATAAAAAATAAAAAAATTTGCGGGCTAACCCGCCAACCCGTGAGTTATGCACAGGCCCGCATTTTTACGGTTTGGAATTTTCCCAACCCTAACCCATCAAAACCTGCGGGCTCATGGGTTGAACCTGCGGGTTGGACCCATATTACCGGCTCTACCTCCAATGCCACTAGACCATAAATTTTTCTTTGTTGCCTTATTATAGGAAATAATAATTAAAATATCTACAGCTTTTTTCAGGTCTAATCTACCGATTTTCACCCATTCGTGTGATTGTCCACAATTAAAAAAAAAATGGAGTTTTTGGTTAAACAATTGAGAAACTGTGCTTGTTAGAGATTGCGACACTAAAACGCACGAAAGAATAAGCTCCATTTTGGAGCTTTAACCATATTGGTTTTATGTGAAAAAGAGAAAGAGAGAGAAAAAATGCATGTGGTATTTGCTAAAAAGAGAGAGAAAAAGGCCGAGTGATATATGAGAGAGAGGAAAAAGAGAAAGATGATGTGTGAGAGAGAAAAATATAGGAAAAATATTTATATGTATCACTAATTTATACTCTTGTCGGTCCTAAATATAATATAGAGTTAACTTTTTAGATATATTAAGAAAACTAATTAAATTGATTTAAAATATTTATATTTATCATTTTTGGGAAAATCCCCTATAAAGACGATTGAATTACCCAAATTCTAATTTGAGTCAATGAAATTAATAAATTATATATTGGGTTATACGTCATAATTATGGATTTAGAATTTAGGTCAAATTACTCTCATATCCCTTATCCCTTAGTAATTCTCCATCTAAATCTTTTATGGGGCACACAAAGCTTTTGGCTTCATCTCTATTTCTATATCTCTACCTATAATGTTATCCCTAGAGAAATTCCTACTTGTCTTCTTGATGTCATCAAATGTAAACCTAATCAAAGTGGTGCTCTCCATCATAGAATCCAACCCAGACATGATGATACGCATCTCAGTTTTGCTAATACCCTTCATGCCCTTCTTCTTCAATCTTTGGTGAAGCCAAAGCCCAACAATCTCCAGCGACCAGCCCAATAAACAAACAATCGCAGCCACCACAATAACAATTGTTTGTTTATTGCCGCTGTTGGAAGCCACAAGTGGCGCAAACGTTGAGGTTGGGGCGATAAAATACGATTGATGAACTTCTGGAAATTATCCCAGTAGGTCCCAGAAGAATTGATAGGCAATTTGATCCAAATTAATTGATGGGGCGAATTATAGGTTATTTTTTCAATTTTGTTGCTTTAATCAGTAAAGGATATAGAGGTAATTTGATCCAAATTTTAAATCCCTAATTATGATGCATAACCTGATACATAATTTGTGAAGTTAAGTGACCCAAATTAGAATTTAGGTAATTCAACCGTCTTTATATAGGATTTTCCCATCATTTTTTCCAAATTTCAAATTTAATTTCTCTCTTACTATTATCATAAAAGCCACTTATGCTTAAGCCAATTCAAATAAGCTTTATTTTTTACAAAAATCATTTATACAACCGACAATCTAAATATAAATCACATTACACAATATGACTTTTATCTAAAAATGAGATTATAAAAAGTCAAATTAAAAAAAAAAACTATTTTTACTATCGCTGTTCCAAATACACATCCAATATGCTGAAATGACAAAAACTGCTTATGACGGAGTGGGCATTCGAATTCGAATTCAAACTCTTACTTTAAACGCTCTCCAAGTCCTCCAATGCTACTCAACCACAAACTTTTCTTTGTTACCTTATTACAGGAAATAATAATTAAAAGATCTCTTAGCTAATTATAATTTAATTAAATTTTTTTTTTCTGGGCTATCACAATTATTATTATTTCTATTATTATTATTATTATTATTATTATTATTATTTAGGGCAATTACACATATCCATATAGTGAAGCCATTTGGTGTCATTTCCAATATCATTTTCACTAAGGCCAAGATATTTTAAGGAAGAGAGTTGAGAAAGCCATAGAAGGTCATTTATGACTAAAACACAAGAAACAAAAAAGGGGACTGGGCAATATAATGAATCATTCACGGAACAAGTTTAAAAGTTCATGGGTTAACTGGGGTCTAACCGGTCGTTGAACCAGCCATATTAAAATATTACAATTTATTAGTAACAATATATATATATATATATATTAATATATTTTTAAAATTCTATAGATAAAATTAATTGATTATATTAGATTTGATTACTTGAATCATATCAAATTAATTTATTAAAATATTATATATTATAAGTATATAATATATAATGTTTTTTAATTTATTCTTTGTGTTCTTTAAATTTTCGTGGCCTTGAAATTAAAATTTGTTTTTATAATTTATTGAAATATTATAGATTGTATGTATATCGGTTTAAATCTATAGTTTTCTTTCTTTTTCAACCTCTTTATTGAACCAGATATCTCATTTTTCAAAAAAAAAAAAAAAAAAAGCCAACCGGTTGAACAATTCAAACCGCCGGTTCAAACAGTTTTGACCTGTTCAACCAGTTTTCCAGTTCAACATCAAACCAGACTAGACATCAGAAGGGTTCATTGGTTTTCCGGTTGAACCGGCCGGTCCGGTCTGATTTTTTATTCATTGCTAAAACATAATTAGAGGAAAAGTCAAGATAGCATAGAGCAACAAAAAAACTTGCTGAATGATTAGAAGAGGCAAGTGATTGGTTGTGAAATTTGTGTGCATCAAAAGGAGATTTAGAGATTTGGCATGGTGGCATTCACACAGTTTCAAAGCGAATTGTAACTCAAGTTCAAGTGGTTGAGAAATTCAGGCTGAAGCGCACTCAGATTAATCTCATCACCTCGTAATTCATGATGGGAAAGAGAAAGCACTATAACTCTGCCTGTGATATGATCGCGGTAAACTCCCTCCCACAAACAGCAATCTTTTGAATGTTGTTGCAAATAGCAGAAACAACAAAACAAAGGATATTTGTGAAGCAAAGCTCGCCATTGTGATTGTATGTTTGAGTATAATGGCCTCAGTCTACTCTTTCCTTTATAATATGTATGTATATATGTGTGTGTGGATTAAAGTGTAAAAATACTCATAAACTTTTATTTAAAAGTGCACTCAGCACCATAAGCTTTTCAGAGGTGCAAATATACCTATAGACATTCAAAATAGGAGTAAAAATGCTATGATCATTAAATCTAACCTAACACTAGCATCGCTACTTTTTGTAGTGGGATCCACATTATTTTATTTTTATGAAAGTACTAAAGTGCCTTCCAATCAAAAAAAAAAAAAAAAACTCCATCTGTGAGTGCATCGATTTGAAACGCAAGCCAAGAAGGACCACCGGCAAAGTTGCTCTGGAGAAGAAGATAGAGTTCATTTCATCACCAAAACCAAAAAAAAAAAAAAAAAAAAGAGAGAGAGAGAAGATAGAGTTCAAGAATGGAACTTCTTCCCTTGCAACTCGTGTATGTCCAAGAAAAAGAAAACAACGGCTATTGCTCCTTAGTTCGAACTCAACTCTATCTTCAATGAAAAGGATTATTAATAGTGGAGCAGAAATGACCTCACTCACTCACTCTCTCCTCCTTCGTTCTCTGATCACTGCTCCTATGGTTTAGACCATGTCGGTGAAGAGAAGAAATAGAACAATGACGATAAGGCACGGAACATTACCTATAACCTCTTATTGGGAGGGTCTGTTGGAGTGGGGGAGGGAGAAACCGCCATTAAAGACTGGAATGTAAGAGGAAGAAGGTGGCTTATATGCATCTGCCATTCAAAATATAAATTTTTCTTGATTTAATATAAATGAATGGTGACTTTAAATTGGAAGAAATAGTTGAAGGGTTAGAGTTGCAAATCAAAAGCCGACTACGAATTAAAATTCTACACATGGGCCTTAAAAGAGAAGCTCGAACTATCATATACTAATTCAATCGAAATCCACATTGGACATAAGAATAATAATAGAATAGAGAAGCTGAGCCTAAAACTATCATGGTCATTGAATAAGATTTTTTTTTTTCAATGTAATTGAAATAAGAAAAATGGAAGTATGAAATCTAAAGTGTTTGAGTTATGAATGGAAATATGAGTTTGAATGGACACACAGTGATGATAACGATAAGTTCCCTTACAGGTTTCATGGCGGCTGCTTTCTCTCGATTCCCTTCAATAGACCTGAGTCCTTTTCTCTTTCTGGTTCGATGAAGAGGTTGGGAGGGGGATTATTTTTGGAGTTGAGTGCATTTTAGTATTTTTCATAAAAATAATATGGGTTCTACTATAAAAAGGAACAGTATTAGATTTAATGGTCATGGTAATTTTACTTCTATTTTGAATGTTCATGCGTATTTTTGAACTTTTCAAAAAAAAAAATGATGCTACGTGTACTTTCACTAAAAACTCATGGGTATTTTTACACATCAACCCTATATGTGTGTGTGTGAGTATGGGCCTATAGTTGAACTCAAGATATAAAAAATACATTAATTTTCTCATTTCTTAGCTAAATATAAAAAAATTGAACCTATTTTTTTTTTATTTCAATAAATAAATATTTGATTTCCGTTGCAATATTACATTCTCGTTTGAAATTAATTACATCCCCAACCAATTGACGTTCAAGATTGTATGCTGTCTCTAACCATGTCGTTGATGTTTCTAATATAAATTGAGCATAAATGATGCAAATAATAGTTTATATGCTTTTTTATATTAAATGATGGGAGAGGTCCATGTCATGCGGTTAAAATAATTAGGTTGGAGTACAATTGGATAAACAATGAGGCCCCAAGGCCACAATTCAAAATAATGGACGTCTGATGATATTAATGAAGCAAAACCACTAAAAATACAGGGCAGACTCAAAAAACAAATTAATCAGCACCCAAATTATTGAAATTCAAGGAAATTAAGCTCCTCGGCAACAGTGCCAATTTGATTAACTCTGTCGTGTGAGTTTATCAAAATACTAGGACACTAAATATATAATATAGTAGTACAACCTAGGTCGATTCTCTTGAAGAGCTAGAAATTCTTAAATCTCAACTGTAAGAGTGCTTTTACAAGTTAAAAGAATGAGTTTACCTTGCTGAAACATTGGTGGACATATACCCTATTTCCTACTATTTATTGATTTTTCAGAGTAAAGAAATGAAAATGACAGGAAACAGAGAGATGTGAAATAGAATATCACAAATGGAAAGCCTTCCATAAGAGTCTTGCCTAACCTTTTTTGCCACTAATTGAATAAATTAATCCAAAAGAAGTTTAGATTCTAACTTCAAAAATTAACAGAGAATGAAATTGCTTAAAACTCCTAAATGAACATTAAACAACATTCATTGTCGATTAATCAACTCGGTAACAACAGTCGGTTCAAATGAATCAAAGGTCAGCACCGAATCTACTTTAAATCAGAGAGTATTAAACACCTAAGCAAATGTCATCTTGACAGTTCAATTTAACAAACACAGCAAAGTTCAGAATCTATAATATCATTGATTAAAATCCACAATTTCTAAACAGAACAGAATGAATCCTAATCTAGATACAATGATTGAATCAACTCCCTTGTAGATCGATGACTCAGGCTTGGCTCCTCTCTTAGGGAAGAATTAAAATCTAGCTGCTCATGGATTTGGAATCAGCTTCAATGAATTGAGAAAATGCTTCGGCCATTGATAGATCTTCAAGAAAATTGCGCAGAAGAAACGAAGGTGATGAGATGTGAAAGTGAGAGAGGCAGAGTGTATGAAGCTTGCCTCCCCCATGACAGAGTGCCTGAAGCCTTTTCTCTTTTTGAAAATAAATCCTCTCGTTCCCAACTCTCCCTGTTCGTTTTGTTTCTTTTCAAAATCAGAGGATATTGCCGGGCCCACAAAGTATTTTTCAACGAGTTAGTATTAGCTTTTCGATAAACTTTGAAAAGTCTTCCCTCTTGCCATGTCCATGTGTCAAGTCAAAAGCTCATTCTTTTATTAATGTGCTCTAGCTATTCAGTCCTCTTTTGGATAGTTACTCCATTTATCCCTACACTTAGCCAAAAAAATTAGGCAGCATCCATGTTCACGTATTATGACAAATTACATATTTTTAGCCCATGCAAAAATGTAACCCCCTGCTATAATTATATCCGAAATACGTAATTAAAGTGAAATAGAGATCAATAAGAATTAGATACTCAAATTCAAACCCATCTTTCGGACGAGGTTTTCACAAATACTTCTACAAAACCATTTGATCTGGTCTCCTATTCACATTTCGAATATAATTACCACACAAAGATAAATCACATTTGAATATATCAGAGTACACAGTACGCAGTACGCAATGTAATTCCCAACCAATCCCAGTTTCCATACATTAATCAAAGCCTTACAAGGCACAAGCGCCCAATACAAATTCCCAAACGGGGATTACACAAAGTCGTTTCCAAATACCAAATTAGATGCTTATCCACATAAACATATCTAGATCCAAATACATAATACTCCCAACAATAATAATCAACACCCAGAATGACAACCCGAAGAAGTCCTCGTCGCCCTTGGTGCCTGCTCCATCCATCAACAATAAAATCCATAGAAAGTGTGGTAATAAAACGAGCTTATCAAGGGTGTGTTTGGTTGGAAGGGGGAGGGGAGGGGAGGAGGGTAAATTACCCTTTTGGGAGGGATGCGAGGGTAAATTTTGGGTTCCTTTCACCCAAAACAGTAATTTACCCCCTCCCCTGCCCTCTTCTCCCCTCCTTCCCCTCCCCTCAAACCAAACACACCCTTATATATACATTTTCCTTGTTGATTCAAAGATATTGTGCTTTTTACTTGTTATTATTAGATTGTATGATTGATTGGATCAAAAAAGTGTCGTGTTATAACATCCACATCAAGAGGAAGCAAATTGCATAAATCTAATCCTAATCACACACTAAGTGTATTTCAATGGTTTCTTAAGAGGTAATTACTAGCTATGTTAGTAGGAGTGATCACTAATTAAGAACACTAGACTTAACATTTGTTTGGGGTTTTTCATTCAAGACTTAGTGAAAATATACTCTTACATCTAATTGAACTATGATTCCCACTTCTCCATTTCCAAGAGCATTCATTATACATTACATACCCATTTTCATAATCCATTCCATTGTATAAAGAAAAAAAATAGTAGCTTTAGGATTTTAATTAAGTTTTGCACTTACCTATTTTCAATAAAAACCAAAACCTATTTTCCCTTGTTTTATTGATTTGTGTGGCATTTAAGTTATTTAGGATTCAATAAAAAACTTCTTGAGAAGAGAGAACGATTTTATGTTTGCCTATACGCAATACTTGGTAAATTTTTTATTGTGGACCCCATGACTAACGATAAAACATCCTAATCAGATGGGCTTGTACAATAACCACTCTATGACTTGTTAATATAGTCACATGTATTTTTCAACGGGAACTGCTTTAGTTAATATATATGAACTTGTTAATGGCCACTCTTTTACTTGTTAATATAGTCATATACACTTGTCAATGAAATTAGTTCACATTTAGAATCTATATTAATGAGATCCATAAGGATTGTTTTGATAGAAGAATCTATAATGTGATTTTTTAAATATTTTTTCTCATCCTTAGGACGATTTCCCCCCTAATACAAGCCTTTTTTCTCTCCTTCACAAAAGTGATCCATCAGCCATTGTTATCATATCTCAATTGACCGAGAACGCGTGGGTTTTTCTTCCTTTTCTTCTTCTTCTTCTTTAATTATTTTTTTTTTCCTTTCATTTGTTTGGGCATTGTGCCTGAATAATTCATTATGAGTGTAGTTTGGTTGAAGGGTAAGGCATTATGGGTAGCAACAGCAACCACCAAAGCATATTTGAATTGCTCTGCATATTTAAGTAATCTTTAATTTGTTATGTAATGTTCATTATATATTTAATAATTGAGACATCATTTGAATGCATAACCTAACCCAAGGCATGACTCTGTTTTTTCAAACAGAATGAAACAGAGCATCTCAAGTGTCGACAAAATGTTATTAGATTCTCTTAATTGTTGCCAGTGCCGAATTTTGATATCTTAAACATTGAACTAATCTCTAATATGCCAACATTAGCTTGTAAATCTTGCAGGTTACAACGCTCATATGCCTTTTCGTTTTAATTGTTAAACTTACACCTGACAGATTATTATAATATGAAATCAAGCCAACTTCATTAAACGAACACCTGACATATTACAACACTCATAATATTTAATTTTAGAACATACTACTCTGGATCCCGCCAACTTTGTTATTTAATGTTCATTATATATTTAATAAATGACAAATTATTCAAATACGAAATCAAGGCGTGACCCTGTTATTTCAAACAGTGTGAACTAAACTGGAACAAAGCATCTCAAGTGTCAAACAAAATATTATTCGATCCTCCTGCGAGGTGCTTTAATTTATTGTTATTTATCATTGTTGTCAAATTTACAAATTGACACACCAAACTTACCATTTTTACATTTTCACATGATAAAATCATATTAATATGCTTTTAAACTCATGGTAGTGGTAAAATTGATTAAACTTGTGTATTTATTAATTGAGTTTTTCGTTTTTGCGTTTCTTATATACACAATCATATCAACTCATTCTTAGACTCGTATAAATCTTTTGGATTTAATTATATTTAGTTAGTTTATATAAGAACTTTATAGAATATTATTTTGAATATGACAAACTATGAATTTGGATACATTTAATTTTAATTATTTGGATTTAAAATATATTTAAATGAAATTATGTTATTTTTATATTTTAACTATTTAATCATATATTTTTAATAGTTATTTATTAATAAAAATAAACTCTTATGAATTTGAGCACACTTATAATAAGGAAATTAATATTCAATAAGCCAAGTGGATGTAAATCTTACAGATTACAACACAGGCCTTTTCGATATTTATTGTTACACTTGCAACTTAAAAACAGGCGCATAATGTTTTTATTTGGTTCTAACTCATAACTAAAGTTTAAAGTAAAATCATAGTACATCACAGTGAAGGCTATTCATCAAAGGTTTCTTAACAACATGAAACACAGATAACACACTAATAACTATTATTACAATATATTGTCTTCTCACAATTTTCTAAATTTAAGATAACAAAAAGGCATTCAATAGGCAACATCAAAGTCCTTAACCATGCGTAACAGCAGCAAAGCTCCTTATTCCTTGACGCAGAACTCAATATTTGAATAAGAGGAACGTTCAGAGTAGTGATAGCTATGTCACTTGCATCCAGTAGACAAGACATAATGAAAAATAAAAAAGATAAAACATAATCAGCTAAGAACAGAATATTTTTAGCAAGTAGAAGATAAAATAAAAAAGAAAATGAAAACTCATTTAAATTATAATACTTGAAAAAGAAAGGTGGAGTTAATTTATTACCTCAAGGGAAATTTGTTATAGATATTCAACCAAATCTTTTGAAACAGAGAGCCCATGCAACATAAAGTTGATCTACCAAGTGACCAAACCTTCTAAAAAATTTGTGTCTCCAAACTCGAATGAAGAAGAGAGAACCGCAAACTCCCCAAAAGCCTGTTGCAAACCCAACTCCCATACCAAGATATAATGACTTTAGAAAGTTGTCGTCTTCATTTCGTTCAGCTAGTTTTGAGTTGTCATGAGTTTCTTTGTTTTTGTTGCACTTTCTTGGAAGAGGAGCTCCACAAAGTTCATGATTGCCAACAAAACTCCACGAATCAAAACTTTGAATTTGGGTTCCCAATGGAATTTGCCCAGTGAAATCGTTGTAGGAAAGGTTCAAATAATCAAGAAAAGACAAATCAGAAATGGTGGAAGGAATTTCTCCAGAAAGTCTATTGTAGCTGAGATCAAGAGATTCCAAATTTGTCATGTCTCCAATTTCTGTAGGAATCTTTCCAGTCAACTGGTTTAGAGACAAATTCAAGGTCTGCATTTGGCTTGTACCAAACAATTCTTTGGGAATTTCTCCAAACAAGATATTAGCTGAAAGATCAATAACGCCACCTTTAGGATATGCAACACGATAAAATTTGTATTCTAATTCTCTTCCTTTAGTAAACACTTCTATCGTTTCGGTGTACCAATATGTCGCAGAATGTGGAGGCGTGAGGTTATATAGGCAATGAGGTATGGATCCAAAAAGCATATTTTCAGCAAGATCAAGTATTATCAAAAAAGAAAGGTTGCACAATTGTGATGGAATATTGCCTATAAATTGGTTGGTCCTCAAATTAATAGCTAACAACTTTTGAGCCATGAGATTTGGCAAACTTCCAGAAAATTGATTTCCCTCTAGAGTAAGGAGTTGCAAATTTGTCCAGTTTAATAGGTCTAAAGACAATTTTCCAAAGAAATTGTTATCACGCAAAACCAATGCATCAAGATTCAATGAGGCCAGGGAGGGAGGAAGCTTACCGGTTAGCTTATTACTCCGCAAGTTAAGGTAACTTAGTTGTCTCCAATTTGCCCAACAGTCAGGAAGTATCCCACTTAAATGATTGTATGATAAGTCCAAGTAAAACAACTTGTTTTTCCCATTACTCTGTGGATGACACAATAATGGGAAAATAGATCCTGAAAAGGAGTTGTGAGATGCCTGAAAAAAGGAGACATTTGCTGATATGTGCGGGAGGCCTCCACTGAAATTATTATGATCTAAATTTACATCTTGTGAGTTTAGTGTCACATTGGATATGTCTGCACTAATGAAGTTGTTTGATAGGTCAACCAAATTAATTCTTTCTATGAAGCTCCAAATTATATCTGCATCAATGTTTGAAATCATTGATCTAGAAAGCATAAGCTCTTCTAGGGAACTCTGTGTGTATAGCCATGCTGGAAAATTGGGACCTAAGCTTGTATTTTCTGAAGCAAAATATTCAAGTTGAAATGGTGGGACCCAATTAGGATCAAAGTCAAACTGGAAACCAGTTGAACTCAAATACAATTCTAGTAAGTTTGATAGATTAGCAAAATTCCTCTCTGAAAGGACACCTGCCCAAGAGTTGTATTCAATGTGTAAATCACCCAACTTGTGGAGTTGTCCAAGGCTTTCTGGAAGATTTCCACTGAAATAATTGTTGGACAAATCCAATGAAATTAAAGAAGAAAGGTTTCCAACAAGTGATGGAATTGATCCTTCAAATTTATTATAGGATAATGACAAATACTTTAGGTTTGGAAGCTTGAACAAGGCTATTGGTAATCCACCATAGAAATTGTTTTGACTAAGGTCAATAGAAGAGATGTCTTTGGTGACATTAAAGAATGAATCAGGTAATTTTGAGCTGATATCGTTGTCTGAAAGAACAAGAGCTTTAAGAGATGTAAAATTGACATAGTTGTAGGATGGAAAATCTCTCAACCCACAACTTACCAAGCGCAATTCGGATAGTGAAGGCAGCATAGCCACATGCTGGAGCCATTTGGGTTCACTTCCAATGTCAGTGGCACTAAGGTAAAGATATTTTACTGAGGAAAGTTGAGAAAGCCAGCGAAGATCATTTAGTGCAATAAAATTTTATTGATTGGTTGTTTGATATGTCTCTATGTAAAGGAAACTTAGAGACTTGGCATGGTGGAATACGCACACTTGTGAAATGATTAATGCTCAAATCCAAATAGTTAAGAAATTCAAGTTGAAGAAGAGAGAGATCAATCACACCTCGTAATTCATGATTGGCTAGATCAAGCTTTGTAACTCTGCCAGTGATGTTGTCACAATGAACTCCCTCCCATAAACAGCAATCTTCTTGACTGGTCCATAAAGAGAGTTGGTTTGAAGAATTCACGACTCCTTGTTTGAAGATCAAAAGTATGCTTTGATCATTTTCATTGCATCGAACTTCCTTGCTCGAATTACATGTGCTGTTGTTGAATGTTGTTGCAAATAGCAAGAGCAATAAAACGGATGAAATTTGTGAAGGGAAGCTCCTCATTGTGTTTGATTTGAGTAGAATATTAGAATGTACTCTAGCCATGGTGTATATATATATATAAGTTCTGAAAATATTAAAAAAAAAAAAAAGCTGGAGATTCGAAGATAAAGGACATCTAATTTCAAATATTAAAAGTAGTCATTGCATGTCATTTTCCTCTTCTAACCATTCGAATTCTTCAAATCTTTTTTCTTCGACATAAATGCATCCATGATCACCCATGATAACCCATCACCTATACTAAACAAACACCACAAAATTTTGAGGTAAAAAAGACACATACTTAATTGCTGCATTTGAAAAGTCTTCCTTCCAAATCAAATAACTCAATCATAATATGTACTCATAATTATTAGATGGAATCCACACGGAGGAGCTTCTTTCTTGCCCATCTCACCAATCTTCATTGGCAAATCCATATTCTTTATTCTTTACCGTCACAATATTAGCTCCATGTAAGCCACAGTCACTTTGTTGTTTTGTAAGATTATAAAGAATATTTAAAATTATTATTTATACAGAATTAAAAGGCACCTAATTTTATGTTGAAAGGTTAATAGTTTCTTAAAAAAATGAAAAGGAACGTTCAATTTTTTTTTAATATGATTTTAAAAAAATCCCTTCTCAATTTTATCCGTTAAATTTGATTTCGCTGTAAAATAGTCTTGTCATTTTTTAATGCATTCGTTGGCTCTTTGTTTAAATTTTGTACCTGGGACCTATAAGTAATTTATTTCTTTGAAATGGATATAATAAAGTTTATTTTTTCCTGAAACATGTTTAATCCATAGAAATATTTGTATGGAAATTAATGTTGGCAATTATTCGTTCAGTATAGTAGTACATATGAATGGAACCAGTTCCCCTACCTATTTAAAAGATAGGTGGGGGAAGCTTATTTAGATGGTCCATATCTAATTTTGTTTATATAATGAATTTTAAATGAAAAAAAAAATCATTGTTAAAAAAATGTTAATTAAAAAATTATTTTTATTTTAGATTATCTAACCATTAAAATAATTGTTTTTGAAAAAACAAAAGGGCCTTCCTTGAGGAACATGAAGATGAGAATGTTAGAATCGTTGACGTGCAAGGCCACATATTTAAATGATGCCGACGACGCTGCAATTTTAAATACTTATAAAGAATTTTTTTAATAATAATATTTTAATCTAACAATATTTATTTTATTAAATTTAATTTAATATGTTAGTGTTTGAGAATTTTTTATGTCAGCACTTGTTGTTAATGCAATTAATTTATTTGAGTAGAATGAACTCACTGAAGTCTTTATTTACATGATCAGGAGGTGTATATGATGTGAAGATCATTGTAAATTAAGTGTTGCTTAAAGAATATAATGGAAAATCAAAAGTAAACAAACTTTTAAATGCCTTAAATTGAAGGCCAAAAAATGCCTAATAAAAAAATCTATATACTTATTTTTTAGGGTCAAGTCTTCTACTACGTCCAAGTCTTCCTGTCTTTTGAAGGAAAAATTGGAACATTAATATATTCATTTTCACAAATTGTTTGAACGTTTCAAAAGGTAATTTACGACAGATTAGATAATTGTTTCACCACAAATGCAAATAGACCATTCAACTAGAGGTTATTTACCAATACAATCGTTAGTTTTTAAAGTGAGAAAAATACCCTATAAATTATTATTTAGACCTTTTAATTTCAAACGAGAATGTTTGCTAATTATTCAAACATTAAAACATATTTATTTATTGAAATAAAAAATAATTTTTTTTATCTTTTTTTTTTTTTGCTATGATATGAGAAAATTAATTAATGTATTTCTTTTTCTTTTTTTTGGTATCCTGAGTTCAATTATACTACTATATATACTTTTATTTTTGGTCTTATCCATGACGCTTGTAAAGTCTACATCCCAAACTACACTCAATTATTTCAGTCTTTCCACACATTAATGGAATCAACCAAGGAGCTTCCCTTCGTATTATCTCTTTCAATTTTCCTTTGGTTAAAGATATTTTGCCAATTTCGTCAAAAATATCATTTTCTGCTATGCGATTTTTTTGGTGTTGTGCGATTATCTTTTTGTAGTGGTGTGACGATCAAAATATACCCATCGAGAAGTAGAACATGAATGGGACTTTAAAAACACTACGATGTTTTTTTAAAACCCTTTGAGCCACTTGGTGTCCGGCGCTTTATATGGATCTCCTCATGAGGTTTTTTAAACAAGATGGGATTAAACTATATTTGCTCTCTTTATAGTTTACTTGATCTACCAATAGATCAAGTATCCTTGGATAATTATTGTAGTCTGCCTAATCCACCACTAAACCAAATACCCTTAGGTAACTAAGGTTTTGGAAAATAAAAAAAACATCTAAATGCCCAAAAAAATCTATAACCACGTTTTTTTAATAGTCAAGTCTTCTAAATACTTTAAAGTTACCTGTCTTTCATAACCAATAATAATAATAATAACAATTACCGTCCTTACACATACAATCGTTAGGTTTTCATTAAAGTAAGAAAAATACCCTATAAATTATTATTTAGACCTTTTAATTTCAAACCAGAATGTTTGCAAATTATTCAAACATTAAAAAAATATTGGGAGAATTGCGAAAAAAAATACCTCATTAGCAAATTAATTTCCAAATGGGACCTGAAAAGATCTTGTGCACACGGGGAAGATATTGTGCACATAGGGGAAGATTTGTGCACACAGGCGGAATTATTTTGCATACGCATAGAGAAGAGTATTGCACATATGGAAGATCGTATGCACACAGGGGAAGATATTATGTGCACACCCAAAATATCCTCTATACATCGGGGTCCCATT
The DNA here is from genome assembly GCA_963855925.1 of Inga laurina. Classification (NCBI taxonomy): domain Eukaryota; kingdom Viridiplantae; phylum Streptophyta; class Magnoliopsida; order Fabales; family Fabaceae; genus Inga; species Inga laurina. Next base: position 22,802,684 of record OY979704.1, read on the forward strand.
TGGCAATTATTTTGCCAATGAGGTATTTTCCCAAAAATATTTATATAATGAAATAAAAAATAATTTGTTTTAGTTTTTATTTTTTGTTATGAAATGAGAATATTAATGTGTGTGTGTGTGTATTTTTTTGTATACTGAGTTCAACTATACATGCATTTTTTCTCATCTGTGACGCTAGTAAAGTCTTCGTCCCAAACTACACTCAATTATTTCAGTCTTTCCACACATTAATGAAACCAACCAAGGAGCTTGCAATCTTATTATCTCTTTCAATTTTCCTTTGGTGAAAGAGATTTTGCCAATTTCGTCAAAAATATCATTTTCGCCTATATATGCGATTTTTTTTGGTGTTGTGTGATTATATTTTGCTAGTGGCGCGACGATGAAAATATATACTCTTCGAGAAGTAGAACACGAACAAGTTTGCTACTTGTATGCTGTAAGGGAAAATTCATAGATAACATTTTGATCTTCTGAAGCTTATTGAAGATGCCACCACCTCCTCTTTGAAAGAGGCGGTACCTAATGAGGGTTGCTTAGACTTTTTTTGCATTTTGTTATGTATTTTGATGTGAACTTTTAGATCTATAACTCTTTTATGAGTTAACTAGCACATACTCCCCCGCGCGTTGCGCGGGGAGCACTTAATTTCACACACATTTCACATTCACAACAACAACGATTGCTCTGACATTAACATTGACATCATAAAGAACAACAATGAAGCCACAGGAACAAATTACATGCAAACAGTCGAAAACAATGAAATAAACAACTTCTGCTTCGAGTTCACAAGTTTCTAAAAACATAATTGCAATGAAACAGGGACCATCAATCACCCTGGAATCAGTAACAACAAATCGGAAATGTTAATTACCCAAGTTACTAAATATTTCCTTGTAGACAACATTTGTAGTTGTCCTCCTTTCTTGATTGCCATCATTTGCAACATAGAAATTCACTGATGCTATGTCAGGGTGCTAGGCACGTCAGCAAAATCTGATACGTTTATTGCTTGTGAACAGTGAATTTGGATGGGAGAAGAAATCGTATCCGTCCGTTTCTTATGAACAGTAATTTTGGTGGAAGAGTTTTATGTGATATATAGATGTATTCAGTATCTCAAAAAAAAAAAAAAGGAATATTGAAGACACATATCATGACAGTGACATGAGAGTGAAACAGTGGAAATGTCATGGCTTTTTTTTTTTTTTTTTTTTTTTTATAAAAAAGAAACAAACAATGAAAATAAAATCAATACTAGTTAATGTGAATATAACAAAATAGTTGGAAATTTGCAACATTCTCTAATATAATTTTTTTTTGAGCAAACAGACAATATTATTAATACCAAAACAAATCAAGTATATAAACACTAAAAACCGAAGCCAAAGAAAACTCTCAAAAATACCTAATATTACAACCTAACCCTCATACTCAAAATTAAAACCAAGAAAAATAACATATCCATATCATTCCTATATTAGTATACCACAGGGGGCAAAAAAAAAAACCCCCTAACAGCCAATTCCTATTTTTTCAGTTGAAGAGTTTCCAACACTAGTCAGGTCATCAAGTAGGATCTTAATCCGGGTGGTGGTTTATATAAATGATAAATATATATTTTATAATGAAATAAATATAAATTTTGAGATATATTTGATTAAATTTATTAATATTTTATATTTAGTGTTACCTGATTGTTGAGGGCACTATAAATAAAAAACAAATGATTAAAATAAATAAAAACATATTTAAAATGAGCGTCAATAAAAAAATTTGAATTGAAACCACTTACTTTTAAATAAAATCACTTCATCTCTATTTTTACTCTCAGTATCCCGTCAAATAATCTATATGTCTTGATTGTATTATTATTAAAATGAAAAACAATAGAGATTAGAATAATTCATGTAAAACATTTGGTGGCGTGGTTGAAGTAAGAAGGGACATTTTGGGTCATCTTCACATGTGAATAGAAGACTAGGGCTTAGCCGCCGTTTGTCTCTGGTCCTCCCTTTCCCACGTGGTGGGCCCTCCCATGTGTTTCATATTGGAAAATCAAAAGCAAACAATCATTTAATTGCATCCTCGTACGTCAAGAGAGTATGTTTTGGTTTAAGTCGGCAGTTGTTTAAAATTGATGAAGAACCATATATAATTAAGTAGTATAAATTACGAATCGTAATATATACTTGTCAACACTAGAGATCAAGCCAATTACAAGGATTAATTTAAAATTAAACACATGGCATGATCTGTAGATAAGAGTTCAGGCTTGTATAACGTTGCATTCCAGATTGATGTAATTTTCAACTAACCTTAATTAAATTCCAATATTTGAACTTATTCAAGTGTTCGTAGCCTTTTTTGCTTAGCTAGCTTATGACACTATTGTATGCTTATAAATGTGGTAGGTCGATTGCTATCAAATAATTAATTTCTGATTATTATCCTATTCTTTTAGTATTTTCTTATATTTAAATTAACTGGGAAATGTTAATTGTGTGAATATAATCAAGCCAAATTAATCAACTAAATTTATGGTATCAGGTGCACACAACAAAATTCTCTATGGGTAGATATGTACCTCAACCCTAATTTAATCAGTAAATGAATTCAATGAAGTCTTTTTATTGTATAAATAAAAGTTGAGAAAACAATTTCCAGCAAATTGTTATTCAATAGCTAATAAACATTTAAATGGCTGAAAAAAATTTTAATGACGACTTATCATGTTCTTCCTCAAGTCTTCTAATACTTCCAAATCCTCCAACCTTTTCAACAAAGACCCATAATTATTATGTTTGAAAAGTCTTCTTCCTAAATTTTCGTTAGCTCATCAATGGAATCGACAAACTTATTTGAACATTTTAAAAAAGTAATATGAACTTTTTGACGAGTTATAAAGTCTTCATCCCACATAACTTTTTGACGAGTTATAAAGTCTTCATCCCACATATTTGAACTATTTAATTTTTTTTTAAAATTTGCTTTAGAATTTTATATTTATAAGCTTAAAATCTTCAATTTCTCACCGGTTTGGCCCCGGTTTAGCTCTGATTTGACCCCAATCTAACCCATTGACCCTTAACCCAGTACCCCAACCAATTCAGTATCCGATCCAACTTTTAATACCTTGCTCAAATCATAACATGTACTCATTAATGCATGGATGGGACCCACACGGAGGAGCTTCTTATCTTCTTTCCTGCACATCTCACCCATCTTCATTTAGTGTGTGTTTGGAAAAGCTTATTTTTGTCCAAAACGTGCTTATAATTCGTGATTCACGGTATACGAGGTAAGTATGTGAGAGGAGTTTTTTCTCGGCTTGCGTAATAAGTCCGTTTTTACTGTGCAAAAAGCTTAAACAAACACGCACTTACAATTGTAGCTGCATGGGAGTTACATTAGCTTTGTTTGAATTGACGTTTGAAGAGTTTATAAGTGTTTTTTTATATAAATTGAAATAAAATTTCTCTCACATATTTTACTCGTACCCCGTAAATCCTGATTAAAAAAACTACTTTTAATGGTTCAAATCGCTATTCCAAATGATGTTAATATATAACTTGTTTGCAAGTAAAAAGAAAAGTCACCCACAAGAGTCTTCTTTTTGAGCCGCTGTTTAGAAAGATTATTCAATTATACGTGGTTTCCCCCTGACATCCATTTACTACTACAAAAAAGTAAAACTGTGGCGCTTATAATTGCATTAACTTTGGCGCTAGAGAAGTGTCACATATTTGAACGCCACTAAAAAAAGCTGTGGCGCTTCCAAGCGCCACAACATTTAAAAAAAAAAATTTTTTAAAAAATACCCTTCTGTGGTGCTTGTTTGAGGAAGTGCCACAGGAAGGGGGCCTCCTGTAGCGCTTGCGTCAGCAAAGGCCACAGGAGGGGGGTCCTACTGTGGCGCTTACGTCAGCAAGCGCCACAGGAGACCCCCCTCCTGTGGCACTTCCTCAAACAAGCGTCACAGGAGGGTCCTTTTTTTTCTTTCTTCTTCTTCTTTTTTTTCCTGTGGCCCTTTTTTATGCTTCCTGATTGTGAAGCTTTATATAAAATGAGTGGCTTTCGTGTTTATCATCTCCATAAATTGTCAATCTTTCTATTTTATATTTCAACCTATTATATATATATATATATATATATATATAATTTTCACATTTAAAATTCAAGTTCCCCAACAATAATGTTCTTACATTAATACTCTCCAAAGCTAACATAAAAAATATCACAATACAAGAACTTGATATGTGAACACAGTACATCAACAACTAATTAAGTAAATTAAAATATTACTAAAAAACGCAAGCTTGTCGGCAAAAATATTTAAATAAAGCAAAAAGGCAAACGAAACAAGCTAGGTTTTCACTCTTTCCTATTAAATTAGGAACAAAAAGGCAAACGTTATATTACGGTTTATCTTGACAAAAAAAAAATTTAAACAAAGCAAGCTAGAATGAAACAGTCTTCTTCTTACAAATCTATTAATTGACCAGCGCAGGGAGTGGGAGACCAAGTTGGTGATGCTAGCTTGAGTGACGAGTGAGCGTATGGGTGTGTTTTTTAGTGTGAAGATGATAGGAAATGGAGGGAGGGGGCCGACGGATCTGTTAGATCTCATGTTTTGATGATAATAAAGAATATTATGAAAAAGATTTGATTAATAAATAAGTTTGAACAAAGTGATAACAGGGAAAAGCATCACTTGAAGTAAGCATTGGAGTAATGAAAAAAAGGCCAAGAGAAAAAGCTGAGAAACTTGATCAGAAGCAAGTTCTTTATGGCATTACTCGAGTAAGTACTCGAGTAATAAGACAGAAACTTGAAGTAACTTGAGGCACCTTCCAGTAACCTGCCAACGTTACTAGAGTAAGTACTCGAGTAATAGTGTAAATAATTTCAAGTTGCTCTCGGCCTGCCAACGTTACTCGAGTAACCAGGTAAATAACTTGGAGTTGCTCTCGGCCTGCCAACGTTACTCGAGTATGTACTCGAGTAACCATGTAAAAGACATCCAGTTGCTCTCGGCCTGCCAACAATACTCGAGTATGTACTCGAGTCCCCTGTTTCAAGAAATGTGTTGCTCTCGGCATTTTCAATCCTGCCAACGTTACTCGAGTAGCTACTCGAGTACCTCACTGTGGTAATAAAAAAAAAAAAACCTGAAGGTAGTACTCGAATAACTTGATGTATTTTTATCACACTTCACTCGAGGCACTATTCAAGTATGCAGGTAATTAATGACTCATTTAAAGTGGATTACTCGAGTATGCAGAGTTATTTTGAGGAAAAACCTCAAGTCATTACCCGAGTAAGCTATGCACATAAATTGAGTTTACTCGAGTATGTACTCGAGTAACAAGCTAATCAAACTTGATGTGCTCTCGGCCTTTGAAATCCTGCCAATATTACTGGAGTAAAGCATCGAGTAACCTAAAGTTTATTTAAAGGTTTACTTGAGTTGGTATCCAAGTAACCTATGAAGAAAAGAGTGCATTACCTAAGTAGGTACCCGAGTAAACAAGTAATTCCAAAGGTTTGAAATTTTATTTATTCCATGCACTACCCGAGTAATGTTGTATTTGTTTGTTGACTTGCAGTTCATCAAAGTTTTTCCGATAATACTCGAGTAAACTTTAATGAATACTCGAGTAACTACTCGAGTATGAAAACCCGGAAATTCAGAAATCATTCCAACGTTCATTGTTTTGTTTCCTATATGATTAACCTTTCATTATATTAGTATTCTTAACATATTTACAGATAAACAATGAAGAGATCTTAACAAATAAGGAAAGTCAAATGTAACGTTCAAATACTATCTACCGCCAACGGATATTTTCAAAATACTGGAAAAGTCAACAATGGCTGTGTACTCTCCAACAGACGAGAAGAAAATGTTACAACGGTCTTTACCAACACTCCTATAAATATAGGAACATCCAAGCAGAGAAAGAACAACAAGTACACACACGAACATATCATCAAGTTCATTACTCTGTTTTACATTATACTTGTAATTTTATGCTTCAGTGATTCTTATTCACTCTGTGAGAGAGATATTTCATTCAAACTCAATATTTGTTATTGAGATAACTTAAGATTGTGGAATCTTGAGTTGGGATTGGATTACAACTTGTAAGGGGGAGCGAGTATCCAGGTGAAGGAACTTGCTTGTACTGAGGTGCCAAGAACCCACTGAATCTTGAAAGTTATAGTGAAACTCTCAGAGAAGCTCTGAGGACTGGACGTAGGTCAAAGTGGTTGTGGCCGAACCAGTATAACTCCCGGTGTACACTTCGGTGATATTTCTCCTTACTCTTTACTGTTTTAATTTCACCGTCAAGTTTTATATTTGCAACGAAATTTTTTAGTATCACCCAATTCACCCCCTCTTGGGTGAAACGCTTGCTCTAACAGGATCCACTAAGAAGATGAGAAAGGGAAAGTAATTTAATGGAGGAGAGAGTAGTTGAATAATTAAAGTGGAGTAGTAGTCAAAAAGAAAAGGAATGGGGGACGAACACGGGACCACTACGCGGGAAATGAAATAATTAAGAGATATACACTATCCATTTGAAATTTTTCCTTTTTTTTTTAGAAATGGGCAAGTGTGGCGCCTAACTATTTAGGCGCCACACATTGCCTCATCAGGTGCCTAGGTGCCACAACTGATATATTATATATCATGTGTGGCGCCTAACTATTTAGGCGCCACACATGATCTTTGATGCAGCTATGGTGCCTGGTGGGTCAGGCGCCACCTAACTTATTAGGCGCCACAGTTGGTACCAAAAAAAAATTATACAGGTAAAAAATAAAAAAAGGGAAGTTGTGGCACTTGTATAAAAACAAACACTTTAGGTAGCACTTCTTCAAGGAAGCGCCATCTAATATAATCAAGCAACTGTGACACTTCCTTGAGGAAGCGTCACCTATGGTGCCTTTTTTTAAAAAAAAAATTTAAAAAAAATCTAGAAAGAAGTTGTGGCACTTCTTTAAAGAAGTGCCACAAAAGGTGTGCCATTGATCCTTATTTTTGTAATAGTGGTTTGGATTGGCTTGAATATAAATGACTTTTATGATAATGGAAGAAAGAGTTGGTGGAAAAATATTTAAAAAAATCAAGTAACTATTTAAAAATTACTTTAAATATTAGGTGCTTTTGAAAAAATATTTTAAAGTAATTTTTGGAGTTGAAAATATACATTAAGGGTAAAATTGTAATAAGTTTGATAACACACTGGGTACAAATGAAAAAATATTTTAAGGGGTTAAAAGCACAAAAAAATATTTTAAAGTAATTTTTGAAGTTGAAAAAATACATTAAGAGTAAAAATATAATCAATCTGATAACACACTGGGTACAGCCGAACAAATATTTTAAGGGGTTAAAAGCACAAAAAAATATTTTAAAGTAATTTTTGAAGCTGAAAAAGTATATTAAAGGTAAAATTATAATCAGTCTGATAACATACTGGGTACAACTAAAAAAATATTCTAACACATATCGCACGAATCCAATTGGAAAAAGCAGCCCCTTACAGCTTAAATCAAATCGCTTGAATTGCTCAATTGTATGATTTTTTATTTATCATTCCAAACACCCAATTAACACTATCTCCTCCTTATCGTGCGAATTGGGTTGAAATCATGCATTTTTGGGCTGAAAACGTGTTACCAAACACACATTATGTTAATGAAAAATGTGTTTGTTAACATAGATGAATTTGTCAATGACCACTTTATAACTTATTAATATAATGACACTTATCAACAATAGCTAGTTTGATTAATATAGATGAACTTATCAATAACCACTCTATGACTGGTCAATATAGTCACATACACTTGTCAACAGGAGTTATTTTAATTAACATATATGAACTTTTGATTTTGTTATTTATTAGGGAAAATAATTAGCAGTATAGATCCTGTTAAGCTATTAATTCCAATAATAACCATCTAATAATTGAATTTCATTAAAGAATCAATAAGAATTTTGAAGTGGATTATTTAAAATTCACAATTCATTCTATTGGATTTGTGTAATCTAGTTATGAAATTAAACAAAGAAAAAAGAAAAGTTCAAATTGATGTCCATAAATTGTTAATGAGATTATTTTCCCTTATTGATAACACATAGAATCAATTATAAATTTCAGGTAAATTTATAGAGAAAACCAACTTGGGAAGGTGGTTGCCTTCTAATGGTGGTTCAACTCATTCCCGGGTGAGTTACTTGGTTTCATAAGTGGTATGCTTAAAGTTCATGACTAATTTTAGGCGATTTTAATAGTTTTTTTTTTTTTGGTTTTTTGCCATAGATTTTAATAGTTTAGTTCTAAGAAAAAGAAAAGTTCAAATTAATTCTGTAGGCTGTGAATAGAGCTGGGAATTCGGGTCTAGTCCGTCGGGCCGGCCCGTTTAGGCCTGAGCTCGTCAAGGGCCGGGCCTATGATTTGGAGGCTGCAAATGGAAGCGGGCCTAAAAGGACCGGCCCTGTAGCCCTGAGGGCCGGCCCTTTTAGGCCCGTTTAACTTTTTTTAAAAAAAAATGGGCACAAAACAATGGGCAGTAAGCATTGGTCAGAGGTAGAGTTAACCTAACATAACCCTCATATCAAAAATGCTCTCACATTGATTCAGACATCATTTGAAGCTTCTCTTTTTTGATTTCCTTTTTTTACATGTATACGCCAAAATCTAAATCAGGTGTTATATTATTACTGACATTTGAAGCTTGTAGGCTTGTTTGATTGTGGCTGTGAACTTATTTAATTGGTTATGAACATTAATTATGGTTTGGACTTAAGTTTTAGTGTTTGTGTTCTATTAAACTTGGATAATATTTATGTTTTAAATTAGTGTTGATGATATTTATGTTTTAAATTAGGTATTTTAGTCTTTATGAGAATAAGAAACAAAAAAGGAATGGCAAAAAAAAATGTAAACGGGCCAAAAGCTTGCGGGCCTAACTTAAACGGGCCGGGCCGCCCTAAAAGGGTACGGATTTGGACTCGGGCCAAAACGACGGGCCGGCCCGTTTTCCCAGCACTAGTTGTGAACGAAACTACCAATGTTCCTTCAATAAAATTTCAATAACTGAATGTTCTATTCATACTTTTTTTGTTAAAAACAAAATACTCTCTCCAGTTTTAGTTATAGGGCATAGTTTTAAAGCTTTATTTGATCCAAAATATAAGGCAAAGAGATGATATTTAATTATTTATCAGTTCACCTTTTCTCTTTTTTAACCATTAAACCAACACTTGAATGATTCAGATTTTATTATGATTCAGATTTGATTCTTTTATAAAATTATTATTAAAATGATAAATTATTAAAAAAATAATTAATTAACACAAATTGCTAAAATGATAAATTAACCAACACTTCGGTTTCTGCTGTTGAGTTTTTCAACCAAGTTACCACATAGGAAGTTGCTTTTCTTTTCTTTTGTTTTTTTTTTTTGAGTTAAAGGAGTAGATTCTACAAGTGGGACTGAAACTGCGAGGCTGCGACCTCCCACTTACAAAGAAGCATTCATGTCATTAGGCTACAAGGCCATCGGCTTCATTTTTTTTTTTAAATGTCCATAGCTTAGTGGTGAACAAGGAAAAAGACATTTATATTGGGTGAATAATATACATTAGTCTGCATAAGAATACTAAGAAACTTAAGAACCTGATAGAATTGCTTATGTGGCTCAGACCTTTAAAAGGGAACGTAGGAAGATACAAAAGAAAAGGGAAAGTTACTTTCTAATAACCAGAATGTTGAGCATACTATTTTGGAGAAAGAGCAGATTGTTTAGGATGTTTCAGACCTGACTTTGGTCAAAAGGGTATTTTGAGGACTATGTTAGTCATCTTTTGACTCTTTTTAAGCTGTTGCTGTGGCTGAGAGGAGGTAAGACTCATTTTGTAATCAGAGTGTAAATGAATCAAATCCAAAGAATGCTAATCCACATGTCTCTAGAAAGTGAAATAAGAGTCACAAATGAACATTTCATGAAGAAATCTTGTCACATCCCTGTCATTTTTCTAATGGAATTTTATAAGAAGGCAACAAGACATATTTATCAAATTTCTTATATAAAAGTGTAGAAGAAAGAGTAGGGCTTTGTCACAAAGTTCAAAAAAAAAAAAAAAAAAAGACCAGTAAGGTTCAGGCTTATTCCAATCTTCTCATCATCCCCCGCTTTTCTTTCTTTGATCTTCAGCAACCCCATCAAGAAAAAGAAGAAAGAAGAAAATCTGTTTTGAGTTACCAAACACGTATTTTCGTTATACCATTTTAAGTTTTAACCGTCTCAATTCCTTTCTATCTTAAATGTCTGCATGGTGCCTTGGTCCTATTACTGTCATGAAGGTCAATCATACACTTGAGGAATAAATAGCACCGAATTAGGAGAATTGTAAAAGAAGTTCACCCATGAATCAAACGACAAAGTTGACAAAATTGCAAGGATATAGATTAGGATGTCTAATTTGCATTTTGTTTTGTGATTTCACAATTAACATTTCACTATGCATAGGCATAGCCCCAGTCAGGGCCAAATGAGATCCTTCAAGCACTTGATAAATCAAATGGGCATAGCCCCAGTCAGGGCCAAATGAGATCTTTCAAGCACTTGATAAATCAAATGAAAAGAAGGAACTGAAGAACTATAAAGCTATACTTGTACAAATAAAAAGTTACTGAAGATTTAGGAAAGGTGAAGAAGTACTCATCAATGATGTTTTACATCAGAAATGACAAAAAATAGATGCCCATTTGTAAATCACTAATTGGTAATATATGTGTATTTGAATGTGTGTGTGTGTGTATTCATGTATAATGAAATGGAAACATGTGCTTGATTATCCTACAAAAGCAAGCAAATCTAACACTGACATCGGTAAATAAAGATGAACTTGTAAATAAGAGACATGCTGGAAGTTTGAATAAGATATCACATACGAAGTAACATGTTTCGACAATGAAATATTAAACAGTTCTAAACTTCAGGAAGCTGAAACACAGGAAAGAGAGCATACAAGTATGTTGAACATGGTTCCCATTGAGACGCATAAATATTCTTTAATGATATTGCCTTTGTTTGGCAAGTAATTGTAGATATGCATAAGTCACAGAGCAATAACTTGTGTGTGCTTCCTTAAGAACCATTATCTCACTCACATACGCTCTGGAACAAGGTTTCCCTCCTAGTCTACTTGTGCTTTATACTTTTGATATTAGAAATCAGTTCCCTCTGGTTTTTTTTTTCCCTGTTTCCTTGATTCCTATAAAACACTCTATATAGAGTTGTCTCATTTCTCTTTTATTAACACAATTTTCTTCTTCTAAACAAAAGTTAAAAGAAAATAAGAAACATGGAAAAATTACAACACACCAAAGAAAAGCTAAATATCATAAGAAGCAAACCTGTTGAACAACAAATGGTTCCGTGTCAAGACTAAAAGGTTTGGTCAAAATAGTAAGAAACCCATTTCGATTGCCAAAAACAATGTCAGTGAATGGCCAATCACCCACCTCCAATGATATACTCATGCTGAGACACGAATCCTAAAAATATGAAACAAAACTAAGTTAAAATGAGTTCTTCTAGATTCTTCTTTACCATGATTAGTTTTGATGATTCACAACCGAAATGCTTTTCAATTTCATCAGCTGATCCAGCTGGTTTCTTCACTCCTATAGCATGCAAATACATACATACATCAACACCAACACCAACACTACATTATTGCTAGCAATCCAAATGAATATTTCACATGCCTAACGTTTAAAGATAGAAGACATGTCTCAAAACAAAAGGTTACGAATCAAAAGAAACACTTACTATGCCTTATGACTCTAATCCCAATTGCCTCCTCAACTGCCTTAGCTTTGGAACCATCAGGGTCATACTCATGTAGTCCTAATTCATCAGACACAAGTAACATAAAAGTCCTGTGAGTAACATCCCCGTACCAAAAAATTCAGAACATATTCCTTCATGACTAAAATGCACCAATATATACACTGATACAGACAGATAATGGCAGACACACCTCAGACAACAAAATGTACGTGTTTTAGATACGTAACGGCTTAGAAGTACCCGCAATTCAAGATCCACACGATGAAATATATAGTGTTTATAAATAATTTAAGTGCCATGTCTATTTGATAACATGATTCTATATTTGAAAGTACAGCTTCTTCATAGCTTAAGGAATACCATACAGCTCCAATTCTGAACTAGCTTCAGACTAAACTTACCAGCAGAATTACTGAAGATGGCAACGTCAGGACTCCGATTTACAAAGTTCCAGCGAAGAAGCAAGAGGATGCCAAGGGGTCAAACTGTAAGGAGCAGTAATGATATTATCCTTATCAAAGACGACCCCTTTGAAACCCCTTCTTCGCAGCTCAACCCAATCAATGTACCTTAAATCCGGAACAGAGACATGGGGCAGTGCTAATTTGGGCTCTTTCACAAACATAAACGTCGAATAAATGGCCTCCAAGTTTATTCTCTGCCCTAACGCCGCTTTCATATCTGCCAACCCCATGTTCGTGAAATGTACCCTCGTTTCCTCGTCGTTCTCGCAACCCTTTTGCTCGTCTTCTTGCGGAAGCTTTTGGTGTGTGGGTTCTTGGTGTTGATTATTGGTGTCTTTGAGGCCAATAGAAAGAAGGAATTGGAGAAATAGAGGAAGTCTCTGGCTCTGGCAGTGATTTGAATTGGAATTGACGAAACTGTGCGGATGTCGCAAAGTCAGAGCGGAGAAATCTCTGACGGGGATTTTGTTGTGAGTAGTAGAAAGTGAAAGAGTGGTGAGGTTTCTCTGGTGATGGGCATGGCGATGAAAATTCAGTGGTTTTGGAGGGACGGGACAGCAACTCGGAAGGGAAGCAGCTACAGCAGCCGCAGGCATTGTTAGTTAAATTGCAGAGCTTGGGCCATTCTTGAAATCTGACATGACAAAAATCAAAGAAATAAGTTTTCAAAAAAAAAAAAAATCAAAGAAAGAGAACTAATTGCAAAATCTTGATTTTCTAAAAAAAATATAAAAACATCCTTTTTAATACTAAAAATTATTTGATTTAAAATTTTGTTTTAGTCATAACCTCTTCAGAATAGTTTTTGACAATTGATTGTTATAAATTAATTAATTTTATAATTAAATTTTTAAAAATATATTTTATCCAAATTTTATTCTTTTCAATATTCATCCAAACACATATTCTCACTATTCATCCCCAACTGGAGGAAGAAAGTGAGCAAGGTTAAGTGAATATTTAGAATAGCTTATTTTTAGGAAATAAGCATTTATTACATAAGTCGAGACAAGACTCCTCTCAAAAGCAATGGTCATGCAATGAAACAAGAGACAAGGGGGAAGAGTTCAAGCAATCATTTCATGAAGTAAGTTGATGATGAAGATGACTACAATGTTTCGGTCTAGTTGATCAAAGTTCCGTTTTGTTCCAACTTATTGTGTGTTATAAGTTGACAGTTTAATTAGTGTAAGTGTTAATTTGAGGGATGAGTTGGATATGTTAAAAGTGTCATTAGCTAAGTGAGTTATGCAATAAGGGCATTGTAAAATGATTTAGAGTGTGGGACGTAGAATCCTCACCAAAGACAGAGGGTTAACATGAGTCTCTCTTCAAGATCATTAGAGTTAGGGTTAGTGGTTAATCACTTTTAAGTGAGGGATGATTATTGTGAAACCCAAGTGGATTCATTCATTGTTGTATTGCTCTTGGTCAATGTTCTTTAAACTAGACCGGACAGTCCGGCTGGTCCACTCGCCGCTCAAAGAAGAAGACGATCCAAGTCAGGCATAAAAACCATCTTTCATTTTTAGCCGTTTTGGGCCTGTATGAATCCGTCATTGGACCGGAAACCGTAGTCAATCTGGAAGCCAGAACAGTCTTTACGTAACCGTCCGGGTTGAAGCTCATGAAGAAGATGAAAGAAAAATAAACAGTGGTCGCCGGAGTCACAGAAGGTGAGGAGGGACGACGAAAAACGCTTCTGATGAAGAAAGAGAAATAGTATTTTATTCACTTACACAGTGTTGGATATGCTTTTATCGTTGGGGAGTCCAAGTCCACGGCGATGGTTTCTATATCATATTCATCTTCATTCTACTCCCTTGTTTTTTAATATAAGGCATAATTAATATATAATTAGTTAATGACAGAATTTGATTGGCGAGTAGAGAAGGGAAAAGATAAAGAAACCCTCATTTAAATAATCATAATTAAAAAAAAACTAATTTATTACCTCAAGGGAAATTTGTTGCTTACATTCAATCATAGCTTTTGCAACATAGGGCCTTGGCAACATAAAGTAGATCTCCCAAATCATTAAACCATCAGAAAAATTTGTGTCTCCATGCTCTGATGAGAAAGAGAGAACCACAAACTCCCCAGAAACCCATTGCAAATCCAATGCCCATACCAAGATACAATGACTTTAGAAAGTTGTCATCTTCATTTCCTTCACCTAGCTTTGAGTTGTTATGAATTTCTTCTTTTTCATTGCACTTCCTTAGAAGAGGATCTCCACAAAGTTCATGATTGCCAACAAAACTCCAGGAATCAAAACTTTGAATTTGGGTTCCCAATGGAATTTGCCCAATGAAATTGTTGTATGAGAGGTTCAAATAATCAAGAAAAGACAGATTAGAAATGGTGGAAGGAAGTTCTTCAGAAAGTCTATTGTAGCTGAGATTAAGAGATTCCAAATATGTAACGTCTCCAATTTCTATAGGAATTTTTCCAGTCAATTGGTTTCGAGATAAATTCAAGGTCTACATTTGACTTGTAACAGATAGTTCTTTAGGAATTTCTCCAGACAAGATATTAGCAGAAAGATCTATAACGCCACTTTGAGGATCAAAAGCACGATCAAATTTGTAGTCTAATTTTCTTCCTTTAGTAAATACATGTATCGTTTCAGTGCCCCAATATGACCCAGAATTTGGAGGCATGAGCTTATATAGGCAATGAGTTATGGATCTAGAAAGCTTATTTTCAGCAAGATCAAGGATTGTCAAATGAGAGAGGTTGCATAATTGTGATGGAATGTTGCCTATAAATTAATTGGTCCTCAATTTAAAACTACCAAATTTGGCCCCATAGAATTTGGCAAACTTCCAGAAAATTTATTTTGCTCTAAAAAGAGGTATTTCAAATGTGTCCAATTTAGCATGTTTAATGAAAATTTGCTAAAGAAACTATTATCACTCAAATCCAACAACTCAAGATTCAATAATGAAGCCAATGAGGGAGGAACTTTTCCTGTTAGCTTATTACTCCCCAAACTAAGGTAATTTAATTGTTTCCAGTTTGTCCAACAATCAGGAAGTGTTCCACTCAAATGATTATATGATAAGTCCAAATAAGGCAACTTGCTTTCTTCATGACTCTCAAGTTGGCACAATAACGAGAAAATAGATCCTGACAAAGAATTGTGAGATGCATCAAAGTAAGAGATATTTGCTAATAGTGTGACATTAGATATGTCTTCACTAATCAAGTTGTTTGAGATATCAACATAATCAATTCCTACTACAAAGCTCCAAAAGACATTTGCATCAATCATTGAAATCCTCGATCCAGAAAAATCTAGATATTCTAGAGATCGTTGTGTATACAGCCATGATGAAACATTAGGACCTATGCTTGTCATTATAAAAAAAATGGTATTTTGTAGCGGTGCAATTATAGCGATTAAATGAAACCGCTACAAATTATAGTATTTGTAGCGGTTTTAACCTAAACAGCTACAAATTTGTAGCGGCAAGCTACGCACCAAGTGGCGCGACAGATTAGCCGCGTTTTTTGTAGCGGTTGGGTAGACAAAACCGCTAGAAATTTGGCGCGAAATTCCCGCCAAAACTTGTAGCTATTATTTTGTAGCGGTTAATACACAGAAACCGCTACAATATTCCTGCCACAACAGTGTAGCGGTTATTTATAGCGGTTAAAGCAACAAAACCGCTACAAAATACCAAACGTCAGGTATTTGTAGCGGTTATAGGGATATAACCGCTACAGAATTTCAGGAGTCTCCACTTTTGTAGCGGTTCTGGGGAATAACCGCTACAGAATTTCAAAGGTTTTTGTAATTTGTAGCGGTTATTGTAGAACCGCTACAAATTTTTAGGGCCGTGGGTGTTTTGTAGCGGTTATGCTAGCGGTTATTGGAATAACTGCTACAAATATCTGGCCTATTTAAACCTCCGCCTCCCTCATTTCTCCGTTTGCTCATTTTGTTTCCTGAGGTTTCTCTGAGTGGTTTCTTCAAGATTTGAACATTCAGACGTCTGAATAAGAGTTTTTGCTACAGTATTTCTCAGTATTTGCACTTGAGGTACGTATATAACACGTATTTTATTTGTATTTGTATTTTTATTAGATTTTTGCATAATAATGTGATTAATTTTTTTTTTCTATAGTTGATATGGCTTCAAGAGAGGATAAGGGGAAGGCCCCTAAGGTCCCCAGACCGATTTTACGGGATGGCAGCAGCCGAGTAGGGGGCAGAGGGAGGGGGCAGCGAGGAGGCAGGGCGACCTCGGCATTTCAGCCCAGCCCCCCACAGTAGTTGGCCCTACCACAGGCACCACAGATGATCCCACAGGAGACGACCGCACCAGAGGTGCCTGAGTTTGGGGGGCCAGATATCAGCTTCGAGGATTACGACGAGGAGGAGTTCGAGATCCCGATTGGGATCAGGGAGATGGAGCAGTTCCTCCATGAGGAGGAGGCTCGGGAGCAGAACAACCCACGAGGGTCGTCTTCGCGGTCCATTGGGTTTGAGGTGCAGGTCCAAGGTAAATTAATTTTTTAATTTAATAAATTATTTATTTGAATTCGAAATGTTAACTTTGAATTACAATTTATTTAATGTGCGGTAAACTATGCAGATGAGCAGGGAAATGTTTCGACGAGGAGGCTAGACGTGGCCGGTGTGAACAGCATGGACCAGACCCTGCGAGTTATAGTGCTGTGGAATGAGGGCACTGACCAGCCCATCAACAATGGGGGTCACCTGCTCAATCGCTTTCTGAACGACCTGGGCACGAATTGGATGCGGTTCCCCCTTCACTTCAAGAAGTGGAGGCACATTCCGAGGGGGCTGAAGGACCAGGCTTGGGAGGAGGTGGTTCAGGTAATTAAAATTATTTAATTAATATTTTTTGTAATTAACTCTATTTAAATAATATTTTTTAAATTATGTTTTTTGTAATTATTGATATTTAAATAATTTTTTTTCAGCTGCGGTTTGTCGTCCGGGCCAACCGGAAGAGGTACGCCCTTGTGAAGATGGGTGACGCCTGGAGGAATAAGAGGAACCGTCTCTTCCACAAGGTGAATAAGGACGGGACGATGCCTCTGGAGCAGCTGATCGAGAGTGTCCTGGATGGCGTGCCACCGAACGACTGGGCGAGTTTCGTCCAGTTCAGGAGGAGCCTTGAGGGGCAGGTAATGTATTTATTAGATTTTTTATATATAATTTTGTAATTGTTAATTATTAAATTATAATTTCAATTTAATTGTATTTAATTTGAACTTTTTTAATTTTAAATGTTTTTTATTGTTTTAATACATTTAATATTGTTCTTTCCAAGAGCTTTCTCAGAGGAACACCAGGATCCATGCGCAGTAGACGATCCACCACACAGCAGGATCGAAGACCTTTGCTGTGACCTATAGCGAGCTGGTAACTTTTCAAAATATCACTGACTTTTAGCTGGTTATTTCATAATACTAATTGAATTTTGTAATTGTTTCAGGAGACGAAGGCACAGCAGGAGAACCGTCAGACGGACTATGGGGAGTTGTACACCATCACATACAGACACCGTGACGGGACTACGACCTCTCAGCAGGCAGAGGCGGCCATTGTAAGTAATTTTATTATTATAATTTTTATAAAACCAACTTAATAATGAAAAATGCTAATTAGTAATTGTTTCATAAAATGGCAGGAGCGGATGCAGCAGTCGCAGGCTGAGCTGCGACAGACCCAGCCTGAGGAGTCACAGGGGTCAGTGGACCCGACGGCTCCTTTGAAGGCAGGTCTGGCTCAGGCTGAGCACCCCGGATGCGTGCGGGGGATGGGGATAGGCCTAAACCTAGCATAGTCTATGGCAGGAGCGCCGCCTCTGAGGCTGGCAGCTCTAGAGGGGTCAGACGTCCGAGGGACGAGTCTATTGACCAGCTGCGGTCAGATTTGGAGCAGTAGATGGCACAGCAGCAGCAGCAGTAGATGCAGATGTAGCATATGCAGCAGATGCAGCTGCACACTGATTTGATCTATGCTCAGCAGACGCAGTGGCGTGAAATCGCGAACAACATGCTCGAGCGGTCATGGAGTTGCCTGTTCCCGGACGAGCAGCATCCACAGGTTCCCCCTGTCCCTCGCTACGTCGTCCCGAGTACTACTCCTCCTGCTCCTACTCCTGCTGATGATGATGGTGCGGTTCACTCTACGCAGCGGCCCGATCCAGCAACACCTGAGGGAGCCCCAGCTGAGGGAGCACCAGATGATCAGCCCCCAGCTACTTAGTTTAGGACATCTTTTTTTTTGTTGAAACATTTGTAAATATATATATATATATATATATATATATATGACTTTGTATTTCAGAACTTAAATTCTTATTGTGTTTAATATAATTATATTTATATTATTAGATCGTGTTGTTGAATTTATGAATATATATATATAATTGTAACGATATTATTTATATTTCTAAATTAAAAAAAATAAAGCATATATATATTTGTAGCGGTTTTAAGTGAAAACCGCTACAAATATATATATTTGTAGCGGTTCTAAAATAAAAACCGCTACAACAATATATAGTTGTAGCGGTTTTTCTTGTAGAACTGCTACAACTATATATATTAGTAGCGGTTCTACAATAGAAACCGCTACAAATATGTATATAGTTGTAGCGGTTTTACAATAAAAACCGCTACAAATACTCAGCATTTGAATTTTGAAATTTGCCGCCTTTGTTCACATTTGTAGCAGTTATTTTATGTATAACCGCTACAAATTAAAAATTATTTTTAAATTTGCTGTCCAACAGCTTTAATGTTAGTAGTGGTTTTATATACATAACCGCTACAAATACTCAACGTGTATATTTTGAATTTCCCACCAATATGTAACGGCTTGAAAATTAGTAGTGGTTTTATGTATATAACCGCTACTAATATTTTATAACTGTAGCGGTTAGTGTAGCGGTTTTAGAACCGCTACAAAATTATAAACGTTGGAATTTCAGAATATATGGTTCTTGGTATTCGTCATTCTCTTCTCACTCATCTTCTTCTCTATACTTTCTTCTCTCTCAGTTGTAGCTATGGAAAAATCATGGATCAGGTTGTCGCGCAATTCTTCTGAATATTTGTACGGATTAAACAGTTTCTTGGATTTCGCATTCACTCACGCCAGCTGTAACGGCAAGATCGTCTGTCCGTGTCGGAAATGCAAGTTCAAGAAGTGGCATGCACGAAATATTGTAAAGGAACATTTATTTGTGAAGCCTTTCCCTGAGGACTATACGTTCTGGGCAGTTCATGGTGAGAAGGTCGGCATTAGATATGACGATGCTCTTCCTCGAAGTTCTCAAGTAGCCATTCAAGTAGATGAAGATGATCTTGTGAATGATGCTGTGCATGATGCATTTGGATTTCAAGGCGACAACTTCAACGAAGAAGTGCACGGCTCTGAGCCGGTTTTTATGGGGAATGAAGTAGCTCGGGATTTTTTTAGCTTGATGGATGAAGCAGATCGTCCTTTATATCAAGGTTGTTTCAAATATTCTAAATTATCTTTCTTGATCAAATTGTATCATATCAAGTGCTTGTGTGGGATCACATATAAGGGAATGTCGATGTTGCATGACTTATTACAAGATGCATTCCCCGACGTTGAGATTCCCACAATGTTCTACGAGGCCAAGAAGATTATCAACAAGTTGGGGTTGAATTATCAAAAGATTGATGCATGCCGAAATGATTGTATGCTGTATTGGGGAGACGATTCCAGCAGGGAGACTTGTAAGAGATGTCACACATCGAGGTACAAGACAATTCGGAAAGGGAAAAAGCAGAAGAAGAAACCTGCAAAGATTCTCAGGTACTTCCCTTTAAAACCTCATCTACAAAGATTATTTATGTCGTCTAAAACTGCGGAGTACATGAGGTGGCATGCCGTTAATAAAAACGAAGACGATAAATTAAGACATCCGCGGGATGCAGCTGCTTGGAAAACGTTTGACAACGACTTTCCATATTTTGCGACTAACCCCATAAATGTTCGGCTTGCGTTGGCGACCGATGGTTTCAATCCTTTCGGGAATCTTAGCACAAGTTACAGTATTTGGCCGGTAGTCTTAGTTCCCTACGACTTACCCCCTGGATGTGTATGAAACAAAGCTCTTTCATTATGTCTATGATCATTCCAGGCAAAAAGGCACCGGACAATGACATCGTTGTGTATCTCCAACCGCTTATTGCGGAATTGCTTGACCTGTGGAATGTCGGCTTGGAGACGTACGACGCTTACGACAAGACTTTGTTCAACATGCGTGCAGCCTTGATGTGGACGATTAGTGACTTTCCTGGCCTTGGCATATTATCTGGTTGGAATATGCATACTGGGTCGACGTGTCCAGCTTGCAATTTTGACTCTGACGCAGTGCGCCTTCCCCACAGCCGAAAGTGGTGCTTTATAGGGTATCGAAGGTTTCTTGATGGAACGCATAAGTTTATATTGCAACGGAATCGCTTCAATGGGAAACTAGAAAAAAGAGGACCACCTCAGACTTTGTCCGATACAGATATCTTATAGCAGCTTGAGCATGTTGACTTTGAGTTTGGAAAAAGCGACAATTCAGCACAAACTCGCCAAAAGACGCGCAGGACTTTGGCGCCTCAGCAATGGAAGAAGATAAGTATTTTATTCACGCTTCCATATTGGAGATCTAATTTACTTCGCCACAGTCTTGATGTAATGCACATTGAAAAAAATGTTTGCGACAATGTGCTGTATACGCTGCTTAACGAACCTGGCAACACAAAAGATCACCTTCAAGCGAGGAAAGATTTATGCGACATGGGAGTTCGTGAAGACACTTGGCCAGATGAGCATGACAAATTTCAACCGGCAAAGTTTACCCTCACAAAACCGAACAAGGAAGTCTTCCTCGCGACGTTGAAGAAATTAAAAGTTCCTGATGGGTATTCAAGCAACATTTCTCGATGTGTTGACTTGCAGGCTCGAAAGGTTGCTGGCCTGAAGAGTCATGACTCTCATGTTTTTATGCAGCAGTTACTCCCTCTGGCTATAAGGAATACATTTCCTCCCGATGTTTCCATCATTTTGGTGGAAATTTGTTCTTTCTTTCGGAAGTTGTGTTCTAAGGTTTTGATCGTTGAGGAGCTCGATCAGCTGCAGTCAAAAATCATTCTTACGCTTTGTCATTTGGAGATAATCTTTCCTTCGTCCTTTTTTACTGTGATGGTTCACCTCACAGTCCACCTCGTTCATGAAACAAAGCTCGCTGGACTAGTACAATATTGTTGGATGTATCTGATTGAGAGGTACTCATTTTAAATATGTGCTTTAATTTATTCTTCGTATTTAATGTTTGCTAGTCATCCTTTTCAGCATTTTATATCAATTTTCTCTTCTGTACTTCGTAGGTTCCTTGGGAAATTAAAATCTTACGTGAGGAATAAGGCGTGGCCAGAAGGTTCTATAGCTGAAGGCTATATAGGGGATGAGGTGCTCTATTTTTGCTCAAGGTACTTTGATGATCTTGAGACGGCTTTCAACCGCCCACCTCGTGTTGACGGTTGTCCTGAACCTGCGCCGACATCAGGAGAATTTATCCCTCGTGTTGGTAAACCAGTTGGAGCAACTGAGAACTTCAAACTAACAGCAACTGAGAAGTTGCAAGCACATAGACATGTCTTGATTAATTGCACTCAAGTTGAACCTTTCATACGGTAAGAATTGTACACTCACATGTTATTCGATCTATATCTTTCGTAACATTTCTCACTTTCATTTCACTAACGCCTTTCCATTATTAATTGCAGGGAATTCAGAAGTCATGTTAAGCGTCAACTCAGGATCCGTACACAGACATCCTTGGAAGTTGATAGGAGGGTCCACAGAGAATTCCCGAGCTGGTTTGCGCACAGAATACTAAATGACCACAACCCACACTCACCAGATTTCAGAGCTCTCGCAATCGGCCCTCTTGATCATGCAAAACGGTTTACAGCATACAATGTCAATGGTTTTAAGTTTTGCATGGTTTCACGGGATCAAGGATTGCAAACACAGAATTCGGGTGTTTATGGCACATTTGGGACAAGGAGTTATGCGAGCAGCAGTGACGCCAATATGCAATTCGAAGCCGTCCCTTACTATGGCAAGCTTCTTGATGTGGTCGAACTTAATTATCAAGGCCGTTTCACTGTGACGCTATTCAAGTGTTTGTGGGCAAATACCACTACTTCTTGGGGACTGACAACTGACGACTTAGGGATCACATCAGTCAATTTCTCATGGCTGATTCATACTGGTATTTCTCAAGATGATGAGCCGTATATTCTAGCTTCAGAGGCACATCAGGTTTATTATGTCGAGGACGAAAGGCATAGGGATTGGCACATGGTCATTCATTTAAAGCCAAGAGACCTTTACGACATGGGTGAAGGCGATAACATCGCCTCCGAGAATAAGCCATTTCAGCCAGCTGATTTTGAAAACCACTTCCCTGAAGGCGA
The DNA here is from genome assembly GCA_963855925.1 of Inga laurina. Classification (NCBI taxonomy): domain Eukaryota; kingdom Viridiplantae; phylum Streptophyta; class Magnoliopsida; order Fabales; family Fabaceae; genus Inga; species Inga laurina. Next base: position 22,825,525 of record OY979704.1, read on the forward strand.
TGACAATTTACCTCTATTGCGGTGAGCTTTTTTAAGTCCACGTCATTTGAATTAAATTTTTTAAATTTAATAATACATCCATAACAATAATTTTTCTACAAAATTTCTGTAGGGATGGCGACGATGAGTGATCAAATTCAACTTATGCTTTTGTCTTTAAAAAAAATGCAAAAAATTTTTTAAAATAAAATGTAAAAAAAATTTAAAAAAAAAAATATTTGTAGCGGTTATTAAACCGCTACAAATATAAAATTAACCCTTACTAAATTAAAAAGCGCTACAAAATGGATACATTAACCGCTACAAAGAGTACGTGGATCCCTATAAATATTAAACCGCTACAAAAATACAAATAACCGCTACTAACTAATAACCGCTACAAAATGGATACATTAACCGCTACAAATAGTATGTGGATCCCTATAAATACCCTTACCACAACTCATTTCAAACACTCCCTAATTTCTTTTCACCTTACCTTTCTTTCATTTTCTCTCATTTACAACTTCTTTCGTATGAGTAGAGGAGCTGAATAATACGATCAAATATGGTAACAAGATTTTTAATGTTTTTTACAATACTTCTTTCCTTTCTATAAAATTTATTCTAACCATTTTTTTTCCAAATATTTCAGAGCTGTATCTCATTTTCATCTATTTTTCATGCACAATTACATTATATTAGACAACATAATAATTCCTTATTACCTACCTATTCTTAATAATATTATTAATATAAATTTTATACTAATCCAATTAAATTACATTTTACCTTTTAATTTATTAATAAGTTAAACTATTGAATAATAAGATAATTAAAATAGATAAAATAATAACAAAATAAACTATTTAATTTAATATTAAAAAAACAGAAACAAATGATCATATATTTTTTTAAAATTTTTAAATATTTGTAGCGGTTATTAAACCGCTACTAAATAACGCGCCTTTTTAAAACTCAAATTCAATTTTTTGGCACTAATTTTGAATTTCATGAAATTAGTAGCGGTTTTAATAACTGCTACAAATTTCATGAAATTCAAAATTAGTAGCGGTTTATTAACCGCTGCAAAATAAAAAAATTTCTAAACTTGATGAACTTAAGTCCAATGATTTTAAATTTGAGAACTTTGAAAAATTCTTTTCAGAAAGAAAACCTGTCAAGAAATTGTGTCCAATGTGTAATTGATTTAAATTTTGGAGCCCTCCAAGGGTTTCTAAAAGATTGTCACTCAATTGATTGTAGGACAAGTCTAAGCTGAACAAGGAAGAAATATTTCCAAGAGAAGGTTGAATTACACCACAGAACAAATTATCTTGGATATCCAAGTATTGCAATTGTTCATATTGGCCTAACCAATCTGGAATTGATCCTTCGTGGTGATTATCACTCAAATCTAAATGTTTGAGGTTTTGAAGATTGAGCAAGGCTTTTGGTAATTGACCATAGAGACGGAAACCACTAAGGGTAAGATGATAGATGTGATTGGTGATATTAAAAAATGAACTAGGTAATTTAGACTTAAAATAGTTGGAAGAAAGATCAAGAACTCCAAGTGACGTAAAATTGGTATAATCAAGGTATGAAAAATCTCTCAATTCACAAGCGCTTAAGTGTAACTCAGAGAGTGAAGGAAGCATAGCTATATGCTGGAGCCATTTGGTTTCGTTTCCAATATCATTCCAACTAAGGTCAAGATATTTTAAGGAAGGAAGTTGAGAAAGCCAATGAAGATCATTTATGCCTAAAAAATTGTATGAAAAGTTAAGATAAAGTAAAGCAACAGTAAAACTTGGTGAATGATTAGAAGGAGTAGCAAGTGATTGGTTGCCAAATTTGTGTGGATCATCAAAAGGAGATTTGGAGTCTTGGCATGGTGGCATACTCACAGTTTCAAAATCATTCCAGCTCAAGTCCAAGTGGTTGAGAAATTCAAGTTGAAGCACACAGATTAATCTCACCTTCTAATGTATGACTGGAAAGAGAAAACTCTATAACTCTTCCTGTGATGTTGTTGCAGTAAACTCCCTCCCACAAACAGCAATCTTGTTCAACAGTCCAGGAAGATAGTTGCTTGTTTGGATCAACCACTCCTTGTTTGAAAATTAAAAGAAGTCTTTGATCATTTTCATTGCAACGTATCACCTTGTTTGAGGTAACCATACTTCTGTTGAATGCTGTTGCAAATAACAGAAACAACAAGAGAAGCTGGTCATTGTGGTAAGTTTGAGTAGATCGAATTGCCTCAATGAAGTCTTTACATGATATATATATATATATCATGTGTGTAAATAAGAATTAAAGAAAAATATCAGTAACAATATGCAGGAGTAGGGTCATCATCCACATGGGAATAGAAGACTGAGGTTCAGACGCCGTTTGTCTCTGGTCCCCCCTTTCCCACGTGTGGGGCCCTCCCTCGTGTTTCGTAAAATTGATGGAGAACCATATATAATTTTAAGTATATATACAATCACCGACACTAGAGATCAAGCCAAGTAAAAGGATAAATTTAAGGTTAAACAAGTAGAGCCGGTAATATGGGCTCAACCCGCGGGCTCAACCCGTGAGCCCGCGGGTTTTGACGGGTTAGAGTGGGGAAAATCCCAACCCGCAAAAATGCGGGCCGTACCGCATAACCCGCGGGTTAATGCGGGCCAGCCCGCGGGTTGGCGGGTTGGCCCGCAAAATTTTTTATTTACATATAATAATTTTATAAAATTTATAAATTTTTCACTCTTATCTTGGTATCTCCCAATCCAAAGTAAAAAAATTTTAGCTTCTTCCTTTCTTCTTTAGACAAAATTATTATATCTTGGTTGTTTGAGGATGAGTTTATGTTTTGTTTATAAACTTTAACAAATTTGATAACTTTATCTCTTAAATTTTAGATTATGTTTTTAAATTTTTATAAAAGAAATGATTGATACTAAGAAGGTAAATTTAATTACTCATTTATATGTGTCTCATGTTTTTAATCCTCTTTAAAAAATATGAATTTTTTTTTTTCAAAAAAAAAATGCGGGCCTGCGGGCTGGCCCGTAACCCGCACACTGCGGGTTAGGGTTGGCATTTTGCCAGCCCGCAGAAGTGCGGGCTGCACAGGCCCGCACAGCGCGGGCCGCGGGTTGGTGCGGGCCAGCCCGCAACCCGCAGGCTGGCCCGTATTCCCAGCTATAGTTAAACACAAGAGAAGATGTGTATAATAAGAGATCAGCATTGTATAATGTTGCGTTCCAGATTGAAGTAATCCTCAACTAATAAAGTTAATTCCAAGATTTGATTGTATGCTTATATAAATGTGGTAGGTCTTTTTTTTTTTTTTTTTGCCTTCTTATAAATGTAATAGATCGATTGCTATCAAATAATTAATTTCTGGTTGTTATCCTATCCTTTTTGTATTTCTTAATAACTAAATTAACTAGAAAATCTTAGTTGTGTGAATAATCAAGTCGACATTATCAACTATATTTATGTTCACTAGTATTATTTTTCACAAACCAATTGGTCTTCAATGACTAGCTGAGTTTTGTCATTTGTTCTTCTCTAGTAATAATTATAATACTCAATGTGTTGCCGTGAACTTGCGTATAATTTTTTTTTTTATTTTAATTGTTTCAAATAAACACATTTGAATCATTTTGAAGACATAATTATATAACCAAAAAGATACTCCATTGAAAGAAAAAATGCGAAAAAATTTTCTGTTGTATTCAGCTTTTTAGTATTGAATTCCTGCTTGATTATTTATTTATTTTTAAATGAGAGTGAGTGCACAATTATATTATGATAATAAAAATAATAAATATAAAATTTTCAACAAGTAATTATAAATAATAAAATTTTGTAATCTTTTACCGAATATACATGACAGTCTACCTTACTAATCAGACAATTATGTGTGTTTTGAAAATAAAGAGAAGGTCTATATAATTTTAGCAATATGACAGGGAAGTCATTATATTTTACTCTCGTATATTTGGAGGAAGTGATAAAAATATTAACCGGAAAAAAGAATGCGTGTGACATATTGTCATGGAATGTTCATTATATATTTAAAAACTGAGAGATCATTTGAATACAAGACATAACCCAAGGCATGACTCTGCTTTTTCAAACAGAGCAAAACAGAATGAGACAGAGCATCTCTCGTGCAACAAAATATTATTATATCCTCCTAACTGTTGCAAATTCCAAAGTTTGATATCTTAAACATCAAAATTAATATCCAATATGCCGACATGTTCTTGTAAATCTTTCATATTACATCACTCATATGCCTTTTCGTTTTAACTGTTAAACTTACACCTGAAATCATATCTTTTTATTTCGTCCTAACTCAAAACACTAGTTAGCTTATTACTCCCCAAATTAAGGTCTTCCAATTGTTTCAAATTGGCCCAACAATCATCAGGAAGTGCTCCACTCAAATGATTAAATGAGAAGTCCAACCCAATCATCATGTTTGCCTCATTACTGTCTAGATGGCACAATAACGAGGAAAAAGATCCTGACAAAGAGTTATGAGACGCATAAAAGAGAAATTTCCTGATAGTATGACATTAGATATGTCATTACTAATTAAGTTGTTTGAGAGATCAACAGTCTCAATTCCTGCTACAAATCTCCAAAATACAGTTGCATCGATTTTTGAAATTCTAGATGCAGAAATATTCAGATACTTTAGAGACCGCTGTGTATATGGCCATGTTGGTACATTCGGCCCTTTCTTGTGTTACCCATTTCCAATTTCTCAAGTTGAAAGGGTGTCATCCACTTGGGATCAATGTCAAGTTTGAAACTTTTTGAGCTTAAGTCCAATGATGTTAAATTTGAGAAATTTGAAAAACAACTTTTCTGTAACAACACCCACCAAGCAATTGTGTCCAATGAGTAAGTGATTTAAGTTATGGAGTCGTCTAAGGGTTTCAGGAAAATTGCCGTTCAATCGATTGAAGGACAAGTCTAAGAGGAACAAGAAAGAAATATTTACAATAAATGATGAAATTACACCATTGAACAAATTACTTCCACTATCCAAGTATTGCAACTGTTCATACTGACCTAACCAATGTGTAATTGATCCTTCAGGGTTATTGTAATTCAGATTTAAATACTTGAGGCTTTGAGGATTGAAAAAGGCTTTCGGTAGTTGACTATAGAAACGGCATTCACTAAGGTCAAGATGATAAATGCGATTGGTGATATTAAAGAATGAATTAGGTAATTTTGACTTCATATCATAGTTGCAAGAAAGATCAAGAACCTTTAGTGATGTAAAATTGGTATAATCAAGGATGGAAAATATCTCAATTCACAATAGCTCAAGGGTAACTCAAAGTGAAGGAAGCATATTGTCACACCCCAAAAATTTGGATGTGACAAGCACGAAATATGAGAAAACCCACATCTCTAAAGCCTTAAATATGTAAAAATTTTCCTTACTTTTTATATATACACGTTTTTACAACACATAACATAAAGACTAAGAATGCGTTTCATGTTACAAAAAAATTATAAACTTCCCATAGAAATTTTTGTAGAACCTCCCCTAAAAGTAAGACCTCAAAAAATTCTATAATAACCTGGTATGCGGTATACTCTAGGGGAGCTCTGCTCTTTACTAAGAAATACTCAACATATAAATAAGGCGAGGATCCTATCTATAGCATGCGAGGAGCACCTAATTCACAACAATAAATTCATAAGTTTAGATTTTACATCAATGGAGAATTATCAATATGACGCTTCAACTTCGAACAGTAGTACAGTTCTTTATCGATCAACAAGAGGAACAAAGCCAGCTACACTATCTGAGGCCAAAAATATTTTCCAGTGAATAACATCCCATTTAAAGAATTTACTGAAAAAAATATATATAAAAGTAACGAATAATACTTTAGACAGATTTAGCTTTGAATGCAAATATGCAACCTTAAACATATAGTGGATTATATAAATGATCATCAATCAAGTGCAAGTATGTAAATAAACAACTACTTGTTAAACAAAATCCGTTCAAAATAAAAATTTCAAATTCTCATCCTTCCATAGGACTTCAACATAACGAAATAACAAGCGTGGACACACAGTCTACGAGGGTAACTAACCAAGCGCAGCTCAAGGCCACGAATACAAGCATGAACACGCAGTTCACAAGGGTAAGTAATCACGCAAGCACAGTCTGAGGCCATGAGACAAGCGCAAGTATAAGACCCACGAATAACAAGCGCGGGAACGAATCCCACGAATATCAAGCATGAGTATTGTGCCTACAAAAATCAAGCGAGCTCGAGGTTAACCATGATGTACCAAGGACTAACAGTACTGCTGTTAATAACCAGCGTTCTGTATTCAGTCCTCTCAAAAATATTTTCAAGCATGCATGGGGTCAATTTTCCATCAGCAAACAAAGAGATTTCTTCTAACAATAAAAACTCCGAATAACTTTTAACAGAAGACCCCGCATAAAAGTTCGCAAGCAATATCTCATAACTGTTTCTTTATATATTTCTTGTACAAGTCAATCTTATAAATAGTGGGAACATCAAGGAAATCAAACAAACTTCCAACTTCTAAATAAGAAATGGTAAAAATCCTTTCAACAAAATAAATAAGAATTCTTTTCCAATAAGCATTGAATATCCATCAAAACTAAAGTATACTTCAAATAACAAAATGATCAATATCAAAAACTATACTTTTATACATGTGAATTATTTAAAATATAAATATAAGTAATTCAAAAATAGAAAGTTAATTTGCAATTTAACTGGGATGCTATTCACTTACCTATAAGGCTTGTGTTATGCCTTTTTTTTCCAACTTATCGGTTTCCAAATTATTCACTCCTCCTCCTAACACCCAAACAAATCCATCAGTTATAGCTTTGCATAAAATTTTCTATTTTCACATTCAATTCAAATTCTTCATACCAAACCCATCTTAGTTTATACAACAATGATACAATCTCAAACTGCAACAATTTTTAAAATAGAAGAAAACTTAAATTTTAATTCCCTTTTATGAATAATAAAGTACAAACTCGAATAATAATGGAACTTCACCATTCTTAACTATTAAACCCACTATTCCACCCTTGAGAGAACATTCTCTACTATCCCTTTAACATTTAATCGAACACCGTTCATATCAACTTGCAAAACAACACCACTACTACATATATAATATTACCGTAAATAACTTCAAACATCAACTTTAATCTCAAAGCCCTTTTAAAATTTTAATTTCTGAACAAGACTGTGCGTAAAATAAAGTACCATTCAAGCCTCTTGCATTCTTCTTATAGCATAATCTTTAGCTATCTATCTATTTTAACAACATTCCAATCATTTTCTCCTCTTGGACATTTTATCAAACACCTAGAGTGCCACCAAAATCATATAATACTATCAAACACCTTACTTCAAAAATTATTGCCAAATAATTCCCAGACCTCAATATATACCCATTCTATGCTTCCCAAAGTTAAATATTCACTAACAATCAAAACTGATCCACAAAAGTCAGATATAAAAGTTTTCTTCCTCAATTTGTTAGCCAAAACCATTAATAAAACTTAACCAACCACCAGATTCTCACCCAGCAGCACAAAGAAGAAGAAAAAAACGAAATCAACCCCTCCCAAGCCACCTAGAAGCACCGACCAGAGATGAAGGACAAGAAGGAATCGATAATCTTTGCACCAAAAGTCTAATAGATTCGGTTTAGGCTAGAAAGAGAAGATAAACGACCTGAATCATGAACAAATCACAAAAATCATGGAGGGAAGAACAACTTCTGCGATTTGAAGCATAGAACGGAGACGCCGACGGTCGAACGGACAGACGGTGGCGCATGGACGACGGTGAATGGACCAGTGGCGGCAAGGAAGGGCAGAAGGACAGAGATGCACGGAGGCTGGGGTTTGATTCAAAATCCTGACGCTTCTCGTGCCTAAGAGTGGGCATTCGAACTCTTATTTTGAAGACTCTCCAAGTCCTCTAATGTCCCTGGGTGTGTTTGGTTTGAGCGGGAGGGCACAGGTGGGAGGGAATAGGAGGATGAGTTAATTATCTTTTTGGGTTGAAAGAATTTAAATTTGAGGTGGGAATCCAAAATTAAATAAAAAAATGAGAAAGTAAATTTTGGGCAGGAAATCAAAATTTAAAAACATGAAAGGGTAAATTTTGAATTTCTTTTATTTAAAATTGTAATTTCTCCACCCTCCCTACCCTCCTCTCAAACCAAACACACCCTAAATCACAAACTTTTCTTGGTACCTTATTACAGGAAATAATAATTAAAATATCTCTTAGTTTATTATAATTTAATTAAATTAATTTTCTTTCCTGGGTTATCACAATAATAATAATAATAATAATAATAATAATAATAATAATAATAATAATAATAATATTAATAATAATAATAATATTATTATTATTATTATTATTTGGGCAAATTGTGAAAAAATCCCCCGTTGGCAACTTATTTGCCAAATGAGACCTTCGCGTGCAGATTATCTTCCACAGGTACAGAATATCTTCCCTAGTGTGCAGATGATCTTTCCTGTGTGCAAAATTCTTCCCTATACGTGTGCAAAAATCTTCCCTCCGTATGTAGATATCTTCCCTTCATGTGCAAGATATCTTCCCAGGTCCCATTTAACAAATAAATTGTCAATGAAGTCTTTTTTAGCAATTCTCCCTTCAGGGTAATTACACATATCCATATAGTGAAGCGATTTGGTTTCATTTCCAATATCATTTTCACTAAGGCCAAGATATTTTAAGGAAGAGAGTTGAGAAAGCCATTGAAGGTCATTTATGACTAAAACATAATTAGAGCAAAAGTCAAGATGGCATAGAGCAACAGAAAAACTTGCTGAATGATTAGAAGTAGAAAGTGATTGGTTGTGAAATTTGTGTGCATAAAGGAGATTTGGAGATTTGGCATGGTGGCATACTCACAGTTTCAAAGCGATTGTAACTCAAGCTCAAGTGGTTGAAAAATTCAAGCTGAAGCGCGCACAGTCTAATCTCATCACCTCGTAATTAATGATGGGAAGGGAAAGCTTTATAACTCTCCCTGTGATGTGGTCACAGTAAACTCCATACCACAAACAGCAATCTTTTGAATGTTGTTACAAATAGCAGAAACAACAAAACAATGGATATTTGTGAAGCAAAGCTCGCCATTGTGATTGTATGTTTGAGTAATGGCCTCATTCTAGTCTTTCCTTTATAATATATATATATATATATATATATATATATATATATATATATTTATGGGTTAAAGTATAAAAATACTCATAAACTTTTATTAAAAGCGCACTCAGCACTATATGTTTTTTTTGGAGGTGTAAATATACCCATAAACATTTAAAATAAAAGTAAAAATGCCATGAACATTAAATCTAACCTAACACGGTTACTTTTTATAGTGGGGTCCACATTGTTTTTATTTTTATGAAAGTACTCAAATGCCTTCAACTCAACAAAAAAAAAAAAAAAAACCTCCCCCTGTGAGTGAATGCATCGAGTTGAAACGCAAGCTAAGAAGGATCACCGGCAAAGTTGCTCTGGAGAAGAAGATAGAGTTCATTTCATCACCAAAAAAAAAAAAAAAAAAATGAAATGAAGAAGATAGAGTTCAAGAATGGAACTTCTTCCCTTGCAACTCTTGTATGTCCAAGCAAAAGAAAACAACGGTTATTGCTCCTTAGTTCGAACTCAACTCTGTCTTCAATGAAAAGGATTATTAATAGTGGAGCAGAAATGACCTCACTCACTCACTCACTCTCTCCTCCTTCGTTCTCTGATCACTGCTCCTATGGTTTAGACCATGTCGGTGAAGAGAAGAAATAGAACAATGACGATAAGGCACGGAACATTACCTATAACCTCTTCTTGGGAGGGGCTGTTGGAGTGGGGGAGGGAGAAACCGCCATTAAAGACTGGAATGTAAGAGAAAGAAGGTGGCTTGTATGCATCTGCCATTCAAAATATAAATTTTTCTTGATTTAATATAAATGAATAGTGACTTCAAATTGGAAGAAATAGTTGAAGGGTTAGAGTTGCAAATCAAAAGCCGACTACGAATTAAAATTCCACACATGGGCCTTAAAAGAGAAGCTTGAACTATCATATACTAATTCAATCGAAATCCACATTGGATATAAGAATAATAATAGAATAGAGAAGCTGAGCCTAAAAGTATCATGTTCATTGAATAAGATTTTTTTTTTCCAATGTAATTGAAATCAGAAAAATGGAAGTATGAAATCTAAAGTGTTTGAGTTATGAGTGGAAATATGAGTTTGAATGGACACACAGTGACGATAACGATAAGTTCCCTTACAGGTTTCATGGCGGCTGCTTTCTCTCGATTCCCTTCAATCATAGACCTGAGTCCTTTTCTCTTTCTGGTTCGATGAAGAGGTTGCCAGGGGGATTATTTTTGGAGTTGAGTGCATTTTAGTATTTTTCATAAAAATAATATGGGTTCTACTATAAAAAGTAACAGTATTATATTAAATTTAACGGTCATGGCAATTTTGCTTCTATTTTGAATGTTCATGCGTATTTTTTAACCTTTCAAAAAAATATATGATACTAGGCGTACTTTCAATAAAAGCTTATAGGTATTCTTGCACATCAATCTTGTGTGTGTGTCTGTGTATGGGCCTATAGTTGAACTCAAGATATAAAAAATACACTAATTTTCTCATTTCTTAGCTAAATATAAAAAAATTGAACCTATTATTTTTTATTTCAATAAATAAATATTTGATTTTCGTTGCAATACTACATTCTCGTTTGAAATTAATTACATCCCCAACCAATTGACGTTCAAGATTGTCTGCTGTCTCTAACCATGTCGTTGATGTTTCTAATATAAATTGAGCATAAATGATGCAAATAATAGTTTATATGCTTTTTTATATTAAATGATGGGAGAGGTCCATGTCATACGGTTAAAATAATTAGGGTGGAGTACAATTGGATAAACAATGAGGCCCCCAAGCCACAATTCAAAATAATGGACGTCTTTGTGATGGATGGGACAGTAAATTTTGTAGTTGAAAGTTGTGAAGTTTGTTGAAAAAGAATTGAAAGATTGTAAAGTAGTATTTTGCAACTTTGGCATTCGCTATTGGATTAGTTAACGCAGTTAATTCCTTAGGAAATGATGTTTGACAAAATTGGCAAAGTCTCTTTCACCAAAGGGATTGAAAGAGATTGTAAGAATATATGAAGGCGCCTTGGCCAAAATATTATTGAGAAGAAATGAGTGGTGGAAGAGTCTTGTTACCCACAATGGCGAGCTTCACTTCACAAATTTCGTTTGTTTTTCTGATTCTGCTATATGCAACAACATTCAATAGAAGCATTACTATGAGTGGTGCAAATGGGGAGGTCCGTTGCCATGAAAATGAAAAAAACTTACTCTTAATCTTCAAACAAGGAGTGGAGGATCCAAACAACCAACTCTCTTCTTGGACTGTTGAATAAGATTGCTGTTTATGGGTGGGAGTTTAGTGTAACAACATCACAGGCAGAGTTTTCAGAGCTTTCTCTTTCCAATCATATATTAAGAGGTCAGATAAATCTATGTGCGCTTCAACTTGAATTTCTCAATTGCTTGGACTTGAGCTACAATTACTTCGAAACTGTGACTATGCCACCATGCAAAGTCTCCAGATCTCCTCCAAAGGCACACAAATTTGACAACCAATCACTTGCTACTCCTTCTAATCACTCTGCAAGTTTCTCTGTTACTCTAAGCTATCTTGACTTTTCCTCTAATTATTTAGTAGTCATAAATGATCTTCATTGGCTTTCTCAATTTTCATCCTTAAAATATCTTGACCTTAGTTTCGTTGATATTAACAATGAAACCAAATGGCTCCAGTACATAGCCATGCTTCCTTCACTCACTAAGTTACACTTGAGTGATTGTAGATTGACAGAATTTCCTTCCTTTAACTTTGTAAATTTTTTATAACTTACAACTCTTGATCTTTTTAGGAACAATTTACATTCACAATTACCCAGTTCACTGTTTAATTTCACTAAGGATGTCTCTTTTCTTGACCTCAGCGAGAATAATTTCTATGGTCAAATACCAATAGCCTTGTTCCAGCTTCGAAATTTGAAGCATCTATCATTGAGTTCCAATAATCTCAATGAATCAATTCCTAATTGGTTGGGCCAACTTGAAAATTTGCAATACTTTGATATCCATGATAATTTGTTTGATGGTTCAGTTCCCCCATCTCTTGGAAACCTTTCCTCCTTAACTTCCTTATATTTGTCTTACAATCACTTCGATAGCAACCTACCTGAAAGCAAGCCTTGGGCAACCCCATAACTTAAATTATTTAGCCCTTGCTGGCAATTTCTGGGTAGGAATTCTTTCAAAAAAGAATTTTGCCAAACTCTCAAACTTAACATCACTAGACTTGAGTTCAACTAGTTTCAAATTTGAATTTGATCCACATTGGGCCCCACCATTTCACTCAGTTATTTGAAATTGAGGAACACGAGCCTAGGTCCTAATATTCCAACATGGATATATTTGCAATGATCAATACAACAAATTGACATTTCTGGATCAGGGATTTCAACCATAGACAATGCAAACACATTTTGGAGCCTTGTAGCAAGAATTGATGAGGTAGATATATCAAGAAACTTTATCAGCGGAGACATATCCAATGTTACACTGCTCTCAAGTCGTATATACTTGGATTATAATAATTTTACAGGAGGCCTCCCAAACATATCAAGTCCCATTATGTTTTAGCATCTCACAACTCATTTTAGAGAATTTTCGTTTGACTTAGCAAACTGGACAAATTTGGAATACCTCATTTTAGAGCGAAATAAATTTTCTGGCACTTTGCCAAATGCCATGCAACAAAATTTTTATGTTATCAATTTGAGGGGGAACCAATTTATAGGCAATATTCCATCACAGTTATGCAACCTCACTTGGTTGGAAATATTGGATCTTGCTGATAATAAGCTTTCAGGACCTATACCACATTGTCTATCTAACATCATGCAGCCGATTATGGATTTTCTTCCTTTGGATGAAATAGAAGTCTTTGTTAAAGGGAGAGAATTGGATTATAATCAATTTCTGCTGGTGTGTAGCATCGATCTTTTGATTGGACAAATCCCACTGCGAACTCAAATTCAAACTTTTGATTCATGGAGATTTGTTGGCAATGTTGATCTTTGAGGAGATCCTCTTCCAAAGAAGTGCCACAAGAAAGAAGCTTTTGATCACCCAAAGATGACTGAAGGAAACAAAGATGATGACTTTCTAAAGTCATTGTATCTTGGGATGGGAGTTGGATTTGCAGCAGGCTTTTGGGGAGTTTGTGGTTTTCTCTTCCTCATTAGACTATGGAGACACAAATTTTTCCGATGGTATGATCACGTGGCAGATCAACTTTATGTTTCCTTGGTCCTCTATTTCAAAAGCCTCAGTTAAATATCAATAACAAATTTTCCTTGAGGTAATGAATCAGCTGCCTTCATTTTTCAAGTATTGTTATTATTTAAATCAGATTTCATTTTCCTTTTACTTTTACCTTCTTCAACTTGCTAAAAAAATTCTGTTCTTAAAGTGTTTATTTTTCAATATGGTTTGACTATTGTAATAATAGTTATGAGTGTGTATGTGTGTAGCATGTTGTTGATAAACCTTTGAGGAATAGTGTAACATCCCAAATTTTATATTCACCAAATATATTGTAACTATTTAGGAAATTCAATAAAATAGTGAATATTCATGAATTTGAAATTTATGAATTTATAAATGTTCATTTTCATGAGAAATTGGGCAAATATAATTATGGAATTAATTTGGGTAATTTAAAAAGTCAAATATTAAGGTCCAAAAATGTAGAAATATTGGTGAAAATATTTGGTCCAAAAATAGGGGAAAATTGGCCAAAGGAAAATAAGAAAAGAAATTGGATTAAAAAGGTAATGACAAAATCGTAATTTTACCAAAATAACACAAAATAAATTATTTTCCAATTAATTGAAGTTAATTTCAATTAATTAATAAAAATAAAGGGGAAAAATATATTTGAATTATTTTGATCAATTAAATATGAATTTATGAAAAATTTAAGAAAAAAATGCAATTTTGACCAAAGTTGAGACTTTATGAGTATACGTAACCGGAACAAGTTGTGAAGCCAATTGAGACCATAGGGTAGGATCCCTATGAGTCTCCTACAGGTAGCATGATGAAGGAAATATTAGTTGGGCTTCATGACTCAATTTCATGTACATAAAGTCTATGTACACATAGTTAGAACTTTTAGAATTTTTGGAAATTTAGAAAATAATATTGTATCATATTAAATCATCATTCACCTCCTCCATCAGCCCAAAACCATGCCTAAGTGCTGAAACAAGAGAGAGAAGGAGTTGAGAGCTTTTAGAGAGAGAAAGAGAAGAAAACTCGTAAGGTAAGCCGATTTCTTCAACGATTTAGCTCCTAACGCGTATAACTCCAACCCTAAGCTGCTCCTCTTTGTTTTTTAAGGTTTGAAGGCTGAAAAATTTATTGTAGAAGGGCTAGGGTTTCAGCCAAGACAAGGAAAGACTGGTAGGAGCTTGAGGTAACTTCCAAACCTTTATATATTGACTATTCTGACCGTTGTGGACAATTTAATCAGTGAAATTTCGCCAGATTGTTTTTATTTGTAATTTTTGGAAATGAGTTTTCTTAAGAGTTATGCTGCCCAAATTGGTACTAAATGGTAGTTGTAACTTAATAGAATAGTCAATAAAGTGGTTAGGAGTAGAAATAAACACGTATGCGGAGTTAAATTTCGAAAACCCCAATTTCAACGAGGAGCATAAATGGGCCTTAGAGTTGGATTTTCAATGATTTGATGGTTCCATTGAGTTTAAAAGAGAAAATTAGGTGATGTTATAGTTGGTCACTTTTTAGGAAAAACTTGAAAAAACATAATTACAAAAACGGCCATAAAACCCTAAAAGTAGGGCTGCCAAGGGCAATTTTGCAATTTTACATTGAATTTGGTAATTTTGAGCCTGGAAATAGATTCCTTGGGCAAAAATATGTTAAGATAGCCCATGTCAAAATTTTGAAAATAGTACAGTTGGGTCGGGTACGGTAGTGCCGAGGTCCCGGGGGCATTTTGGTAAATTTTCACCTTAGGCTAATATAATCACAATAAACACTATGGAAGTGTCTAAAATGATACATGGATAGGTTTTAACCTAATTCCTATATATTTGATATTTTAGGACCGAATTAGGAGCTTGAAGTTGGCACGTACTACGAGGCGAGCATCTCAAGGTTAAAAATGGTTAAGGTAGGGACAATATCCTTCATACTTCATGCCTTAGTCTATATGATTGTGTGATTACCATTATTTGTGCTTTTATTAATCAATATGGTATGCCTAGAGGGGCAGTTAGTGCTGGAATTGCACTTACACCTGGGGAATTGGATGAGAATCCAACTGGTGTGCAATTAGTGGGGCTAGATGCCCTACTCATGTATACATGACGACGTGTTTATATTGTTCATTAATTGGTGCATATATGGTGCATGTCATATTTACTTGTTGCATGATAAGTGAACGATAATATGTTTCTACTAGGATTCTTGTAAACCTCACCCCTTTTTCTAAACCAAAATCTCAGCGGGTGCCAGTGGATCAAAAGGCAAGGACGTAGACAAAGGGAAGTGACAGGCACGTGTCTCGAGACAAAGCAAAGTTTGTGGTTATAGATAGTTCATGTTTAAAACACTTTTGGATATTTTGTAATAGTTGTACATATAGTCGCATTTTGTATGGTTGACTCTGGACTGTAAATAATTACTTTTATTAGTATATATATACTTTTCTGTATGCTTGTGGAACTTGGTCTCTATTACTCTGCTTATATCGAAATGGAAACGGATATTTACAAATAGTCTTCCATGTGATAAATCATATTGTACTTTAAAATTTAATCATGAGTTATGAGTTAGAAGAAAATAAAATGATATTATTGTCTGTTTCTAAGATTTCAGGCGTAAGTGTAACTCTTAAAACTAAAAGGCATATAATTTCGGCAAAAAAAAAAAACAAAGAAAAAAAAGAAAAGGCATATAATCAAGTGTTGTAATATGTAAGGTTTACAAGCAGATGCGGCATTCTTCTCAATACTTGAAATGCTCTGTTTCATTTTGTTTTATGCTGTTTGAAATAACAGAGACATGGTTAGGTTACCACGTTACGTATTCAAATGATCTCTCACTTAGTAAATATATTTTTGACCTGAACTTACTAAATATATTGAACATTTAAATAACAAAGTGTTTGCTCAAATCACGTATGATTCTAAAGCCAATTTTATTTCGGTAATTTAATTCGTTATATCACACTACTGCAGATTTTCAGGCATATATATATATATATATATATATATATATATATATATATATATATATATATATATATATATATATATATATATATATATATATATATATACGTTTAATAAATAATGGTTATAATAAATAAACGTCATGTATGTCGAGCAGAGGTCATGTAAAAATATATAACGCTAAAATATAATGGTTAAATATTCAAGTTAAGCATGACTTTAATCAAGTTCTATACCGATATTAACTTTCTCAAGTCAAACTCAAGTGAACAAATGTAAAGAAAATCCATACAAAACAACTGAATAAATGATAAGCCAAGTAGAAAAGAGGATAAAAGCGACAAAATCAAGGTAAAACTTTCAAAATCAAGCCAAGTGGAAAAGAGGAGAAAAGTGACAAAATCAAGGTAAAACTCTCAAAATCTCCCTTAGGATGAACACCCAAGCCTCCAAACTCTTCAAGAACTCTCTCCCAAACTCTTCCTTTTCATGCTCCAACTTTCTAAAGTCAAGAATGTATGTATCCGATGCTTTTCCTTAGGTTAAATAGTGTGTGTTTGGGGGGCGTTTGAACCCCCAAACGTCAAATTGAGCCTATAAGCTCAATATGCAATTTGAAAAAAAAAAAAGTTGAGTGTTTGTTTCCCAAAGTGAGCAATCGAGCTTAATTCTATCTTAATAGCTTTTGTCATAAGCTTCACTTCTCAGCTTTTACTGATTTAGCTTTTGGGGAAAGTGAGAATGGTTAAAATATTTTTTCAGTAGTATCCAGTGTACTATCAGACTTATTGCAATTTTACCCTTAATGTACTTTTTTTGCTACAAAAATTAATTTCAACTATTATTTGGTGCTTTTAACCCTTAAAATATTTTTTCAACTGTACCCAATGTGTTATCAGACTGATTGCAATTTTATCTTTAATGTATTTTTCCAGTTCCAAAAATTATTTTAAACTATTTTTTTTGGTGTTTTTAACCCTTTAAAATATTTTTTCACCCACTCTCTCTTACTATTATCACAAAAGTCAATTGTGTTTAAGTCAATCCAAACAAGTTTTACTTTTGCAAAAGTCATTTATACAATCGCTGTTCCAAACATAAATCACATTACACAATCAGGCTTTTACCAAAAATAAAATTACCAAATGCTAAATTGAGAAACTTCATTTTTCCTATCGCTGTTCCAAACACACTCATAGTCTTTTGTAGCTTATGAAATCAAAACGCACAGTTGTACTTTTCAGGACTTGCCACAGCTAGTGACACAGAGAGTAGAATTCTTCTTCAAAATTCTTCTTGCCTCGGCAAGTTTTGCCACTTACCAAGGCCAGTGACACAGAGATCAAATTTTTCTTTACATTGTATACTTGCCTCGGTGAGTCTCCACTTGTTGAGACCAATGACACAGAAAGCTAACTTCTTGGTTTTCTCCTACTTGCTTCAACACATTAACAACTTGCTGAGGCAAGTTGTACAGGTTTCTTCTTCTAACTTTATAATGCTTCATTTCCTTTATTTTTTCTTTGCTTCTTGGTTCTTAGAGGACTTCAGAGCTTGTCTCCATCCTCTTATAAAAGAGGAAGGATTTATAAATTCCCAATTGAATCACAAACTATATATATAGGATATAACAAGAATTTCTTTGATTTTTTCTTGATATTTTGATATACATATTTTCTTCCATAAACTTCTTTTGCCTCTAATACTTCCATGGAGTAAGATGAAACTCAAATGGCAGGGCTTATCATGCATTCTTTTGTGGATTGGAGCTCAGACCCATTGGTTATTGTGGGGTTACCTTCTTGAGTTCAAGGGTAAAAATGTCTTCTTACAACTTTGGGAAGCAGGCTTGCTGTTTCTGGCAGCTAACGTTTTTGTTCTGGTCATGACTATCCGCCACCATAGATATGCTTCAATTTTCAGAAGTGTTGAGCATGCAAATTCCAAGAAACTATTATTTGGTGCTTTTAACCCTTAAAATATTTTTTCAACTGTACCCAATGTGTTATCAGACTGATTGCAATTTTATCTTTAATGTATTTTTTCAGTTCCAAAAATTATTTTAAACTATTTTTTTGGTGTTTTTAACCCTTTAAAATATTTTTTCACCCACTCTCTCTTACTATTATCACAAAAGTCAATTGTGTTTAAGTCAATCCAAACAAGTTTTACTTTTGCAAAAGTCATTTATACAATCGCTGTTCCAAACATAAATCACATTACACAATCAGGCTTTTACCAAAAATAAAATTACCAAATGCTAAATTGAGAAACTTCATTTTTCCTATCGCTGTTCCAAACACACTCATAGTCTTTTGTAGCTTATGAAATCAAAACGCACAGTTGTACTTTTCAGGACTTGCCACAGCTAGTGACACAGAGAGTAGAATTCTTCTTCAAAATTCTTCTTGCCTCGGCAAGTTTTGCCACTTACCAAGGCCAGTGACACAGAGATCAAATTTTTCTTTACATTGTATACTTGCCTCGGTGAGTCTCCACTTGTTGAGACCAATGACACAGAAAGCTAACTTCTTGGTTTTCTCCTACTTGCTTCAACACATTAACAACTTACTGAGGCAAGTTGTACAGGTTTCTTCTTCTAACTTTATAATGCTTCACTTCCTTTATTTTTTCTTTGCTTCTTGGTTCTTAGAGGACTTCAGAGCTTGTCTCCATCCTCTTATAAAAGAGGAAGGATTTATAAATTCCCAATTGAATCACAAACTATATATATAGGATATAACAAGAATTTCTTTGATTTTTTCTTGATATTTTGATATACATATTTTCTTCCATAAACTTCTTTCTATGTATATTTAGAATCCAAAAACAGATAAAAAAGAAAAAAAAAATGTGCTGAAATGTTATTTGGTTTACACCCCCGGTGTTCCACCCCCTTTAGAGGCAGACTAATCCGGAGTCGCCCTCGGTGTAGAGGGACTTCCCAAGGATCGAACTTGGGCTCTTAAGGCAAATGGCGGAGGAGGCACCTTGACTCCCCCTTTCAAAACCCCTTTCAAACCATCCTAGTCACACCCTCTAAGCGCTGAAATGTTATTAATTTCTACGGGTTAACACTCATATCGGCAACAGAAACATGCGGCAGTGATAATTTAGGGTTCTTACACAAACATCAAACAAATGGCCACCAAGTTTATTATTTGCCCTAGCGCTACTTTCGCATCTGCCCACCACATGTTTGTCTAGAATTAAACCTGGCACTAATCCTCCCAATTTTTCCATCTTCCATCTTCCATTATCAGTAATTTCTGCAATCGTCCAATCCTTCGCATGAAATGTCGATCACTTCAACATAGTTCGACAATGAACTCTCCATATCTAGCACCCACCTATTGCTACAAACGTTCACTCTGGTCCCATCACCAATTTTCTAGAATACGTCACTCTTCAATATATTCCTACCATTCAAAAATGCTACTCCATGCTCTAGAAGCTTTATTGTCCTTTGTTTTCCCATAAACGAGGTATTAGGAAAATACATTGTTGGGAACTGAAACTGTACATCACAATGCTTCTTATCAGCACAGGGCTTCATATATTGTTGGGAACTTTCCCAAATTAAGCTTTAGCTCAACAATTATGGCATTGTGAGCCACCAAATGTTCGTTGACAGCATCCTCACTAGAAGAGTAGTTCTGAAAGTGATTGGGGGGGGGGGTATCTTGACTATATAGAGCCCTAAACAGAGTCATACTAGTTGGCCTATTGAAATTAGTGTATGTTAAACCAAAATTCAGCCCAAACAAGCCATTCAGATCAATCAATAGGTTGAGAACCAAAAAACTGCATAAATAAGTTCCCACATTTGGATTAACCAAGAAATACTACTAGGTTGTATGACTGTTGATAGGCTTGAATATGAGTGTAAAACCAGAGTAGCTCAGGATCCGGTTTGAGCAAGCTCTGTTTAATCAATGGCTCTGTTTACCCACAGACATTATCAACAATAGGGATCAACTTGAGGTCTCTTTAGATTTTCGTCCTCACACTTTTAACTATATTTTGTGGCTTTAACTTATTCTAGCTATATGGTTTATGTAAGAGCATTTGGCATTGAGTATATTGGTGAATGAAAGAGACACAACTCTTAGTTTTACTGCGGGAAAGTGGACCAGCTCTTGATATTATTACTGTATGCTAATAAATATGGTAGTTCGATTATTGATTTCAACTAATAAATTTCTCATTATTTTCGTCCTATCTGAAAAATAAATTAAGAATGTTCAAGTTCAACTATTCGGGTTTGTGCCTTGGGAGATTGAGTACGTATATATATGCCGCAATTTTAAATGTGACCTGTGGCAATTATTGAGATTATCTAGACTATCTGCTTATGTTGTTTACTGTGAGTGAGCAGTTTGGACTGGATATATGTCTTTTTCTCGTTTTAAACATACATATAAATTTTTACCACACCAAATCAAGGATATTCCATTTTAAAAAAGAAAAGAACTGATCAAATTTCAAGTAATCATCATCCATTCAACAAAGCCTTCTAATTTATGGCATAAGCAAACCCAGATACTTTGATGATAACCATTATTACAATATCTTATTTGATCACTATTTCACTAAATTTAAGATAAAGAAAGGACTTTAATTAGAAGGAACAAGTAGTACAGCTCTTAGCCAAGTGTAATACTAATGAGACTTGAATTTGAGTGAGGCATTGGAAAAGTAGTAGATAGATTATAGATTAAATCAGTCTTCAGAGATGTTGCCCCCACTGCTTACTGCGCTTGCGTCCCATTGCCAAAACATATTGAACAATAAACAACATAAAAAAAAAAAAAAGAATTCGTCAAGAACTAAATTTGTTTTAACTAAAAGAAGAAAAAAAGAAGATAAACTCATGGAAATAAAAGAGATCAGATAAAAACTTTTGAAATATATCATAATTAATCCGTTACCTTAATAGCAATTTAATTTGTTCCAAATATTCGATGGAAACTTTTAAGCTTGAGGGCCACACTGACATAGAGTTGATCAACCAAATAATCAAATAATTGGAAAAATCTATGTTTCCATGCTTTGATGAGGAAGAGAGAACTACAAACTCCCCAAAAGCTTGCTGCAAATCCAACTCCCATCCCAAGATACAATGAATTCATGAAGCTGTTATCTTCGTTTCCTTCAACCAACTTTGAGTAAGTTTCTTCTTTCTTGTTACACTTTATTGGAAGAGGATCTCCACAAAGTTGAGGATTTCCAACAAAACTCCAAGATTCAAAACTCTGAATTTGAGTCCCCAACGGGATTTGTCCCATGAAATTGTTATATGAGAGGTTCAAATAAGCAAGAAAAGATATAGTAGAGATGGTTGAAGGAATTATTCCATAAAGTCTATTGTAGCTGAGATCAAGAGATTCCAAGTTTTTCACATCTCCAATTTCTTTAGGGATTTTTCCAGTCAAATGATTTCGAGATAAGTTTAAGGACCACAATTGAGTCAAGGTAAACAACTTCTTAGGAATGTCTCCGGACAAATTGTTAGAAGAAAAATCAATACTACACTTGGAGTACAAAACATCAACACGGTAATCAAATTGTCTTCCCTTGGTAAATAAATTTGTCTCCTCTCCCCAAGAACTTATAGTAAAAGGCTCCGCAATGCTGTACAAACATTGTGGTATGGATCCTGAAAGCCTATTGTCCGCAAGATCAATTATTCTTAGGGAAGACACGTTGCACAGCTGTGTTGGAATATTGCCTACAAATTGGTTGGTCCTTACATTGAAAACCATCATAGTTTGTTGCATTGTACTTGGTAGATTTCCGGAGAATTTATTTCGATCAAGCACGAGGTATTCCAAATTTGTCCAATGTGATAAGTCTAATGAAAAGTTGCCAAAGAAACCATTATCACCCAAATCCAAGTACCTAAGATTTGTTAACAGGGCCATTGAGGGAGGAACTTTACCATATAGCTTATTACTCCCCAAGTCAATGTATTCTAATTTCTTCCAACTAGCCCAGCAATCAGGAAGTGCTCCAGTGAAATGATTATATGATATATCCAAATAAGACAACATATTTTCCCTATTAATCTCTCTGGGGCATAGCAACAAGAAAATTGATCCTGAGAGAGAATTATGAGATGCTCCAAAGTAAACGGCATTTGCTGATATGTGCGGGAGGCCTCCGGTTAAATTATTATAGTTTAAATATACTGATGATGAGTATAGTGTCACATTGGATATGTCTCCACTGATCAAGTTGTTTGATAGGTCAACTTCATCAATTCGTGCTATGAAGCTCCAAAATATATTTGCATCAAATGTTGAAATCCCTGATATAGAAATGTCTAGATATTCTAGAGACCTTTGTGTATACAGCCATGGTGGAAAATTGGGACCAAAGCTTGTATTTCGTGAATTGAAATCTTGAAGTTGAAATGGTGGGACCCAATTAGGATCAAAGTCAAATTTGAAACCACTTGAACTCAAGTCCAGTGATGTTAAGCTTAATCGATTGGCTAAATTTTTTTCTGAAAGGACACCCGCCAAAGAATTGCCAGCAATGTTTAAAGATTCTAAGTTATGGAGCTTTCCAAGGCTTTCGGGAAGATTTCCAATGAAATGATTGTTAGACAGATCTAAAGAAATTAAGGAAGAAAGATTTCCAAGACATGAAGGAATAGAACCATTGAACAAATTTTCACGGATTTCAAAATATCGCAACTGTTCATGTTGGCAAATCCAATCTGGAATTGATCATTCGAGTTTATTTAAACTCAAATTTAAATGCCTGAGGTTTTGAAGATTGTGCAAGGCTTTTGATAATTGATCATGGAAATCGCATCCAAGAAGGTCAAGGTGATAGATGTGATTGGTAATATTAAAGAATGAATTAGGAATGAGTTGATATAGTTGAAAGAAAGATCAAGAACTTCGAGTGACGTAAAATTGATATAATCAAGGGATGGAAAATCACTCAGTTCACAAAACCTCAAGTGTAACTCAGAGAGCAAAGGAAGCATGGCTAAATGTTGGAGCCATTTGGCATCATTTCCAATATCACTGAAACTAAGGTCAAGATATTTTAAGGAAAAAAGCTGAGAAAGCCAATGAAGGTCGTTTATGACTAAAAAATTAGAGGAAAAGTCAAGATAGCGTAGAGCAACAGAAAAACTTGATGATTGATTAGAAGGAGTAGCAAGTGATTGATTGTCAAATTTGTGTTTATCAAAAGGAGATTTGGAGTTTTGGCATGGTGGCATACTCAGTTCCAAAGTGATTGTGACTCAAGTCCAAGTGGTTGAGAAATTCAAGTTGAAGCGCACATACATTAATCTCACCTTCTAATGTATGATTGGAAAGAGAAAGCTCTGTAACTCTTCCTGTGATGTTGTTGCAGTGAACTCCCTCCCATAAACAGCAATCTTGTTCAACAGTCCAAGAAGAGAGTTGGTTGTTTGAGTCAACCACTCCTTGTTTGAAGAGTAAAAGCAGTCTTTGATCATTTTCATTACAACGAATCACCTTATTTGAAGTAACCACGCTTTTGTTGAATGTTGTTGCAAATAGTAGAAACAACAACACAAACGAAAAATGTGAAGTGAAGCTTGCCATTATGGTAATTTGAGTAGAATTTCCTAGTCTTTACATGATATATATAAATATATATAATGTGTGTAGGAGTAGGTGGTATATTATGAATGAATTTTCCAATATGAAGTGAGTGAAGCATTTAGCGGCGTGCCTGAAGTGAAAAGGGACATATTGGGTCATATCCACATGGGGAACAGGACACTTGGGCTTAGCCGCCGTTTGTCTCTGGTCCTCCCTTTCCCACTTGTGGAGCCCTTCCACGTGTTTCATATTGGAAAATCAAAAGCAAACAAACATTTAACTGCATCCTCGCATATCAATAGTAATATATCCTTGTCAAAACTAGAGATCAAGCCAAGTACAAGGATTAATTTAAAGTTAAACACAGGGCATGATGTGTAGATAAGAGATCAGGCTTGTATAACGTTACGTTCCCGATCGATGAAATTTTCAACTAACTTCAATTAAATTCCAATATTTGAACTTATTCTTAGCTAGCTTATGACACTATTGCATGCTTATAAATGTGGTAGGTCGCCGGCTTTCAAATAATTAATTTCTGATTATTATCCTATCGTTTTAGTATATTGCTTATAATTAAATTAACTTGGAAATGTTAATTGTGTGAATATAATCAAGCAAAATGAATCAACTAAATTTATGGTATCATCTGCACACAATAAAATCATCCATGGGTAGATTTGTACTTTAATAGTGATTTAATCAGTAAAATGAATTCAATGAAGTTTTTTTATTGTATAAATACAAGTTGAGAAAACCATTGCGAGCAAATTGTTAATCAAAAGCCAACAAAGTACAAACATTTAAATGGCTGAATTTTTTTTTTTTTAAATTAAAGACGGCCAAGCATAGCTTGGAAGTTACAAATCAGTAAGCAAAGGACAAGTTAGACCGCATAGTTGCGATCTTGAACCAAACATGGAAGACATTGGGGGGGGGGTGGTTCTGACAAAATTGCCAGGTCAACATGTAGCTGATGAGCTTCCTTAGCCAATAGGTCAGCGCACCGAACACCTTCTCTTGGCACCCAGTGGATCTCGATATCCCAGTCAGCTGAAAATTTTTTTAATGACCACGTATCATGTTCTTCCTTATAGTCAAGTCCTCTAATACTTCCAAGTCGTCCAACCTTTTCAACAAAGGCCCATAATTATTATGTTTGCAAAGTCTTCCTCCTAAATTTTCGTTAGCTAATCAAATGAGACATCCGGGTTTTTTTTGCATCTATGGGTTTCTCTATTCTTGCTTCTTTGACCATAAATGGTTAGTCTTTAGCCTACAAGAGATATGGGTCCTTTGGGATAGGTTCTTCAAACCATCAACCCTTACTTTGGCATTGTTGCTGGCGACAACAACTTCCTCTCTACAGACTCTAACAAAAAAGACGGTGACCGTGCTTGTGAACTTGTCAGCTATGACTTCCTTAGTACTGTTCTTTGGGTTTATGTTTTTGGGTTGTTAGTTGTTTGGCTCTATTTTGATGAACCTCTTCTATTGTGCTTTATATTTTCCTGTCTTTATATTAATGAGAAATCATATTATCTGGCCAAAAAAAAAAATCAATAGAATCGACAAACTTATTTTTTTTAAGCATTTCAAAAAAGTAATATGAACTTTCTGGCAAGTTATAAAGTCTTCATTCCACATAACACTCAAATCATAACATGTGCTCATTGATGCATGGATGGGATCCACACGGACGAGCTTCTTATCTTCTTTCTTGCCCATCTCACCCATTTTCATTTACAATTGCTATGAACGTGGAAATTTATTAATGAAATTTTGTTTGAGGAGTGTTTGGTATAAATATATTTTAGAAGGGGTAAAAATACCAATGAACAATATTAAAAAAGGGTATCCAACACAAAAACTGTTAATTTTGACCAAATGCTGTTAGGGATTCTCTTCTCTTATAATTTAACTTCGTTAGGTTAAAATTAACTATTTTTGTGTTGGAAGCCCCTTTTTAATTATTTATTAGTATTTTTGCCCCTTCTAAAACATATTTATACCAGACGCTCCTAGGATAAAACGCCATTAGCAAATTTACACCGTAACCCTTGTTACAATAGCTTGTTTTCAAGTAGAAAGAGAAGTCGTCCACAAGAGTCTTATTTTTGAGCCCCTGTTTAGAAAGATTATTCGATTATATGTTGTTTCCTCCTTTATTTTGGTTAAAATAGATTGGTTGTTAATAATCACTCTATAATTTATCATTATAGTCACATATACTTGTCAATGTGAGCTATTTTATTTAATATATATGAGCTTGCAAATGGTCACTTTTTTACTTTTCAATATAGTTACATACACTTGTCAATAAAATAAGTTTACATTTAAAATCTATATCACTGAGATTCATAGGAATGTTTTTAACAGAGGAATCTACAATGAGATCTTTTTTTAATATTTTTTCTAGTCCACCTAAATAAGATTTTCGCTCAATACAATTCTCTTTTCTCTCCTTCCTAAAAGTGATCCACCAGCCATTGCTACCATATCCCAGTTAACCGAGAACGTGTGGGTGTTTCTTCCTTTTCTTTTTCTTCTTCTTTAATTATTATTTTTTTTCCTTTTCATTTGTTTGGCCATTGTGCCTCAATAATTCATTATGAGTGTAGTTTAGTTCAAGGGAAAGGCATTTTGGGCAGCAATTGCAACCACCAAAGCATATTTGAATTGCCCTGCATATTTAAGCAATCTTTTTTATATGTAATGTTCATTATATATTTAATAACTGAGGCATCATTTGAATACATATATAACCTAACCCAAGGCATGACTCTGTTTTATCAAACAGAATAAAATAGAGCATCTCAAGTGTCGACAAAATGTTATTAGATCCTCTTCACCATTGCCCGTTCCAAATTTTGATATCTTAAACATTGAAATTAATATCTAATATGCCAACATTAGCTTGTAAATCTTGGAGGTTACAACACTCATATTCCTTTTCGTTTCGATTGTTAAACTTACGCCTGTCAAATTATTCTAATACGAAATCAAGCCAACTTTGTTAAACGAACACCTGACAGATTACAACACTCATATTATTTAATGTTACAAAAATATTGCTCTGGATCCAGCCAACTTTGTTATTTAATGTTCGTTACATATTTAATAAATGATAGATTATTCAAATACGAAATCAAGGCGTGACCCTATTATTTCAAACAGTGCAAACCAAAATGAAACAGAGCATCTCAAGTGTTAAACAAAATATTATTAAATCCTCTTGCGAGGTGCTTTAATTTATTGCTATTCACTATTGTCGTCAAATTTATGAATTTATTTACCGAGTTTACCATTTTTATATTTTCACCTTATAAAATTATGTTGACGAACTTTTAAACTTGTGACAATTATAAAGTTAGGTAAACTTGTGAGCTTATTCACTGGCTTTTCCATATTTTCTTTTTTAATTTACAAAACTATAGGCTTGTTTGTTTTAGCGGTGGCTTAAAAAATAAGCCCGTATTACGCAAGCCGAGAAAAAACTCCTCTCACATACTTACCTCGTATACCGTGAATCACGAATTATAAGCACGTTTTGGACAAAAATAAGCCATTCCAAACGAGCACTATGTCAACTTACTCTTAAACTTGTATAAGTCTTTTGGATTTGATTATATTTAGTTACTTTATGTAAAGACTTCATAGAATTTTTTTGTTGAATGTGACTATGATTTTTGATAAATTTAATTTCAATTATTTGCATTTGCAATATATTTAAATCAAATTATGTCATTTTTATATTTTAATTATTTAATCATATATTTTTAATAGTTAATTATTAATAAAAATAAACTCTTATGAATTTACTATACGAGTTCACCATCTGAATTTATGTCCATGTTACAAGTTTGCTTAGTCTCATAAGTTTGACAACCTTAACATTCCCTGCTGCAAGTTACAAATTTTGATATCTCAAACATGGAAATTAATATTCAATAAGCCAACTGCATATAAATCTTACATATTACAACACACATAAACCTTTTTGTTTTTACTGTTACACTTACAACTTAAAAACAGACGCATAATATTTTTATTTGGTTCTAACTCATAACTCATTATCAAAGTTTAAAGTACAATCATATATCACATGGAAGACTATTCATCAAAGGTTTCTTAACAACATGAAACACACATACACACTAATAACTATTATTACAAAACGTTCTCTTCTCACAATTCACTAAATTTAAGAAAACAACAGGACATTAATCAATTGGCAACATTAGAGTCCTTGACCATGCGTAACATCAGCAAAGCTCCTTATTCCTTAAAGCATAGCTTGATATTTGAAAGAGAGGAGCGCTCAGAGTAGTGATAGCTATTTCATCACTTGCATCCAGTAGACAAGACATATTGAAAAATAAAAAAGATAAAACATAGTCAGTTAAGAACAGAACTCTTTTAGCAAGTAGAAGAAGATACAAGGAAAAAGAAAAAGAAACCTTATTTAAATAATAATACTTGAAAAAGTAAGGTAGTTAATTTATAACCTCAATGGAAATTTGTTATTGATATTCACTTGAAGCTGTTGAAACAGAGGATACAAGCAACATAAAGTTGATCTACCATGTGATTGAACCATAGGGCTTTGATGAGGAAGAGAGAACCACAAACTCCCCAGAAGCCCGCTGCAAATCCAACCCCCATACCAAGATACAATGACTTTAGAAAGTTGTCATCTTCATTTCCTCCTGCTAGGTTTGAGTCATCATGAGTTTCTTCTTTTTTATTGCATTTCTTTGGAAGAGGATCTCCACAAAGTTCACGATTTCCAACAAAACTCCAAGACTCAAAATTTGAATTTGGGTTCCCAATGGAATTTGCCCAATGAAATTGCTATATGAGAGGTTCAGATAATCAAGAAAAGACAGATTAGAGATGGTCTAAGGAATTTCTCCAAAAAGTCTATCGTAGCTGAGATCAAGGGATTCCAAATTTTCCATTCCTCCAATTTCTTTGGGAATTTTTTCAGTCAAATAATTTCATGACAAATTCAAAATCTGCATTTGATTGAAACTAAACAGCTCTTTAGGAATTTCTCCAGACAAGCTATTAGTAGAAAGATCAATAACACTACTTGTAGGATTTACAGCACTTTCCAGTTGATAGTCTGATTCTCTTCCTTTAGTAAATATTTTCATTTTTTTTCATTAGGTCAAACTATCAAAGAACGTGGAGACGTACTGATGCTGTATAGGCAATGAGGTATAGATCCAGAAAGCTTATTTTCAGCAAGATCAAGTCTTGTCAAATTGGAAAGGTTGCACAATTGTGATGGAATATTTCCTGTAAATTGATTGATCCTCAATTTAAGAACTACCAAATTATCCCCCATAGGATTTGGCAAACTTCCAGAAAATTTATTTTGCTGTAAAAAGAGGTATTCCAAATTTGTCCAATTTAGCATGTTTTCCTGCAATTCAAGATACACCATGAAACATATGGTGTTTATAAATAATTTAAGTGCCATGTCTATTTGATAACATGATTCTATATTTGAAAGTACAGCTTCTTCATAGCTTAAGGAATACCATACAGCTCCAATTCTGAACTAGCTTCAGACTAAACTTACCAGCAGAATTACTGAAGATGGCAACATCAGGACTCCGATTTACAAAGTTCCAGCGAAGAAGCAAGAGGATGCCAAGGGGTCAAACTGTAAGGAGCAGTAATGGTATTATCCTTATCAAACACGACCCCTTTGAAACCCCTTCTTCGCAGCTCACCCCAATCAATGTACCTTAAATCCGGAACAGAGACATGGGACAGTGCTAATTTGGGCTCTTTCACAAACATAAACGTCCAATAAATGGCCTCCAAGTTTATTCTCTGCCCCAACGCTGCTTTCATATCTGCGAACCCCATGTTCGTGAAATGTACCCTCGTTTCCTCGTCGTTCTCGCACCCCTTTTGCTCGCCTTCCTGCGGAAGCTTTTGGTGTGTGGGTTCTTGGTGTTGATTATTGGTGTCTTTGAGGACAATAGAGAGAAGGAATTGAAGAAATAGAGGATGTCTCTGGCTCTGGCAATGATTTGAATTGGAATTGACGAAACTGTGCGGATGTCGCAAAGTCAGAGCGGAGAAATCTCTGACGGGGATTTTGTTGTGAGTAGTAGAAAGTAAAGAGTGGTGAGGTTTCTCTGGTGATGGGCATGGCGATGAAAATTCAGTGGTTTTGGAGGGACGGAACAGCAACTCGGAAGGGAAGCAGCTGAAGTCGCCGCAGGCATTGTTAGTTAAACTGCAGAGCTTGGGCCATTCTTGAAATCTAACATAACAAAAATCAAAGAAA
Source organism: Inga laurina (assembly GCA_963855925.1). NCBI lineage: Eukaryota > Viridiplantae > Streptophyta > Magnoliopsida > Fabales > Fabaceae > Inga > Inga laurina. The sequence goes on from OY979704.1 coordinate 22,855,866, forward strand.
GAAGTTATCCAAAAACAAAAAAAAAACAAAAATCAAAGAAAGAGAACTAATTGCAAAATCTTGAATTTTTTTAAAAAATATTTAAACATCATTTTTAATACTAATATTTGATTTAAAATTGTGGTTTAGTTGTAACCTATTCAGAACAGCTTTTGATAATTGGTTATCATAAATTAATTAATTTTATAATTAAATTTTTAAAAATATATTTTATCCAAAATTTATTCTTCTCACTATGCATCCAAACACACCTCACTATTCATCCCTAATTGAAGAGGAAGAAAGTGAGCAAGGTTAAGTGGCATGCATTTATAGGCAATAATAGTATAGCTTTAAACAAAGACAATGGTCAAGAATAGAGACAAGAGAGAAGAGTTTAAGCAATCATTTCATGAAGTAAGTTGATGAAGAAGATGACTATAATGTTTTGGTCTAGTTGATCAAAGTTGTGTTTTGTTCCAACTTTCCCTTATTGTGTATGTTACAAGTTGACATCTTAATTAATGTAAGTGTCAACTTGAGGGGCGAGTTGGAGACGTTAAAAGTGTCATTAGCTAAGTAAGATAACGTTATGCAATAAGTGTATTGTGAAGTGATTTAAAATGTAGGATGTAGAATCCTCATTAAAAAGATGGGAGTTAACTTGAGTCTCTCTTCAAGATCCCTAGAGTTTGGGCTAGTGGTTAATCACCTTTAAGTGAGGGATGGTCATTATGAAACCTAATTGCATTGTATTGCTCTTGATAGAGCTTTTAATCATCTAATGAAAGTTCATGATTTGATTCTCGTGGTATATGAGTTGTTTAACAGCCACCCATTCTATATTAATGACATGAAAAGTCTCGGCAAATTTCAAACTCCCTTTCTTTATCAACACACCTTTACACACCCTCATAATCGACAAAATCAGAATATGGTTCTCCATCAATAAACTTATCCACTTGAACCCCTCAACCCACCCACCGGAAGAATGATACTCGCCACAACTTCACTCAAAATGAAGTTCTCAGTGAGTGTTTGGCATCACTTATTCTGAGACAATAAGTCCTTATTACGTAAGTCGAGACAAAACTCCTCTCACATATTTACCTCGTATACCGTGAAACACGATTTATAAGCACTTATTGCCTAAAAATAAGCTATCCCAAACGAGCACTCAAAGGCTCCAGAATAGACCTTTACTACGACCCTTTGGCTAATGATGTCAAAGGTCGTAAATAGACCTACTCTCTCCCTCTCCCTCTCTTCTTTGATAGCCATGGCATCAGTAACCTCGGTGAGGTGGCCAATGCTGCAGAATACATGGGTCTTCACCCTCATTAGCCTCTTGATCCTTCATTTAAGATATATACGTGTCAATGTTTGATAGGCTCTATTCTCCCATAATAGAATCATCATTGTACACCCAATATGGCCAAAAACAATGATACAATTCTTATAGCTTACCATGACTTTTGATTTATAATTTGCTTTGCTCGTCCAATACTTATATAATACTTTGCTCAAAGCTTCAAACATGGTGTCAGACCTTGACTAGGATTCTATTCTCCCATACATAGAATCATCATTGCACACTCGATATGACGAAAAACAATGATACAATTCTTTTAGCACAGTATGACTCTTGTCGTATATATACTCTGCTCTGTTTGTCTGATATTTTATCCAATGCTTTGCTCAAACATGTTATCAGAGCACCACAATAACTTTATTCTCCTATAAATAAAATCTTCATTGTACACTCAATATGCTGAAAAACAATGATATAATTGTTTTAGCGCAACTCTTGCTTTATACTCTGCTTGTCTAATGATTTATCATATACTTTGCTCAAATACTTATGATTCTAATGCAAATAGGCTCATCCATGGCCTTAGCTGTGGAACCATTGTCATACCAAATTAATTCATCAAAGGCATGTACCGTAACTAAGGTCCTGTGAGCAACAACCCCATACCAAACTCCGATTTACAACGTTCCGCCAAAGAAGAAAGAAGAGGCCAAGGGGAAAACAGTAAGGTATTATCCTTATCAAACATAACCCCTTTGAAACCCTTTCTTCGCAACTCACCCCAATCAATGCACCTCATCGGCAACAGAAAAGTGGAGCGTGATAATTTGGGTTCTTACACAAACATCAAATAAATGTCCACCAAGTTTATTATTTGCCCTAACGAAACTTTAACATTTGCCTACCACATGTTTGTCCAGAATTAAACCTGGCACTAATCCTCCCAATTTCTCCACCCTCCCATCCTCCATTATCAATAATTTCTGTAACAGTCCAATCCTTAGCATGAAATGTCACTTCAACATGGCTCGACAATGGTCTCTCCATATCTAGCACCCACCTATTTCTACAAACATTCACCCAGGTCCCATCATCAATTTTCTAGAATACATCACTCCTCAATAGATTCCTACCATCCAAAAATACTACTCCATGCTCAAGAAGCTTTTCCTACTGAAACTGTATATCACAATGCTTCTTATCAGCACAGGGCTTCATTTATTGCTTGGAACTTTCCAAAATTAAGCTTCAGCTCATCAAGTATGGCATTATGAGCCACCAAGTGTTCAGTGATAGCACCCACACTAGAAGAGTAGTTCTGAAAGCGATAAAGAATGGGGGTATCCTGAGACCAGATAGAGCCTTAAACAGAGTCCTACCAATTGGCCTATTGAAATCAGTGTTAAACCAAACTCCAGCCCAAACAAGCCATTCAGATCAATCAGCAGGTTGAGAACCAAAAAAACTGCATATATAAGTTCCCACACTTGGATTAACCAAGAAATACAACTTGGTTGTGTGACTGTTGATACGCTTGAATAAGAGTGTAGATTGCTGGCTTTCCATGTCCTTTCTTTAGGTTTACATATGGCATAGAGACTCACAGGCTTTAATAGAGGCATTGCTTGGCCACTCTGGAGCTGTGAACTATGTGAGCTGGAATCCTACTAATCCTCATATGTTGGCATCAGCTAGTGATGATTGGTGTGGTGAAGTTAGCATTAAAATTGTTTGACAATTACCCAAATTTGAAAAATCAGCTGAGTAGTTAAGTAATAATTAGTTCAACGAAATACTACTACTAGAAAATTATTTTGCTTAAACCAACATTTCCTTCATCCCTCTCTGTAAAATGCAAAAAAAAAAAAAAAAGATTTATCAAACTATATATCTCATAGTCTTGGTGCTTTCAAATTAATACTCGAACATATGGCTTATTTCATAGTCTTAATCATTTTTAAATCTTCGAACATAAGGCTTATTTCTCTTTCTTATTCACCTTTATAGAACTGGGTTGATGCTATGAAATTTGCAATTCTGTTGGATACGCTTTTATCGTTGGGGAGTCCAAGTCCACCGAGATGGTTTCTACATCATATGCATCTTCATTTCTACTCCCTTGTTTTTTAATATAAGGTATAATTAACTTTTTAAAGAGATTAAGGAAGCTAAATAAATTACTCAATTATAGTATATGTTGTATATTATTAAATTATATATTATTTGTTTGCCAAATAAATTAGTTTAAAGAAAAACGATAAATATAAATACTTTAAAGTAATTTATTTAGTTTCATTAATCTCTATAAATATTCACGGAGTCTTATATTAAGGGTAAGAGGAAGTTTTCAATGAATCCAAATTAATGCTTGTGCAACTCAAAGTTTTCAGTCAAGTAAGAAAATTAATGCACTAAATAAAATACAATATAGGCAAAGGAATAAAATGGGTTGATGTGAAGTCCACTCAAATAAAAATAGAGTAACTCAGTTTGAGCAAGCTCTGTTTAATCAATGGCTCTATTTCCCCACAGACATTATCAACAATAGAGATTAACTTGAGGTCTCTTTAGATTTTTATCCTGACACTTTTAATTATATTTTGTAAGAGTATTTGGCATTGAGTATATTGGTAAATGAAAGAGACACAGGTCTTAGTTTTACTGTGGGAAAGTGGACCAGCTCTTGATATTATTACTGTGTGCTAACAAATGTGGTAGTTCGATTATTGATTTCAACTAATAAATTTCTCATTATTACCATCCTATCTACAAAATAAATTAATGGGGGAATGTTAAATATGAGTGAATGATCAAGTGGAATCAATTACAAATCATGTAAGTGATATTATTTCATAAATATTATATTTATATCCATTGAATTTCACAAACTAAGTTGTCTAAAATGACTAGTTGAGTAGTTTATTAATTGTTCTTTTGGTTATACTACTCAATATGTGTATGACTGTATGTGTGTGTTTATGAGTTTTGATTATATAATGGATAATCCATTGAAAGAGAAAAAGATCAAAGTACAATAATATATTACATCGAAAACTACTCAGAAAAGGCATCTTAACAACATGATGAGAACAGAAATATGCATTAATACCTAATAATACTAAATCTTCTCTCACAATTCATTAAATTTAAGACAAGAAAAGAAGAAAAGGGTATCCAACAGGTAAAACGGAAACAAATCATCAAAGTGGATTTATAAAACCAGCACTCCAAACTGTTGCTCCCAATGCTTGCTGTTGCTGCTTGCATCCCGAAGACAAAACATACAATAAACAAAGATAATATATAATTAGCTAATGACAGAATTTGATTGGCGAGAAGAGGAAGGGAAAAGATAAAGAAACCCTCATTTAAATAATCATAATTAAAAAATAAAAAAACTAATTTATTACCTCAAGGGAAATTTGTTGCTTATATTCAATCATAGCTTTTGCAACATAGGGCCACAGCAACATAAAGTCGATCTCCCAAATCATTAAACCATCGGAAAAATTTGTGTCTCCATGCTCTAATGAGGAAGAGAGAACCACAAACTCCCCAGAAGCCCGCTGCAAATCCAACCCCCATGCCGAGATACAATGACTTTAGAAAGTTGTCGTCTTCATTTTCTTCGGCTAGGTTTGAGTCCTCATGAGTTTCTTCTTTTTTATTGCACTTCTTTGGAAGAGGGTCTCCACAAAGTTCACGGTTGCCAACAAAACTCCAGGACTCAAAACTTTGAATTTGGGTTCCCAATGGAATTGTGCCATTGAAATTGTTGTATGAGAGGTTCAAATCATGAAGAAGAGACAAATTAGAGATGGTTGAAGGAATTTCTCCATAAAGCCTATTGTACTTGAGATCAAGAAATTCCAACTTTGACATGTCTCCAATTTCTTTAGGAATCTTTCCAGTCAAATGGTTTCGAGACAAATTCAAGATCTGCATTTGATTGTTACTAAACAATTCTTTAGGAATTTCTCCAGACAAGAAATTACTTGAAAGATCCATAATGCCACTTATATCATACATAACGCGAATTGGGTAGTAGTCTAATTCTCCTCCTTTAGTAAATACTTTTATTATTGTGTTATGCCAAGTCCCCCAAATAATTGCAGGCGTGATGTTGCATAGGCAATGAGGTATGGATCCATAAAGCTTATTTTCAGCAAGATCAAGGATTGTCAAATGAGAGAGGTTGCACAATTGTGATGGAATGTTGCCTATAAATTGGTTGGTCCTCAATTTAAAAACTGCCAAATTTGGCCCCATAGGATTTGGCAAACTTCCAGAAAATTCATTTTGCTCTAAAATGAGGAATTCCAAATTTGTCCAATTTAGCATGTTTAATGAAAATTTGCCAAAGAAACTATTATCACTCAAATCCAACAACTGAAGATTCAATGAAGCCAATGAGGGAGGAACTTTTCCTGTTAGCTTATTACTCCCCAAACCAAGGTAACTTAATCGTTTCCAGTTTGTCCAACAATCAGGAAGTGTTCCACTCAAATGATTATATGATAAGTCCAAATGAAACAACTTGCTTTCTTCATGACTCTCAAGTTGGCTCAATAACGAGAAAATAGATCCTGACAAAGAATTGTGAGATGCATCAAAGTAAAAGATATTTGCTGATAGTGTGACATTAGATATGTCTTCACTAATCAAGTTGTTTGAGATATCAACATAATCAATTCCTACTACAATGCTCCAAAATACATTTGCATCAATCGTTGAAATCCTTGATCTAGAAATGTCTAGATATTTTAGAGATCGCTGTGTATACAGCCATGATGGAACATTAGGACCTATGCTTGTGTTGCCCATTGACAGTGACTCAAGTTGAAATGGTGGCACCCATTTAGGATCAATGTCAAATTCAAAACTTGATGAACTTAAGTCCAATGATATTAAATTTGAGAACTTTGGAAAATTCTTTTCAGAAAGAACACCTGCCAAGAAATTGTGTCCAATGTGTAATTGATTTAAATTTTGGAGCCCTGCAAAGGTTTTTGGAAGATTGCCACTCAATTGATTGTAGGACAAGTCTAAGTTGAACAAGGAAGAAATATTTCCAAGAGATGGTGGAATTACACCAGAGAACAATTTTTTGGGATATCCAAGTATTGCAACTGTTCATACTGACCTAACCAATCTGGAATTGAACCTTCCAGGTTATTAGCGCCCAAATCTAAATGCTTGAGGTTTTGAAGATTGAGCAAGGCTTTTGGCAATTGACCATAGAAATGGCAACCATAAAGGGTAAGATGATAGATGTGATTGGTGATATTAAAGAATGAACTAGGGAATTTAGACTGAAAATCGTTCGAAGAAAGATCAAGAACTCCAAGAGACGTAAAATTGGTATAATCAAGGGATGGAAAATCTCTCAATCCACAACCCTTCAAGAGCAAATCAGAGAGTGAAGGAAGCATAGCTATATGTTGGAGCCATTTGGTGTTATTTCCAATATAATTGGAACTAAGGTCAAGATATTTTAAGGAAGCAAGTTGAGAAAGCCAATGAAGGTCGTTCATGACTAACATATTAGAGGAAAAGTCAAGATAGCGTAAAGCAACAGAAAAACTTGCTGATTGATTAGAAGGAGTAGCAAGTGATTGGTTATGAAATTTGTTTGCATCAAAAGGAGATTTGGAGATTTGGCAAAGTGACATACTCACAGTTTGAAACTGATTCCAGCTCAAGTCCAAGTGGTTGAGAAATTCAAGTTGAAGCACACATGCATTAATCTCTCCTCCTAATGTTTGGTGGGAAAGAGAAAGCTCTGTAACTCTACCTGTGATGTCGTCGCAGTAAACTCCCTCCCACAAACAGCAATCTTGTTCAACAGTCCAGGAAGAGAGTTGGTTGTTTGGATCAACCACTCCTTGTTTGAAGATTAAAAGAAGTCTTTGATCATTTTCATTGCAACGTAGCTTGTTTGAGGTAACCACATTTTTGTTGAATGCTGTTGCAAATAACAGAAACAACAAAACAAATGAAATTTTTGAAGAGAAGGTGGCCATTGTGGTAAGTTTGAGTAGATCGAATTGCCTCAATGAAGTCTTTACATGATATATATATATATATATATATGTATATCATGTGTGTAAATAAGAATTAAAGAAAAATATTCGTAACAATATGCAGGAGTAGGGTCATTATCCATATGGTAATAGAGGACTGAGGCTCAGACGCCGTTTGTCTCTGGTCCACCCTTTCCCACGTGTGGGGCCCTCCCTCGTGTTTCATAAAATTGATGAAGAACCATGTATAATTTATTTTAAGTATATATACACTCGCGCGCCAACACTAGAGATCAAGCCAAGTAAAAGGATAAATTTAAGGTTAAGCACGAGAAGATGTGTATAATAAGAAGTCAGGCTTGTATAAAGCATGTTACGTTCCAGATTAATGTAATCCTCAACTAATAACCTTAATTCCAAGATTTGATTATATGCTTATATAAATGTGGTAGGTCTTTTGTTTTTGTTTTTTTTTTTTTTGTATTTTTGCCTTCCTATAAATGTAATAGGTCGATTGCTATCAAATAATTAATTTCTGATTGTTATCCTATCCTTTTTGTATTTCTTAATAACTAAACTAACTCGGAAATGTTAGCTGTGTGAATAATCAAGTCAACATAATCAACTATATTTACGTTCACTATTATTTTTCACAAACCAGGTGGTCTTAAATGACTGGCTGAGCTTTGTTATTTGTTCTTCTCTAGTAATAGTTATAATACTCAATGTGTTGCCGTATACTTGCATATAATTTTTAATTTTATTGTTTCAAATAAACAGATTTGAATCATTTTGAAGACATAATTATATGACCAAAAAGATACTCCATTGAAAGAAAAAATGATAAAAATTTTGCTGTTCTATTCAGCTTGGAAGTATTGAATTCATGCTTGATTATTTATTTTTTTAAAATGAGAGTGAGTACACAATTAGATTATGATAATAAAATTATTACATATAAAATTTTCAACAAATAATTATAAATAATAAAATTTTGTAATCTTTTACCGAATATACTTGCAAGTCTACCTTACCGATCAGATTGTTATGCGTGTTTTGAAAATAGAGAAAAGATCTATGTAATTTTAGCAATATAATAGAGAAGTCATTGTATTTTACTCATATTTGGAGGAAGTGATAAAAAAAATTAAAGGAAAAAAAGAATGCATGTGACATATTGAAGGCATTGTCCCATCCATGACGACACAAACTAGACTCAACCTCATCAGTAATTTCCACTCAAATAGTGGAACCCACCAAGAAACTTCCATTCTTGTCATCTCTTTTGACCAGTTTCCTTATGATGAAATAGAATTCACCAATTTTGTAAATATCATTTTCTACGAAATTGCATTAACCAAACACATCGGTCCTTATACTCAAATCTTCTAAGACATCCAAGTGATCCAATCTTTTCATCCATCTCCTATACTAATAAAGAAGACCACAAATTTTTTAGCGAAAAAGACACATAATGCTTACGTAAATTTGAGGGTTATTAATATAAAAGTGTGAATAAAATAATAAAAAAATGAATAATTTTTTGTAAAATAAAAAAATATTAACCTAGGTTTATGGCCGGACCAAACTGTTGGGTGGCTAGTTCTCCTAAATTTTCATTTATTGCTCTTGATATGATTTTAGTATTTTATATGTTTTATAAACGAATAACACACATATATTGATTATTACTCTCATTTCCTCAACTGTTTACTTACAATTGATGCTGGGCGTTGAATTGTCGTCCACCGCGGTTCAGGTTCATTTAGTGTGAAGGAGTAGTTGGTTGGTGGCTGTTATTGGGATCGGGACACCTACCGTAAGGGATGGGATCTAGTTTTTTATGAGTAGTAGTAGCATATAAGCTGACAAACTTTACGTTACTTCCTAAAGTCAATTTGTCGTGTTCATGTTTATGGCCTCCCACCTATCATCCTCCCACTGCGGTAGTCTATGCTTTCACTTTCATTCTCCCTCTCCGATGGGGCGCATTAAATATTAACCTGGGTTTATGGCCAGACCAGACTGTTGGTTGGCTAGTTCTCCTAAATTTTCATTTATTGCTCTTGATATGATTTTAGTATTTTATATGTTTTATAAACGAATAACACACATATATTGATTATTACTCTCATTTCCTCAACTGTTTAATTACAATTGATGCTGGGCGTTGAATTGTCGTCCACCGCGGTTCAGGTTCATTTAGTGCGAAGGAGTAGTTGGTTGGTGGCTGTTATTCGGATCGCGACACCTGTCGTAAGGGATGGGATCTTGTCTTTTACGAGTAGTAGTAGCATATAAGCTGACAAACTTCACGTTACTTCCTAAAGTCAACTTGTCGCGTTCATGTTTATGGCCTCCCACCTATCATCCTCCCACTGCAGTAGTCTATGCTTTCACTTTCATTCTCCCTCTCCGATGGGGCGCATTAAATATTAACCTAGGTTTATGGCCGGACCAGACTGTTGGGTGGCTAGTTCTCCTAAATTTTCATTTATTGCTCTTGATATGGTTTTAGTATTTTATACGTTTTATAAACGAATAACACATGTATATTGATTATTACTCTCATTTCCTCAACTGTTTACTTACAATTGATGTTGGGCGTTGAATTGTTGTCCCACGCAGTTCAGGTTCATTTAGTGCAAAGGAGTAGTTGGTTGGTGGCTATTATTGGGATCGGGACACCTACCGTAAGGGATAGGATCTAATCTTTTACGAGTAGTAGTAGCATATAAGCTGACAAACTTTACTTTACTTCCTAAAGTCAACTTGTCGCGTTCATGTTTATGGCCTCCCACCTATCATCCTCCCACTGCGGTAGTCTATGCTTTCACTTTCATTCTCCCTCTCCGATGGGGCGCATTAAATATTAATCTGGGTTTATGGCCGGACCAGACTGTTGGGTGGCTAGTTCTCCTAAATTTTCATTTATTGCTCTTGATATGATTTTAGTATTTTATATGTTTTATAAACCAATAACACATATATATTGATTATTACTCTCATTTCCTCAACTGTTTTCTTACAATTGATGCTGGGCGTTGAATTGTCGTCCACCGCGGTTCAGGTTCATTTAGTGCGAAGGAGTAGTTGGTTGGTGGCTGTTATTCGGATCGCGACACCTGTCGTAAGGGATGGGATCTTGTCTTTTACGAGTAGTAGTAGCATATAAGCTGACAAACTTCACGTTACTTCCTAAAGTCAACTTGTCGCGTTCATGTTTATGGCCTCCCACCTATCATCCTCCCACTGCGGTAGTCTATGCTTTCACTTTCATTCTCCCTCTCCGATGGGGCGCATTAAATATTAACCTGGGTTTATGGCCGGACCAGACTGTTGGGTGGCTAGTTCTCCTAAATTTTCATTTATTGCTCTTGATATGATTTTAGTATTTTATATGTTTTATAAACCAATAACACATATATATTGATTATTACTCTCATTTCCTCAACTGTTTATTTACAATTGATGATGGGCGTGGAATTGTCGTCCACCGCGGTTCAGGTTCATTTAGTGCGAAGGAGTAGTTGGTTGGTGGCTGTTATTCGGATCGCGACACCTGTCGTAAGGGATGGGATCTTGTCTTTTACGAGTAGTAGTAGCATATAAGCTGACAAACTTTACGTTACTTCCTAAAGTCAACTTGTCGCGTTCATGTTTATGGCCTTCATGTTTACGTTGCTTCATTTGAATTGGACCAATGTTCCCGAACCCGGACCGGACTGGCCGGTCCGACCCGGAAACTGGCGAACCAGCTGGTAAACCGGTACGGTCCGGGTTCACATTAAAAATTTTTTTTTAATTTTTCCTTTAGAATTTCTTATTATAAATCTAAAATTTTTAAATTCTCACCGGTTTGGTCTTGGTTTGACCCCGGTTTGACCTACTGACCCTTAACCCTGTACCCCGACCGGTTCAATACCCGGTCTGATTTTTAATACGTTGAATTGGACTTCATCGTTTGGTCTAAAATGAAAGGCTTCGCTCTGGTCTTCAATTATTAGTGCGTCCCGTCACGCCAACCCACCCCACCGGTTTCTCTCCACACCCGTTCTTTCTCGCTTTCATTAATATTTAATGCGCCCCGTGGGAGAGGGAGAATGAAAGTGAAAGCATAAACAACCGCAGTGGGATGGCAGGGAGAGGGGTGGGATGCGTCTGTGGTGAAGCAATGATGGGTGGGTGAAATGTACTGTAGATAATTTAAAAAAAAAAAGATTGTCGTCCAATTTAAATATACTTTGACAGGGTAGGGAGGAATAGAAATGGCAATAAAAGGGAATGGGTGATCATCATTCGGCTGCCTCCCATGTGTCCCGTTCCATGTAATTACATAATTGGCGTGCCCTTACCATTCATTGTTCATTATAGTCCGGTTTAATAATTGAAAAGTCTTCCTCCTAAATTTTCGTCAGCTTATCAATAGAATCGACAAACTTACTTAAACATTTCCAAAAAAATAATATGAACTTTCTAACGAGTCACAAAGACTTCAGCCCAAATCACACTCAACCATAAGATGGAACCCACATGGAGGAGCTTCTTATCTTCCTCCTTGCCCATCTCACCCATCTTCATTGACAATTTTAACTGTTACAATTTTAATTGCATGGGAGTTACAATAACTTGTTTTTATGCATGATTCTAAAGAATATTTAAACAAGCAAGTGATTGTAAAAAGATAAAACTATTGTAAAAGAACCAATATATTGAGATTTATAAAAATACCCTAAAAAATTAAATAATAAAATTTAATTATGAGAATCCACCCTCGCCCAATTGATCTCCATCACTAATATTTAACTAATATCTAAGAATTTACAAAAAATAAAATAAGATTGAAAGTCACATGTTACAAAATTACATTGAATATGTCTAATTAGGTGTTATTTTTTTAGTATTTACAGTTTTTCTATTAATGCATTAAATTTTTTATTTTTATAATTTTAATACTCCTTTTAAAATTATCACATCATATGCCTATAATATAATTATAAAATTTATATAATTAAGATTTATCACATTTTGTTTTGTATGGAGATGATAACTTCTTGATTCATGGAGATAAAGTTTTGTTTGAGAAATAATAGGGAAGACACAAATGACATTAATTAGGGAAGAAACCCTATATGTATTATTTAATGAGATTCATGTCATTTTTAATCATTTTTCATCTAAACTTGCTTTTCAAATAATCATATAAATAAGTGTCAGTGTGAAGAAAAACTACTTCAACTACTGTCAATTCAAGCATAAATTACATTACATTATTTAACTTCTACCCTAACTTAATTTCCGAAAAGTCAAATTGAAAAAACAAAACTATATTTGCCACCGCTAATGCAAACACGCACTTAGTTGAAAGGAAAGGAATCATGAGCAGCAACAAGCAACAACAAAACCATAGTGTTGGGAATATAACATTAAAGTTCATTAATTAAAATGTGAGAACTTTGTTATGGAATGTTCATTATATATTTAATAACAGATTTCATTTGAATACAAAACCTAACCTAAGGCATGACTCTGTTTTTTCAAACAGAACAAAACAGAATGAGACAGAGCATCTCAAGTGTCGACAAAATGTTATTAAATCCTCTTAACTGTTGCAAATTCCAAATTTTGATATCTTAAACATCAAAATTAATATTCAATATGCTGACATGTTCTTATAAATCTTTCATATTACAGCACTCATATGCCTTTTTCGTTTTAACTGTTAAACTTACACCTGAAATCTTAGATACAGCGGCATCATATCTTTTTATTTGGTTCTAGCTCAAAACTCAGGATTAAAGTTTAAAAGTACATTCATATATCACATGGAAGACTACTTATCAAAGGATTCTTGACAACATGAGAGACACATGCACACTAATAATTATTACTACAAAACGTTCTCTTCTCACAAGTCACTAAATTTAAGATAACAAAATGACATTCAATAGGCAACATCAGAGTCCTTGACCATGCGTAACTGCAACAAGACTCCTTATTCCTTGAGGCAGAACTCAAGATTTGTATGAGAGCAATGATCAGCGTAGTGATTGCTATTTCACTTGCGTCCGGTAGGCAAACTATATTGAAAAATAAACAAGATAAAACATAATAAGCTAAGAACATAATTTATTTTGGCAAGTATTACCTCCAGTCCCTTGTATAACAGCAAGCTAGGGGGTTGGATTTGATCTTAAATATAAGTCCTAAATCCACTTTGTCCTCAATATTTATCATTTTTTTAAAATTATTCCTATTGATTGCACATGTTAAGGGAGTTTGCATAAATAGGTAGTTTCAATGTAAATGATTTAAGAGTGTATTTTAAGGAAACGAACACATATTTTTGACAAATACAGTAATTAATTCAACTATATTTTTTCATCTACCTAAATTAGTTAAATAGATCTTATATTAAGAATCAGAGGTAGTGGAAGAAAGATAAAAGTAAATGGAGAATGAAACCTGGTTTAAATAATAACAATACTTGAAAAATTAAAGTAGCTAATTTATTACCTCAACGGAAATTTGTCATAGACAATCAACCAAATCTTTTGAAACAGAGAGCCCACACAACATAAAGTTGATCAACCAAGTGACCAAACCATGTGAAGAATTTGTGTCTCCAAACTCTAATGAAGAAGAGAGAATCGCAAACTCCCCAAGATGTAACGACTTTAGAAACTTGTTGTCTTCATTTCCTTCAGCTAGCTTTGAATCATCATGAGTTTGTTTTTTTTGTTGCACTTTATTGGAAGCGGATCTCCACTAAGTTCACAATTGCCAACAAAACTCCATGAATCAAAACTTTGAATTTGGGTCCCCAATGGTATTTGTCCAATGAAATTGTTGTATGATAGGTTCAAAAAACTAAGAAAAGACAAACTAGAGATAGTTGAAGGGATTTCTCCAAAAAGCTTATTGTAGCTAAGATCAAAAGAATCTAATCCTTTCATGCCTCCAATTTCTTCAGGAGCCTTACCAATCAAATGGTTCCAAGACAAGTTTAAGGACCGCATTTGAGTCAAGTTAAACAGTTCCTTAGGAATTTTTCTAGATAAATTGTTAGTGGAAAGATCGATGATATTCACAAGCATAAAGTACTCGTCATCCATTTATTTTCCTTTAGATGACAAATTGTCCTTTATCGAAGACTTCTATGTCATCTAATGGAAAATACTCCTCAATCGACCGAATGATTTTATGTAGGCACAGTAGTATAGGTCTTGAAAGTTTATTCTCAGCAAGATCCAATATTGTCAAACAATGGAGGTTGTACAACTATGATGGAATGTTGCCTATAAATTGGTTTCCCCTCAATTCGATAATATATAAACTTTGTTGCATGGTATTGGGCAAAGTTTCAGAAAATTTATTTCGCTCTAAAATGAGGTAATTCAATTGTGTCCAGTTTGACAAGTCAAATTAAATTTTTCCTAAAAAACTATTATGACTCAAATTCAATTGCTCAAGAAGCTCCAATGAAGCTATTGGGGAGGAACTTTACCAGTTAGCTTATTACTCCCCAAATTAAGGTATTCCAATTGTTTCAAATTGGCCCAACAATCATCAGGAAGTGCTCCACTCAAATGATTAAATGATAAGTCCAACTCAATCATCATGTTTTCCTCATTATTGTCTAGATGACACAATAACGAGGAAAAAGATCCTGACAAAGAGTTATGAGATGCATACAAGCAAGAGATATTTCCTGATAGTATGACATTGGATATGTCATCACTAATTAAGTTGTTTGAGAGATCAACAGTCTCAATTCTTGCTACAAATCTCCAAAATACAGTTGCATCAATTTTTGAAATCCCAAATGCAGAAATATTCAAATATTTTAGAGACCGCTGTGCATATAGCCATGTTGGGACATTAGGACCTATTCGTATGTTGCCCATATCCAATTACACCATTGAAGAAATATTTACAAGAGATGATGGAATTACACCATTGAACAAATTACTTCCACAATCCAAGTATTGCAACCGTTCATACTGGCCTAACCAATGTGTAATTGATCCTTCAGGGTTATTGTAATTCAGATTTAAATACTTGAGGCTTTGAAGATTGAAAAAGGCTTTTTGGTAGTTGACTATAGAAACGGCATTCACTAAGGTCAAGATGATAAATGCAATTGGTGATATTAAAGAATGAATTAGGTAATTTTGACTTCATATGCAAGAAAGATCAAGAACCTTAAGTGATGTAAAATTGGTATAATCAAGGATGGAAAATCTCTCAATTCACAATAGCTCAAGGGTAACTCAGAGTGAAGGAAGCATATTGTCACGCCCCAAAAATTTGGATGTGACAGGCACGAAATATGAGAAAGCCCACATCTCTAAAGCCTTAAATATATAAAATTTTTCCATACTTTTTATATATACACGTTTTTACAACACATAACATAACGACTATGAATGTGTTTCATGTTACAAAAAAAATTATAGACTTCCTATAGAAATTTTTGTAAAACCTTCCCTGAAAGTAAGACCTCAAAAAAATTCTATAATAACATGGTATACTCTAGGGGACCTCTGCTTTTTACCAAGAAATACTCAACATATAAATAAGGCGAGGATCCTATCTATAGCATGCGAGGAGCACCTAATTCACAACAATAAATTCATAAGTTTAGATTTTACATCAATGGAGAATTATCAACATGACGCTTCAACTTCGAACAACAGTATAGTTCTTTATCGATCAACAAGAGGAACGAAGCCAGTAGCACTATCTGAGGCCAAAAATATTTTCCAGTGAATAACGTCCCATATAAAGAATTTACTGAAAAAAAAAAACTATATAAAAGTAACAAATAATACTTTAGAAAGATTTAACTTTGAATGCTAATATGCAACATTAAGCATATAGTGAATTATATAAATGATCATCAATCATGTGCAAGTACGTTAATAAACAACTACTTGTTAAACAAAATCCGTTCAAAATAAAAATTTCAAATTCTCATCCTTCCGTAGGACTTCAACAGAACGAAATAACAAACATGGACACACAGTCTATGAGAATAACTAACCAAATGCAGCGCAAGGCCACGAGTACAAGCATGGACACATAGTCCACGAGAGTAAGTAACCAAACAAGCACATCCTAAGGCCATGAGACAAGCGCAAGTACAAGACCCACGAATAACATGCATGGGAATAAATCCCACGAATATCAAGCGTGAATATTGTGCCCACGAAAATCAAGCGAGCTTGAGATTAACCATGGTATACCAAGGATTAACAGTACTGTTGTTAGTAACCACCGTTCTGTATTCAGTCCTCTCAAAAATATTTTTAAGCATGCATGGGGTCAATTTTCCATCAGCAAACAAAAAAAAATTTCCTCTAACAATAAAAACTCTGATTAACTTTTAACAGAAGGCCCCAGCATAAAAGTTCGCAAACAATATCTCATAACCATTTCTTTATATATTTCTTGTACAAGTCAATCTTATAAATAGTGGAAAAAACCTCGATATATACCCATTCAATGCTTCCCAAAGTTAAATCTTTACTAATAATCAAAACTGATCCACAAAAGTCAGATATAAAAGTTTTCTTCCTCATAATTTGTTAGCCAAAATAATTAATAAAACTTACCCAACCACCAGATTCTCACCCAGCAGCACAAAGAAGAAGAAGAAAACGAAATCAACCCTTCCCAAGCCACCTAGAAAGACCAACCAGAGATGAAGGACAAGAAGGAATCGATAATCTTTGTACCAAAAGTCTAATAGATTCGGTTTAGGCTAGAAAGAGAAGATAAACGACCTGAATCATGAGCAAATCACAAAAATCATGGAGGGAAGAACAACTTCTGCGATTTGAAGCATAGAACGGAGACGCCAACGGTCGAACGGACACACGGTGGTGCATGGACGACGGTGAATGGACCAGTGGCGGCAAGGAAGGGCAGAAGGACAGAGATGAACGAAGGAGGCTGGGGTTTGATTCAAAATCCTGAAGCTTCTCGTGCCATACAATCGAAAAAGACGAGTCTAAAAAAAAACTGGTATCTGCGTTTTTTTTACACAGTGGCATTTTGGTAGTTTCAATATGCTGAAGTAAATAAATAAATAAATAAATAACTCCTTAAGGCGGAGTGGGCATTTGAACTCTTACTTTGAACACTCTCTGCAAGTCCTCCAATGCCACTAGACCATAAATTTTTCTTTGTTGCCTTATTATAGGAAATACTTCCTCCCTCTGATCCTAATTATAAGATAAATTTGATTTTTTTGAGAAATTAAAGAATCTAATTAAATTACTTTAGATTTTTTATATTTTTATTATCTTTAGATTATATATTAGTTTATTAGTCTAATTAATTAGTTTGGAGAAAAAAATAAAAAAAATAAACACTCTAAAGTAATTTAATTGGCTTCCTTAATTTTTCTAAAAAAATTAACTTTATTTTATAATTAGGACCGGAGGGAGTAATAATTAAAATATCTACAGCTTTTTTCAGGTCTAATCGACCGATTTTCACCCATTCGTGTGATTGTCTACAACTATAAAAAGAAATGGAGTGTTTGGTTAAACAATTGAGAAATTGTGCTTGTTAGAGATTGCGACCCTAAAACGCAGGAAAGAATAAGCTCCATTTTGGAGCTTTCAGCGTATTGGTTTTTTTTTTTTGGAATTTCTTTCTCCGGTATCCCACACCCGAAAGTGCAGACTAATCCGGAGTCACCCCTTGGGAGCATATTGGTTTTATGTGAAAAAGAGAAAGAGAGAGAAAAAATGCATGTGGTATTTGGTAAAAAGAGAGAGAAAAAGGCTGAGTGACGTGTGAGAGAGAGGAAAAAGAGAAAGATGATGTGAGAGAGAGAAAAAGATAGGAAAAATATTTATATGTATCACTAATTTATACTCTTCTCGATCCTAAATATAATATATAGTTAATTTTTTTAGATATATTAAGAAATCTAATTAAATTAATTTAAAATATTTATATTTATCATTTTTTTTCCAAATTTCAAATTTAATTTCTCTCTTACCATTATCACAAAAGTCACTTATGCTTATGCCAATCCAAATAAGCTTTAGTTTTTGCAAAAGTTATTTATACAACCGATAATCTAAACATAAATCACATTACACAATATGACTTTTATCCAAAAATAAGATTATAAAAAGTTAAATTAAACAAAAACTATTTTTACTATCGCTGCTCCAAACACACATCCAATATGCTGAAATGAAAAATACTGCTTGTGACGGAGTGGGCATTCGAATTCGAACTCTTACTTTAAACACTCTCCAAGTCCTCCAATGCTACTCAACCACAAACTTTTCTTTGTTACCTTATTACAGGAAATAATAATTAAAATATCTCTTAGCTAATTATAATTTAATTAAATTAATTTTTTTCTGGGCTATCACAATTATTGTTATTGCTATTATTATTATTATTATTATTATTATTTAGGGCAATTACACATATCCATATAGTGAAGCCATTTGGTGTCATTTCCAATATCATTTTCACTAAGGCCAAGATATTTTAAGGAAGAGAGTTGAGAAAGCCATAGAAGGTCATTTATGACTAAAACACAAGAAACAAAAAACCGGACCGGGCAATGAACCGGTCACGGAACATGTTCAAAGGTTAATGGGTCAACCGGGGTCTAACCGGTCGTCGAACCGGCCATATTAAAATATTATAATTTATTAGTAACAATATATATATTAATATATTTTTAAAATTCTATAGATAAAATTAATTGATTATATTATATTTGATTACTTGAATCATATCAAATTAATTGATTAAAATATTATATCTTATATGTATATAATATATAATATTTTTTAATTTATTCTTTGTGTTCTTTAAATTTCCGTGGCCTTGAAATTAAAATTTGCTTTTATAATTTATTGAAATATTATAGATTGTATGTATATCGGTTTAAATTTATGGTTTTCTTTCTTTTTCAACCTCTTTATTGAACTAGATATCTCATTTAAAAAAAAAAATAGTCAACCGGTTGAACCATTCAAACCATCGGTTCAAATAGTTTTGACCTGTTCAACCGGTTTTCCAGTTCAACATCAAACCAGACCAGACATCAGACCGGTTCACTGGTTTTTCGGTTGAACCGGCCGGTCGGTCTAGTTTTTTATTCATTGCTAAAACATAATTAGAGGAAAAGTCAAGATAGCATAGAGCAACAGAAAAACTTGCTGAATGATTAGAAGAGGCAAGTGATTGGTTGTGAAATTTGTGTGCATCAAAAGGAGATTTAGAGATTTGGCATGGTGGCATTCGCACAGTTTCAAAGCGATTATAACTCAAGTTCAAGTGGTTGAGAAATTCAAGCTGAAGCGCAC
Source organism: Inga laurina (assembly GCA_963855925.1). Taxonomy (NCBI): domain Eukaryota; kingdom Viridiplantae; phylum Streptophyta; class Magnoliopsida; order Fabales; family Fabaceae; genus Inga; species Inga laurina. The sequence goes on from OY979704.1 coordinate 22,875,530, forward strand.
ACAGATTAATCTCATCACCTCGGAATTCATGATGGGAAAGAGAAAGCACTATAACTCTGCCTGTGATGTGATCGCGGTAAACTCCCTCCCACAAACAGCAATCTTTTGAATGTTGTTGCAAATAGCAGAAACAACAAAACAAAGGATATTTGTGAAGCAAAGCTCGCCATTGTGATTGTATGTTTGAGTATAATGGCCTCAGTCTACTCTTTCCTTTATAATATGTGTATATATATATATATATATGGATTAAAATGCAAAAATATCTATAAAATTTTATCTAAAAGTGCACTCAGAGCACCATATGCTTTTCGGAGGTGCAAATATACCTAATTACCTATAGATATTTAAAATAGGAGTAAAAATGCTATGACCATTAAATCTAACCTAGCACTAGCACCGTTACTTTTTGTAGTGGGATCCACATTATTTTATTTCTATGAAGGTACTAAAAGGCCTTCAACTCAAAAAAAAAAAAAAAAAAAAAACTCCATCTGTGAATGCATCCATTTGAAAGGCAAGCCAAGAAGGACCACCGGCAAAGTTGCTCTGGAGAAGAAGATAGAGTTCAAGAATGGAACTTCTTCCCTTGCAACTCGTGTATGTCCAAGAAAAAGAAAACAACCGCTATTGCTCCTTAGTTCGAACTCAACTCTGTCTTCAATGAAAAGGATTATTAATAGTAGAGCAGAAATGACCTCACTCACTCACTCTCCTCCTTCGTTCTTTGATCACTGCTCCTATGGTTTAGACTATGTCGGTGAAGAGAAGAAATAGAACAATGACGATAAGGCACAGAACATTACCTATAACCTCTTCTTGGGAGGGGCTGTTGGAGTGGGGGAGGGAGAAACCGCCATTAAAGACTGGAATGTAAGAGGAAGAAGGCGGCTTATATGCATCTGCCATTCAAAATATAAATTTTTCTTGATTTAATATAAATGAATAGTGACTTTAAATTGGAAGAAATAGTTGAAGGGTTAGAGTTGCAAATCAAAAGCCGACTACGAATTAAAATTCCACACATGGGCCTTAAAAGAGAAGCTCGAACTATCATATACTAATTCAATCGAAATCCACATTGGACATAAGAATAATAATAGAATAGAGAAGCTGAGCCTAAAACTATCATGTTCATTGAATAAGATTTTTTTTTTTTTTCAATGTAATTGAGATCAGAAAAATGGAAGTATGAAATCTAAAGTGTTTGAGTTATGAATGGAAATATGAGTTTGAATGGACACACAGTGATGATAACGATAAGTTCCCTTACAGGTTTCATGGCGGCTGCTTTCTCTCGATTCCCTTCAATAGACCTGAGTCCTTTTCTCTTTCTGGTTCGATGAAGAGGTTGGGAGGGGGATTATTTTTGGAGTTGAGTGCATTTTAGTATTTTTCATAAAAATAATATGGGTTCTACTATAAAAAGTAACAGTATTAGGTTAGATTTAATGGTCATGGTAATTTCACTTCTATTTTGAATATTCATGCGTATTTTTGAACTTTTCAAAAAAAAAAAAATGATGCTAGGTGTACCTTCAGTAAAAGCTCATGGGTATTTTTGCATATCAACCCTATATGTGTGTGTGTGAGTATGGGCCTATAGTTGAACTCAAGATATAAAAAATACATTAATTTTCTCATTTCTTAGCTAAATATATTTTTTTATTTCAATAAATAAATATTTGATTTCCGTTGCAATATTACATTCTCGTTTGAAATTAATTACATCCCCAACCAATTGACGTTCAAGATTGTCTGCTGTCTCTAACCATGTCGTTGATGTTTCTAATATAAATTGAGCATAAATAATGCAAATAATAGTTTATATGCTTTTTTATATTAAATGATGGGAGAGGTCCATGTCATGCGGTTAAAATAATTAGGGCGGAGTACAATTGGATAAACAATGAGGCCCCAAGGCCACAATTCAAAATAATGGACGTCTGATGATATTAATGAAGCATAACCACTAAAAACACAGGGCAGACTCAAAAAACAAATTAATCAGCACCCAAACTATTGAAATTCAAGGAAATTAAGCTCCCCGGCAACAGTGCCAATTTGATTAACTTTGTCATGTGAGTTTATCAAAATACTAGGACACTAAGTATACAATATAGTAGTACAATCTAGGTCGATTCTCTTGAAGAGCTAGAAATCCTTAAATCTCAACTGTAAGAGTGCTTTTACAAGTTAAAAGAATGAGTTTACCTTGCTGAAACATTGGTGGACATATACCCTATTTCCTACTATTTATTGATTTTTCAGAGTAAAGAAATGAAAATGACAGGAAACAGAGAGATGTGAAATAGAATATCACAAATGGAAAGCCTTCCCTAAGAGTCTTGCCTAACCTTCATTGCCACTAATTGAATGAATTAATCCAAAAGAAGTTTAGATTCTAACTTCAAAAATTAACAGAGAATGAAATTGCTTAAAACTCCTAAATGAACATTAAACAACATTCATTATTGATTAATCAACTCGGTAACAACAGTCGGTTCAAATGAATCAAAGGTCAGCACCGAATCTACTTTGAATCAGAGAGTATTAAACACCTAAGCAAATGTCATCTTGACAGTTCAATTTAACAAACACAGCAAAGTTCAGAATCTGTAATATCATTGATTAAAATCCACAATTTCTAAACAGAACAGAATGAATCCTAATCTAGATACAATGATTGAATCAACTCCCTTGTAGATCGATGACTCAGACTTGGCTCCTCTCTTAGGGAAGAATTAAAATCTAGCTGCTCATGGATTTGGAATCAGCTTCAATGAATTGAGAAAATGCTTCGGCCATTGATAGATCTTCAAGAAAATTGCACAGAAGAAACGAAGGTGATGAGATGCGAAAGTGAGAGAGGCAGAGTGTATGAAGCTTGCCTCCCCCATGACAGAGTGCCTGAAGCCTTTTCTCTTTTTGAAAATAAATCCTCTCGTTCCCAACTCTCCCTGTTCGTTCTGTTTCTTTTCAAAATCAGAGGATATTGTGTTAGAGCAAGCGTTTCACCCAAGAGGGGGGGTGAATTGGGTGATACTAAAATTTTTCTTCAGAAATATAAAACTTGACAATGAAATTAAAACAGTAAAGAGTAAGGAGAAATATCACCGAAGTGTACACCGAGAGTTATACTGGTTCGGCCACAACCACTTTGACCTACGTCCAGTCCTCAGAGCTTCTCTGAGAGTTTCACTATAACTTCCAAGATTCAGTGGGTTCTTGGCACCTCAGTACAAGCAAGTTCCTACACCTGGACACTCGCTCCCCCTTACAAGTTGTAATCCAATCCCAACTCAAGGTTCCACAACCTTAAGTTATCTCAATAACAAATATTGAGTTTGAATGAAATATCTCTCTTACAGAGTGAATGAGAATCACTGAAGCATAGAAATACAATTTCAACTTGAAAACAGAGCAATGAACTTAGTAATTTGTATGTGTGTGTGTTTGTTGTTCTTTCTCTGTTTGGAGGTTCCCATATATATAGATATGTTGGTGATGACCGTTGGAACATTTCCTTTTGTCCGTTGGAGAGTTGCGCAGCCACTATTGACTTTTCAAGTTTTTGAAAAATATCCGTTGGCGGTGGTTGGCATTTGAACGTTTCATTTGACTTCCATCTCTTGAAGTGATTTCTTCATTGTTTATCTGTAAATGGACTAAGAATACTAATACAATGAAAGATTAATCATATAGGAAACAAATCAATGAACGTTTGAATGATTTCTAAATTTCTGGGTATGCTTACTCGAGTAGCTACTCGAGTATCCCTTGAAGTTTACTCGAGTACCTACTCGAGTAACCTCGGGAAATCTTTAATTAACTGCAAGTCAATGAATAAATATAAGTTTACTTGGGTAGTTGATGACTCCCCATTTTTAATAGAATTTGAGATATATTTTGATATGTTTTGGGAGTCATTAATGCTAAAATAAAGGGATTTATTGGAGATTTTGATAAGATATCAATTTGGTGCATAATTTGGGGATTTTATTTTAAATATTATAATTTTAATCTAAAATAAAAATAATTTAACATAGGATGATAATAATAATAATTCATTGTTTTGAAATAGAAAAAAAAGAAGAAGAAGAAGTTGTTTTTATTTTATTGTCTTATATTTTATTTTTATTTTCTTTTTCTGATTTTATAATAGGTGAGGTGACGTGGGTTTTGCTTTTGGATACAAAGCTGGGAAGCAATTTCAGAATTTCCTAATCTAAGAGAAGAACACGTGGGCCATGGGAGGTTGGACCAATGTTGTTTGAATACCAATTTGAAGACTCCTTTGGGCTCCTACTTGGGACGACAGCGTTTGGGCTTTGTAGGGCATGTAGAATTCTGACCAAGGCTAAAGGAATGAAAAAAAAAACAGAGGGCGGGAGTTTTAGAGGAGGAGGCAGCCGCACAGTAAAAAAAGGGAGAGGGCATCATCATCTTCACCATCGTGGAGCATCTTCTTCGGAGGGCTTGGAGCGAAAAAACCAGAGAGGGGAAAAGGTGCTCGGTTCTCTTCATCATCTCCACGGGAGGACGAGAGGACTGTGGAGGTGACGTTAGTGAGGACCAGAGGCGCCGTCGACAAGCTTGAGAAGACAGAACCGAAGACAGGGGGAGGAACAGAGCCGCACAAAACAGCACAGAGACCGTCGGAAACAGAGGAGGTAGCAAGCTGAACCGGAGGGGAGAAGCGGTACTAGTTTCCTGCGATCTTCACGGTCCTCTTCTTGAGTGACATTGGAGAGAGCTGCAAACAGGAAGAATCAGATGAGAGAAGACCAACATTAATCACTGCAGCGTTCTTCATCTTGGGTTGTTTTTCATATCTTTATTTAATTTCCCTCTGATTTTCATAATTCTGTTGCGTCTGGAAGTTGCTGAGATGAATTTTGATTATGATGATGAGTAGCTAGTTAATTTGCATTAGGATTATTTCAAAGCATTGTAAGGATTGAGACTTATTATTATTCTCTTTAGTTGTTAATGGCAATTATGTGTTAATTTTATCTTGTCCATAATGCTTCTATATGACTGGCCATCACTTAGATTGTTTTGTTCAATTAAATTAAGCTTGAGAAAGTTAATTTAATTGTAGAACTTAGATAAAATTATGCTAGACTTGAAGTTTAGGATTAAATTGATGGTTTGTTAGTAACATAGAGATATAGTTACTAACCTAGCATTGTCAAATTAAGGTTGTTGCTTAATGATTATTTTCTCTTAACTGTAGCAAGAGATTGTGCATGTTAATTGAGGATATAAATTTGGTTTTGACTTGAGAAAGCTTAATCAAATACCTTTGAACTTTAGACTAACACATCAAGTCATTTAATTTCTATTAGAATGGTAATTACTTAAGTCTCATGAATTGCAATGGTTAGAAATAATCCTATGCTCCTCTTGTTTTGAAGTAGAGTTTTAATTTAGTTTTAGTCAAATTGCTTTCCTTTTCTTGAATTCAAGTAATCTTTAGGATATAAACTCTCTAAATGGTTTTACTCAACCTAATTGATAGCATAATCATGACAATTAATCCACTTTTGCCTTAGTCCTCGTGGGAACGATCTTTACTTATCACTTTATTACTTGGCGCGACCCGTGCACTTGCGGTAGCGAACAAGTTTTTGGCGCCGTTGCCGGGGACTAATGGCAAAAGTTTTGTGGTTAATTGTTGCAATTGTGTGATTAATTCTGCTTGAGTTTTTCTTTTTCTTAACTTTTTGTTTTCTTTTGTTTTGTTTATTATCCTAGGTAGTTTTGTTAATTTTGTTGGTTTGGTTTTTTTGTGTGTTGTTAGTTACTTCTTGTCTATGGATTATCCTTGGTGGATCAATGAAACAAGTGGTGGATTTGCACATGATAATGATTATCTCAATTCTTATTATGACCCTTATACTTGTGAAGCTCAATATGAGTATATTTGTTGCAATTACTGTGGAGATAATCATTATGGTGAGCAATGCCCCCATTTCTCAACCTTAGATTACATGGAGTATGATTTTGCTAAGGTTCAAGCTCATTTGTGTGATGATACTTTTAGCCTTCATTGGAATCAAGACCATTCATTGGCTTGGGATCCTAATTCTCCTTCTTCATATGCATCACATTCTCATATATCACTTAATACCTTTGTAGATAAAACCACCCCCATTCATGAGAAGAAGCCCACACTAGAGGATAAGCTTCAGTGCATTCTTGATAATGTGAAAGAAATGAATGATTGGACAAAACAGAAATTTCATGAACATTCATTAGCTCTTAAAAATGTAGCATTGCAAGCAAATGATCAAATAGCTTCTTCCCTTGAATCTTTGAAGCAAAAAGATATTTTCCACGATATTTCAAGTGAACAATTAACCATGGGGAGTGAGGAAGTGTTGTCCATAGTCTGCAATACTTTAGTGGGTGACTGTGAGTTGGAATTTAATGTCGATAAGAAGAATACTGAGTGTTCAGTTGAGGTTTCAATTTTGGAGCCTAATCCTTGTTGTTTTGAATAAGAAAATAGAGAGGAAATCCCTGAGAATTGTGATCTTGATCTATCCACTGATGTTTTGACTCTTACTGATGAGAGTCCAGTAGATTTGGTTGGGTGTTCTAAATTCTTAGAAGCTCCAACTTTTGTTCGTATGGATATGATTGTTGTGCTTTATTTGAATTCAGTGAATGCTTGTACTTTAAGATTGTCTATGATTGATGAAGTACAAGTAATTAACTTGAATGATCATTTTTTATGTCTGAAACCTTGTTGCTTGAAAAGGAATCAAGACAAAGTAATCATGGTGTTTGATACTTATGATTAGTGGTTTGTTTTGAGTAGTCTGGCTGAAGACTATAAACTTAGCGCTGCTTGGGAGGCAACCCAAAGTTTGGTTTGATGTTTTGGTTTGATTTTGTAGGACTTTTGTAGCCCCTAATAATGTGTTCCACTTTGGTAGCCACAAAGAAAAGCATTCAAGAGCACAAGACAAGGATTGAAAGGGGAGTTTCCTTCTACTTTTCCTCGTTGTGTTTGAATTGATTGTTGATAACATATTATGGGATAAGAGTGCTGGTTTAGTCTAGTTTTGCATGTGCTTGCTATTTGTTAATGACTATTGATTTGATTGATAGCACTTGTTAGTTTTGCGCAATTGGTGAAAATTTTAGATCTTTGAAGCTTTTGCTATCCCTACACTTGGATATGGTTAGTTCTTCACTTTCATTACTTAGTGTTACTTGTTCACATTGGGGACAATGTGACATTCAAGTGTGGGGGTGAAGGTACCATTGATTTTATATGACTTGTCCTCAATTGTTTTGGAAATATTGAAAAACTTCTTTGGTTTTGCTCATAAATAGAAAAATTTTGAAAAAAAAAAATTTTTGAAAAAAAAAAAAAAAAAGCTTTTCGTGGAAGCTTGGATTTTAATTGTGAATATTGGCGAAGTTGAGAGGATTTGAATTTGAAAAGGATTGAATTTTATTAGAAATCAATTTTATCTTCTTGGAATGTTAGTAAATAGGCAAATAGTTTGGCTTGGGAAAATGACTTTAGGATGTCCTAAACCGGTGAGAAACTTGAGCCTAGATTTTCATCTCTTTTAAGAGGGAGTACACTTATTGTTATTTCATCTCTAGAACTTGTCTTGAATCTTTTTCAAAACTTAAAATCCCTTTTGAATGCACAAAGATGATTTAGGCATTCATTTTCATATTTAGTTTGGCCAAATGACCTTCCTAATCACATGAATCCTTTGCTTCACCCATTTGAGCCTAAAGTTTCTTTAAAGATATATTGCATGAACTAATTAGCCCTTTGTTTCAGCTGATGCAATTTTTCCCTTATCTTTTCCTTTACTCTTTACTTTAGTAGGTGCTAAGTTGTACAATTTACAAAAGAGAAGAAGGATTTAGTGAAAGAAAAGCAATATTTTGTCGATTTGGATAAATAGAAAAAAAAAAAGAGAAAATAGAAACAGAAAAAGAAAAAAGAAAAGAATTTTAGACATGAAAAGAAAAAGAAAAAGGATATGAAAGAATGAAAAAAAAAAAACAAAAAAAGAGAAAGAATAAGAATAAGAGTTCATTTTTGTCAAGCTTGAAACATCTTCCTTCTTCATGAATTTAATTTAAATGTTTAGCACTAATTAAAGTATCCATCCATTATCACTTTCATTTCATTATCCTACCTTATTCATTACAACCCTTGAAAAAGTCCTTTTGATTTGTGTATGCAATGGGATAATACAGTAGAGATTGAGATGATAACCAAGCCTATGGTAGATGAGTTGCAATAAGTGGAAGGGAGTGAAACACAAGCCTTAATTATCTTGAGAGAAGAGGGCAAACACTTTGACTAGTGAGGGATGTTTTATTGTGATTTATCTATGCCAAATAATTTGCCTTGCTACTTGCATTGTTAGAAAGTGGAAATGATTTCTATAAAGACTTAACTCTTGAAAGTTTGAATTGCTTCCAATTTTGTATTGCTTGCGAAAAAAAATCTTGCTTCCATGGTTTCCTTAAGTTGTTTATGAATTAAAATCTTGAGGACAAGATTTGATGCAAGTGTGGGGGTGTGATGACTCCCCATTTTTAATAGAATTTGAGATATATTTTGATATGTTTTGGGAGTCATTAATGCTAAAATAAAGGGATTTATTGGAGATTTTGATAAGATATCAATTTGGTGCATAATTTGGGGATTTTATTTTAAATATTATAATTTTAATCTAAAATAAAAATAATTTAACATAGGATGATAATAATAATAATTCATTGTTTTGAAATAGAAAAAAAAGAAGAAGAAGAAGTTGTTTTTATTTTATTGTCTTATATTTTATTTTTATTTTCTTTTTCTGATTTTATAATAGGTGAGGTGACGTGGGTTTTGCTTTTGGATACAAAGCTGGGAAGCAATTTCAGAATTTCCTAATCTAAGAGAAGAACACGTGGGCCATGGGAGGTTGGACCAATGTTGTTTGAATACCAATTTGAAGACTCCTTTGGGCTCCTACTTGGGACGACAGCGTTTGGGCTTTGTAGGGCATGTAGAATTCTGACCAAGGCTAAAGGAATGAAAAAAAAAACAGAGGGCGGGAGTTTTAGAGGAGGAGGCAGCCGCACAGTAAAAAAAGGGAGAGGGCATCATCATCTTCACCATCGTGGAGCATCTTCTTCGGAGGGCTTGGAGCGAAAAAACCAGAGAGGGGAAAAGGTGCTCGGTTCTCTTCATCATCTCCACGGGAGGACGAGAGGACTGTGGAGGTGACGTTAGTGAGGACCAGAGGCGCCGTCGACAAGCTTGAGAAGACAGAACCGAAGACAGGGGGAGGAACAGAGCCGCACAAAACAGCACAGAGACCGTCGGAAACAGAGGAGGTAGCAAGCTGAACCGGAGGGGAGAAGCGGTACTAGTTTCCTGCGATCTTCACGGTCCTCTTCTTGAGTGACATTGGAGAGAGCTGCAAACAGGAAGAATCAGATGAGAGAAGACCAACATTAATCACTGCAGCGTTCTTCATCTTGGGTTGTTTTTCATATCTTTATTTAATTTCCCTCTGATTTTCATAATTCTGTTGCGTCTGGAAGTTGCTGAGATGAATTTTGATTATGATGATGAGTAGCTAGTTAATTTGCATTAGGATTATTTCAAAGCATTGTAAGGATTGAGACTTATTATTATTCTCTTTAGTTGTTAATGGCAATTATGTGTTAATTTTATCTTGTCCATAATGCTTCTATATGACTGGCCATCACTTAGATTGTTTTGTTCAATTAAATTAAGCTTGAGAAAGTTAATTTAATTGTAGAACTTAGATAAAATTATGCTAGACTTGAAGTTTAGGATTAAATTGATGGTTTGTTAGTAACATAGAGATATAGTTACTAACCTAGCATTGTCAAATTAAGGTTGTTGCTTAATGATTATTTTCTCTTAACTGTAGCAAGAGATTGTGCATGTTAATTGAGGATATAAATTTGGTTTTGACTTGAGAAAGCTTAATCAAATACCTTTGAACTTTAGACTAACACATCAAGTCATTTAATTTCTATTAGAATGGTAATTACTTAAGTCTCATGAATTGCAATGGTTAGAAATAATCCTATGCTCCTCTTGTTTTGAAGTAGAGTTTTAATTTAGTTTTAGTCAAATTGCTTTCCTTTTCTTGAATTCAAGTAATCTTTAGGATATAAACTCTCTAAATGGTTTTACTCAACCTAATTGATAGCATAATCATGACAATTAATCCACTTTTGCCTTAGTCCTCGTGGGAACGATCTTTACTTATCACTTTATTACTTGGCGCGACCCGTGCACTTGCGGTAGCGAACAGTAGTGCATGGAGTAAACTAAATTTCAAACCTTTGGAAATAGTTATTTACTCGGGTACTTACTCCAGTAATGCATTTACAACTTCATAGGTTACTGGGGTAACACCTCGAGTAAGCTTTCAAAACACTTTTGATTACTCGATGCTCTACTCCAGTAATGTTGGCAGGATTTCAAGGCCGAGAGCAATTACCTTGTTACTCGGGTAGGGACTCGAGTAATGCACTCATTTTTGCATAGGTTACTCGGGTACCACCTCGAGTAACTGAGACTTTTGAGCATGACTTACCCGGCTAATGACTTGAAGTTTACCTTGAGAATATTTCTGCATACTCGGGTCCTTACTCGAGGAATCCACTTCAAATAGAACATTAAATACTAGAGTAAAGACTAGAGGAAAAAGATACAAAGAGAAAACAAGTTAATCGGGTTTCACCTTCAAGTTTTCACTTACTTCAGTGCGTTACTCGAGTAGCTCCTCGAATAACATTGGCAGTGGTACAAAGTGCCGAGAGCTCCACATTTTCAGAAACAGAGTTACTCGAGTAGCTCCTCGAGTATCATTGGGAAAACTTGAAGGCAACTGGAAGTTTTTCACATGGTTACTCGAGTACCTCCTCGAGTAACATTGGCAGGCCGAGAGCAACTCCAAGTTTTTACCTGGTTACTCGAGTAGCTCCTCGAGTAACATTGGCAGGCCGAGAGCAACTCCAAGTTTTTACCTGGTTACTCGAGTAGCTCCTCGAGTAACATTGGCAGGCCGAGAGCACCTTGAAAATTTTTACACTATTACTCAAGTAGCTCCTCGAGTAACGTTGGCAGGTTACTGGAAGTTGTCTCTGGTTACTTCAAGTTTTGTCTCATTACTCGAGTAGCTCCTCGAGTAATGCCTTAGAAAATTTGCTTCTAATCAAGTTCCTCAGCATTTTCTCTTGGCCATTCTTCATTACTCCAATGCTTACTTTAAGTGATACTTGTTCTTGTCATTACTTCATTTAAACTTGTTTGTTAATCATTTCCTTTTCAACCATTCTTTTGTTATCATCAAAACATGAGATCTAACATATTTCCGGGCCCACAAAGTATTTTTCAACGAGTTAGTATTAGCTTTTTGATAAACTTTGAAAAGTCTTCCCTCTTGCCATGTCCACGTGTCAAGTCAAGAGCTCCTTTTATTAATGTGCTCTAGCTATTCAGTCCTCTTTTGGATAGTTACTCCATTTATCCCTACACTTAGCCAAAAAAATTAGGCAGCATCCATGTTCACGTATTATGACAAATTACATATTTTTAGCCCATGCAAAAATGTAACCCCCTGCCGTAATTATATCTGAAATACATAATTAAAGTGAAATAGAGATCAATAAGAATTAGATACTCAATTTCAAACCCATCTTTCGGACGAGATTTTCACAAATACTTCTACAAAACCATTTGACTTGGTCTCCTATTCACATTTCGAATACAATTACCACACGAAGATAAATCACATTTGAATATATCAAAGTACACAGTACGCAGTACACAATGTAATTCCCGGCCAATCCCAGTTTTCATACATTAATCAAATCCTTACAGGGCACAAGCGCCCAATACAAATCCCCAAACGGGGATTACACAAAGTCATTTCAAAATACCAAATTAGATAATCATCCATATAAACATATCTAGATCCAAATATATAATACTCCCAACAATAATAATCAACACCCAGAATGACAACCCGAAGGAGTCCTCGTCGCCCTTAGTGCCTGCTCCATCCATCAACAATAAAATCCATAGAAAGTGTGGTAATAAAATGAGCTTATCAAGGGTGTGTTTGGTTGGAAGGGGGGGAGGAGGGTAAATTACCCTTTTGGGAGGGATGCGAGGGTAAATTTTGGGTTCCTTTCACCCAAAACAGTAATTTACCCCCTCCCTTGCCCTCTTCTCCCCTCCTTCCCCTCCCCTCAAACCAAACACACCCTTATGTATACATTTTCCTTGTTGATTCAAAGATATTGTGCTTTTTACATGTTATTGTTAGATTGTATGATTGATTGGATCAAATAAGTGTCGTGTTATCACATCCACATCAAGAGGAAGCAAATTGCATAAATCTAATCCTAATCACACACTAAATGTATTTCAATGGTTTCTTAAGAGGTAATTACTAGCTATGTTAGTAGGAGTGATCACTAATTAAGAACACTAGACTTAGCATTTGTTTGGGGTTTTTCATTCAAAACTTAGTGAAAATATACTCTTACATCTAATTGAACTATGATTCCCACTTCTCCATTTCCAAGAGCATTCATTATACATTACATACCCATTTTCATAATCCGTTCCATTGTATAAAGAAAAAAAATAGTAGCTTTAGGATTTTAATTAAGTTTTGCACTTACCTATTTTCAATAAAAACCAAAACCTATTTTCCCTTGTTTTATTGATTTGTGTGGCATTTAAGTTATTTAGGATTCAATAAAAAGCTTCTTGAGAAGAGAGAATGATCTTATATTTGCCTATACGCAATACTTGATAAATTTTTTATTGTGGACCCCATGACTAACGATAAAACGTCCTAATCAGATGGGCTTGTGCAATGACCACTCTATAACTTTTTAATATAATAACATGTATTTTTCAACGGGAACTGCTTTAGTTAATATATATGAACTTGTTAATGACCACTCTTTTACTTGTCAATATAGTCATATACACTTGTCAATAAAATAAGTTCACATTTAGAATCTATATTAATGAGATCCATAAGGATTGTTTTGATAGAAGAATCTATAATGTGAGTTTTTAAATATTTTTTCTCATCCTTAGGACGATTTCCCCCCTAATACAAGCCTTTTTTCTCTCCTTCACAAAAGTGATCCATCAGCCATTGTTATCATATCTCAATTGACCGAGAACGCGTGGGTCTTTCTTCCTCTTCCTCTTCCTCTTCTTCTTCTTCTTCTTCTTCTTCTTCTTCTTCTTCTTTAATTATTTTTTTTCCTTTCATTTGTTTGGGCATTGTGCCTGAATAATTCATTATGAGTGTAGTTTAGTTGAAGGGTAAGGCATTATGGGTAGCAACAGCAACCACCAAAGCATATTTGAATTGCTCTGCATATTTAAGCAATCTTTAATTTGTTATGTAATGTTCATTATATATTTAATAATTGAGACATCATTTGAATGCATAACCTAACCCAAGGCATGACTCTATTTTTTCAAACAGATCAATGAAACAGAGCATCTCAAGTGTCGACAAAATGTTATTAGATTCTCTTAATTGTTGCCAGTGCCGAATTTTGATATCTTAAACATTGAACTAATCTCTAATATGCCAACATTAGCTTGTAAATCTTGCAGGTTACAACGCTCATATGCCTTTTCGTTTTAATTGTTAAACTTACACCTGACAGATTATTATAATATGAAATCAAGCCAACTTCGTTAAACAAACACCTGACAGATTACAACACTCATATTATTTAATGTTAGAACATACTGCTCTGGATCCCGCCAACTTTGTTATTTAATGTTCATTATATATTTAATAAATGACAAATTATTCAAATACGAAATCAAGGCGTGACCCTGTTATTTCAAACAGTGTGAACTAAACTGGAACAAAGCATCTCAAGTGTCAAACAAAATATTATTCAATCCTCCTGCGAGGTGTTTTAATTTATTGTTATTTATCATTGTTGTCAAATTTACGAATTGACACACCAAACTTACCATTTTTATATTTTCACATGATAAAATCATATTAACATGCTTTTAAACTCATGATAGTGGTAAAATTGATTAAACTTGTGAGTTTATTAATTGAGTTTTTCGTTTTTGCGTTTCTTATATACACAATCATATCAACTCATTCTTAGACTCATATAAATCTTTTGGATTTGATTATATTTAGTTAGTTTATATAAGAACTTTATAGAATATTATTTTGAATATGACAAACTATGAATTTGGATAAATTTAATTTTAATTATTTGGATTTAAAATATATTTAAATTAAATTATGTTATTTTTATATTTTAACTATTTAATCATATATTTTTAATAGTTATTTATTAATAAAAATAAACTCTTATGAATTTGAGCACACTTATAATAAGGAAATTAATATTCAATAAGCCAAGTGGATGTAAATCTTACAGATTACAACACAGGCCTTTTCGATATTTATTGTTACACTTGCAACTTAAAAACAGGCGCATAATGTTTTTATTTGGTTCTAACTCATAACTAAAGTTTAAAGTAAAATCATAGTACATCACAGTGAAGGCTATTCATCAAAGGTTTCTTAACAACATGAAACACAGATAACACACTAATAACTATTATTACAATATATTGTCTTCTCACAATTTTCTAAATTTAAGATAACAAAAAGGCATTCAATAGGCAACATCAAAGTCCTTAACCATGCGTAACAGCAGCAAAGCTCCTTATTCCTTGACGCAGAACTCAATATTTGAATAAGAGGAACGTTCAGAGTAGTGATAGCTATGTCACTTGCATCCAGTAGACAAGACATAATGAAAAATAAAAAAGATAAAACATAATCAGCTAAGAACAGAATATTTTTAGCAAGTAGAAGATAAAATAAAAAAGAAAATGAAAACTCATTTAAATTATAATACTTGAAAAAGAAAGGTGGAGTTAATTTATTACCTCAAGGGAAATTTGTTATAGATATTCAACCAAATCTTTTGAAACAGAGAGCCCATGCAACATAAAGTTGATCTACCAAGTGACCAAACCTTCTAAAAAATTTGTGTCTCCAAACTCGAATGAAGAAGAGAGAACCGCAAACTCCCCAAAAGCCTGTTGCAAACCCAACTCCCATACCAAGATATAATGACTTTAGAAAGTTGTCGTCTTCATTTCGTTCAGCTAGTTTTGAGTTGTCATGAGTTTCTTTGTTTTTGTTGCACTTTCTTGGAAGAGGAGCTCCACAAAGTTCATGATTGCCAACAAAACTCCACGAATCAAAACTTTGAATTTGGGTTCCCAATGGAATTTGCCCAGTGAAATCGTTGTAGGAAAGGTTCAAATAATCAAGAAAAGACAAATCAGAAATGGTGGAAGAAATTTCTCCAGAAAGTCTATTGTAGCTGAGATCAAGAGATTCCAAATTTGTCATGTCTCCAATTTCTGTAGGAATCTTTCCAGTCAACTGGTTTAGAGACAAATTCAAGGTCTGCATTTGGCTTGTACCAAACAATTCTTTGGGAATTTCTCCAAACAAGATATTAGCTGAAAGATCAATAACGCCACCTTTAGGATATGCAACACGATAAAATTTGTATTCTAATTCTCTTCCTTTAGTAAACACTTCTATCGTTTCGGTGTACCAATATGTCGCAGAATGTGGAGGCGTGAGGTTATATAGGCAATGAGGTATGGATCCAAAAAGCATATTTTCAGCAAGATCAAGTATTATCAAAAAAGAAAGGTTGCACAATTGTGATGGAATATTGCCTACAAATTGGTTGGTCCTCAAATTAATAGCTGCCAAATTTTGAGCCATGAGATTTGGCAAACTTCCAGAAAATTGATTTCCCTCTAGAGTAAGGAATTCCAAATTTGTCCAGTTTGATAGGTCTAATGAGAATTTTCCAAAGAAATTGTTATCACGCAAAACCAATGCATCAAGATTCAATGAGGCCAGGGAGGGAGGAAGCTTACCGGTTAGCTTATTACTCCGCAAGTTAAGGTAACTTAGTTGTCTCCAATTTGCCCAACAGTCAGGAAGTATCCCACTTAAATGATTGTATGATAAGTCCAAGTAAAACAACTTGTTTTTCCCATTACTCTGTGGATGACACAATAATGGGAAAATAGATCCTGAAAAGGAGTTGTGAGATGCCTGAAAAAAGGAGACATTTGCTGATATGTGCGGGAGGCCTCCACTGAAATTATTATACTCTAAATTTACAAGGTTTGAGTTTAGTGTCACATTGGATATGTCTGCACTAATGAAGTTGTTTGATAGGTCAACCCAATTAATTCTTTCTATGAAGCTCCAAATTATATCTGCATCAATGTTTGAAATCATTGATCCAGAAAGCGTCAGCCCTTCTAGGGAACTCTGTGTGTATAGCCATGCTGGAAAATTGGGACCTAAGCCTGTATCATCTGAAACAAAATATTTGAGTTGAAATGGTGGGACCCAATTAGGATCAAAGTCAAAATGGAAACCAGTTGAACTCAAATCCAATGCTAGTAAGTTTGATAGATTGGCAAAATTCCTCTCCGAAAGGACACCCACCCAAGAGTTGTATTGAATGAGTAAATAACTCAACTTATGTAGTTGTCCAAGGCTTTCTGGAAGATTTCCACTGAAATAATTGTTGGACAAATCCAATGAAATTAAAGAAGAAAGGTTTCCAACAAATGATGTAATTGATCCTTCAAACTTATTATCGTATAATGATAAATAATTCAGGTTTGGAAGCTTGAACAAAGCTACTGGTAATCCACCATAGAAATTGTTGTGACCAAGGTCAATAGAAGAGATGTCTTTCGTGACATTAAAGAATGAATCAGGTAATTTTGAGCTGATATTGTTCTCTGAAAGATCAAGAGCTTTAAGAGATGTAAAATTGACATAGTTGTAGGATGGAAAATCTCTCAACCCACAACTTACCAAGCGCAATTCAGATAGTGAAGGCAGCATAGCCACATGCTGGAGCCATTTGGGTTCACTTCCAATATCATTGCCACTAAGGTTGAGATATTTTACTGAGGAAAGTTGAGAAAGCCAGCGAAGTTCATTTAGTGCAATAAAATTATATGAAAAGTCAAGGTAATGAAGAGGAGCAGAAAAATTTGCTGATGGAGTATAAGAGGTGGCGATTGATTGGTTGTTTGATATGTCTCTATGTAAAGGAAACTTAGAGACTTGGCATGGTGGAATACGCACACTTGTGAAATGATTATAGCTCAAATCCAAATAGTTGAGAAATTCAAGTTGAAGAAGAGAGAGATCAATCACACCTCGTAATTCATGATTGGCTAGATCAAGCTTTGTAACTCTGCCAGTGATGTTGCCACAATGAACTCCCTTCCATAAACAGCAATCTTCTTGACTGGTCCATGAAGAGAGTTGGTTTGAAGAATTCACGACTCCTTGTTTGAAGATCAAAAGTATGCTTTGATCATTTTCATTGCATCGAACTTCCTTGCTCGTATTACATGTGCTGTTGTTGAATGTTGTTGCAAATAGCAAGAGCAGTAAAACGGATGAAATTTGTGAAGGGACGCTCCTCATTGTGTTTGATTTGAGTAGAATGATCTCCTCAAAGTAGTCTATCCATGGTATATATATATAAGTTCTGAAAATATAAATAAAAAGTTGGAAATTCGAAGATAAAGGAAATCTAATTTCAAATATTAAAAATATTCCATGCACGTCATTTTCCTTATCGACTCTTCTAACAATTCAAATTTTTCCAATCTTTTTTCTGTGACATAAACGCATCCATGATCACCCACCACATATACTAAAAAAACACCACAAAATTTTGAGGACAAAAAGACACATACTTAATTACTGTGTTTGAAAAGTCTTCCTTCCAAATCAAATAACTCAATCATAATATGTACTCATAATTATTAGATGGAATCCACACGGAGGAGCTTCTTTCTTGCCCATCTCACCAATCTTCATTGGCAAATCCAGATTGTTTATTCTTTACCATCACAATATTAACTGAATGGGAGCCACAGTCACCTTGTTGTTAGGTAAGATTATAAAGATTATTTAAAATTATTATTTATACAGAATTAAAAGGCACCTAACTTTATGTTGAAAGGTTACTATTTTCTTAAAAAAAAAGAAAAGGAACGTTCAACTTTTTTAGCATGATTTTAAAACAATCCTCAAAGAAAAAGGAGTTGAATTAACACTTAAGAGAGTACTCTTTTGTATTTCTCAATTTTATCTGTTAAATTTGATTTCGCTGTAAAATAGTCTTGTCATTTTTTAATGCATTCGTTGGCTCTTTGTTTAAATGTTTTACCTGGGACCTATAAGTAAATTTTTTATCTCAGCACTTGTTGTTAATGAAATTAATTTATTTGAATAGAATGAACTCAATGAAGTCTTTATTTACATGATCAGGCGGTGTATAAGCTGTGAAGATCATTGTAAATCAAGTGTTGCTTAAGGAATATATTGGAAAATCAAAAGTAAACAAACATTTAAATGCCTTAAATTGAAGGCCAAAAAATTCCTTAATAAAAAAATCTATACACTTATTTTTTATGGTCAATTCTTCTAATACGTCCAAGTCTTCTTGTCTTCTGAAGGAAAACTTGGAACATTAATATATCACAACCAAATTGTTTGAACGTTTCAAAAGGTTATTTACGAGAAAATAGATAATTTTTTCACCACAAAATTCAAATAGACCATTCAACTAGAGGTTATCTACAAATACAATCGTTAGCTTTTAAAGTAAGAAAAATACCCTAAAAATTATTATTTAGACCTTTAATTTCAAACGAGAATGTTTTGCAAATTATTCAAACATTAAAAAAATAGTTATTTATTGAAATTAAAAAGAACTTGTTTTATCTTCTAATTTTTTGTAATGAAATGAGAAAATTAATTAATGTATTTTTTTTGTATCCTGAGTTCGATTATACTACTATACTTTTATTTTTGGTCTCATCCATGACGCTTGTAAAGTCTTCATCCCAAACCACACTCAATTATCTCAGTCTTTCCACACATTAATGGAACCAACCAAGGAGCTTCCCTTCTTATTTTCTCTTTCAATTTTCCTTTGGTTAAAGATATTTTTCCAATTTCGTCAAAAACATCATGCGATGTTTTTGGTGCTCTGTGATTATCTTTTTGCACTGGTGTGACGATCAAAATATACCCTTCGAGTATGGCTGAATAATAGACTATATGGGCCACCAAATGATTCGCCCGCTGCCCGTTCATTTATTTTTTAGTGGCTCATGTCTGTTAAAAGCCCACTCATGCTAGTGACAAATGGATTGAGCTAAACCCGTGTGGTTGAAGTTAGAGCTGTTGCATCTTTCGCTACAAAACCAATCAAAACAAATTATTTTCGTTAATATGTAACAAAAAGATGAAATGATACAAATTGAAAATGCTATTGAATTACCAGCCATAAGAGTTGTTGATCATAGTTGATAATATAATTAATCTTTAATTAATAGTTGATAAAATTTTTAGAGTAAGAGCAATTTATAATATTATATATAGAATTATAGCTTATATAGAAAAGCTCTACATGATCATGATTCTGAATTATGAAACGTGATTGTAATATATAATCATTGATCCATGAGATATATAAAATTATATATATCATTTAACTCGTTTGAAAATTTATTCTTGAGAATTACATTATCTCTTATACTTAAGTAAATATTATACTACCTCTGATCCTAATTATAAGATAAAGTTGACTTTTTTTTGGGGAAATTAAGAAAGCTGAATAAGTTACTTAATCATATCATATGTTATGTATCCTTAGGTTATATATTAATCTATTAGTCAAAGTAATTAGTTTGAAGAAAAATAAATAAATATAAATACTTTAAAATAATTTAATTAGCTTTCTTAATTTCTTTAAAAAAGTCAACTTTGTCTTATAATTAGGACCGGAGGGAGTATATTATATTATATATATTATAATATTATATATTTTGGCACAAAAAAATTATATATTTATACTTAAATAAATATTATATATATATACAGATAAATGAGCGAGTATGGGCAGCCTGAGGGTGTACCCTTGGCCCGTCCCATTTAGTGCACACATCCGCCCATTTAAGCTAGCCCGTTATAGGCCTTTATTGGGAGGCCTAAAATGGGCAATTTTTCACTGGGCATAGGCGGGTTCACTAGGCCGTGGGCGACATGCTCAGCCCTACTTTCGAGAAATAGAACATGAATGGGCCTTTATAAACACTATGATGTGTTTTTATAACCTTTTGGACCACTTGGTGTCTGACCTGGATCTCCTCATGAGTATTTTTAAACAAGATGAGATTTGAACTTAGTTCGCCCTCTTTATAATTTACTTAATCTACCATGAGATCAAGTACCTTTGGGTAACTATTGTAGTTTACTTAATCCACTACTAAACCAAATACCCTTAGATTACTAAGGTCCTGGAAAATAAAACAAACATTTAAATGCCTAAAACAAATCTATAACCACATGTTTTTTTATAGTCAAGTCTTCTAAAGACTTTAAATTCTAAAGACTTTAAAGTTACCTGTCTTTCAGAAACAAAAAGAAAAAAAAAAAATTCCCGTCCTTCTGAAGAAAATTGAAACATTAATACATCCATTTTCACATAATTTCCCATTCCTATCTTCTTTTTCAATTTCCATAACTAGATCGTTTGAAAGCTCTTCAGAATGTAAACGTTGCTTAAGCAACATTTGATTTTTCTTCCCCCAAGAGACAAAGCAAATAGACCATTCAATTTGAGGTCATTTATGAATTTAAATTTTAGCTCTAAAAATAAGAAAAATGCCCCAAAAATTATTATTTAGACCTGTGATGTTCACTGTTCAGTTCATATTATCAACACCAATGGCGTGGTACTGAGAAGCTGCACACAATCATATAAATCTTGAAGGCAATAGTTCGGGACTTAGGGTGATGTTTTTAATTTCAACTAACCCTGCGTGATACGCGGGATAATAAGTTCAAAAATTATAGATTAATAAAATTTAAAATTATTGCATGATAAATACATGAATTGTATTTTAGAGCATGAGATATGAGATATAAAAAAAGTAAAAAACTCTTTGATAAAGAAGACTGACAGTTTTAAGATGTACTCAGAGACAAACCCGCCCAAGGCATGAAAGACAATATGTTGAGATTATAAAAATAATTTATTGGAGACGTAATCATTCTTCTGTTTTTTGTTTTTTTGGAAGATTTTACTGGAGAATCAATTACTTAAGCACCCGCTCAGAAAGTTTTTTAAAATATAAAAATAATTTTTAATTTCTAAAGAAGATTAATAGTGGGGAGGCTAATCGAATTAGAGGAGTAGAACATAGGAGGTGAAGAGTAAGGTGGATGGGAAGAATACGCTAAAAAAATATTTTATGAAATGTAAAAATTATTTAGAGAGGATAAAGTTTCAAAAATATTTTTAAATCTCTTTATTCATAATTTATTTATTTTAAAAATATTTTATTTTACATCTCAATATTTCAAAATATTTTGTAACTTCTAACTATCTAGTGTCTACTGTTTATCTCTAGTACGTATTTTATTTTTTATCTTTATTTCAGTTGTTACGATATTATTATAGATGTGAGATGGTTGGAGGAGGGCATGCCAGGATGGTAAGAAGAAGGTCTCTCAATGTCACTATTTTTATATAATCAATAGATTTATTGTCGGCCAAAAAAAAATAGATTTATTGATAATTCAAACATAAATCAAATATTTAATTTATAGAAATAAAAAATAATTATCTTTTTTTAGCTATGAAATGAGCAAATCAATTTTTAATGTCTTGAGTTTAATTATATATATTTTCTTGGAACAAATATTCATTTTTGCATCATAAGTTTGATTTCTAATGAAATTTATTTGGAGATAATTATTATGCGGATAAAAAATTGCAAATATATAAGTGAAGCCTGAAAAATTAAGTTTACATATACTTTTTCAAAATATATATATATATATATATATATAGCTTTTCAAAATATTAACGTTTGCGCATAAAAAAAAATTAAATATTCAGTAGTATTACGTATGACATCTCTTCTATTTTTTATTTCCATTCGCCGAGAATCATTAATTCATCTTGCATATACATTGAATGCATATATTTTAAAATTTTTTAATTAAGTAAACTTATTTATTGAGTATATTTTTTAAAATTTAAATTGATAAATGTACTAGAATAATATTTCTGTTTTTTTTTTTTTTTGTCAAAACTAGAATAATATTTCAAATATGTATATATGTACACAAAAACTTAACGAAGCCAACGAAGGTTGATTCATTTATTAAGAATTTTGTTCATAACCTGAAAAATTAAGTTTACATATACTTTTGCAAAAAAAAAAAAAAGATATAGCTTTTCAAAATATCAACGTTTGCGCATAAAAAACTTAAATATTCGGTAGTATTACATATGACATCTCTTCTATTTTTTATTTCCATTCGCTGAGAATCATTAATTGACCACGTATATAAATTGAATGCATATATTTTAAAATTTTTTAATTAAGTAAACTTATTTATTGAGTATATTTTTTAAAGTTTAAATTGATTTATGAACTAGAATAATATTTCTTCTTTTTTTGGTCAAAACTAGAATAATATTTCAAATATGTATATATGCACACAAAAACTTAACGAAGCCAACGAAGGTTGATTCATTTAGTAAGAATTTTGTTCATAACCTGAAAAATTAAGTTTACATATAATTTTTCAAAAAAAAAAAAGATATAGCTTTTCAAAATATCAACGTTTGCCCATAAAAAACTTAAATATTCGGTAGTATTACATATGACATCTCTTCTATTTTTTATTTCCATTCGCTGATAATCATTAATTGACCATGTATATAAATTGAATGCATATATTTTAAAATTTTTAATTAAGTAAACTTATTTATTGGGTATATTTTTTAAAATTTAAATTGATAAATGAACTAGAATAATATTTCTTTTTTTTTCTGGTCAAAACTAGAATAATATTTCAAATATGTATATATGCACACAAAAACTTAACGAAGCCAACGAACGTTGATTCATTTAGTAAGAATTTTGTTCATAACATGTAAGGTCATAATTTCAAATCTTGTTATTGATAGGAAGATAATATTGGCAAGTAATGTGTAAATATCTCTCTAAACGTTCTTTGAATTTAGATGTATGTTCTGATGTTAAGCCTTGAAACTTAACTCATCTAAAAATTGCCCCATCCATTACGCTGGTGAAGTCTTTGCCCGAAACTATACTCAATTTGAGTCCTTTGGCGAATGAGACTTTGCCAATTCTGTCAAATATCATTTTCATGGAATTGCATGCATTAATCAATTAATCAATATGCTGGTGAACATCAAGGTTTCAAAATTTATCAGGACACAAACTAATCCAAATCATGTCAACGGCAAACATCATTCACTACTGGAAAAAACCCTTTTTAGACCGCTACATTTAGACCGGTTTTGGCGGATAAGGTCTTAAAAATTTGCGCAATGGCAGTTTTGTAATTATATTGAACTTTTTAGACCGGTTCTTAAAAAAACCGGTCTTAAAAAATTTATTTAAACCGGTTATAAAAAAAACCGGTCTTAAAGTCTTAAAATTTTAATCATTTAAAATTTTTTAACATTTAAGACCGGTTTAAATATAAACCGGTCTTAAATGTTAAATATTTAAGACTGGTTTTGTATTAAAACCGGTCTAAACTTTTTAACATTTAAGACCGGTTTATATGTAAACCGGTCTTAAATGTTAAAAACTTTAAATTCAAAATCGGATAACTTTTTAAGGCCGGTTGTGGGAAAAACCGATCTTAAATGTGTTACATTTAAGACCGGTTTTCGTACAAACCGGTCTTAAATGAGAATTTTCCCTCTTTTAAGACCGGTTTTTAAAAACAACCGGTCTTAAAGGTAAGATTTTTCACACTTATTTTTCCTCCCGCGCCCAGATCGCACACTTTGTGAACCCTTTCTTCTCTCTTTGCCATTTCTCTGTGACCTCTATCCGTGCTTGTTCTGAACTCGTCCATGGCGTCCCGTCCCTCATTTGCTCAAGTCTACTCCGTCATTACCGCTTCCGTTGCTGTGTTCGTCATCGCTGTTCTTTGATTATCGTCAGTTTTCTCCGCTGCGACCTCTAATCTCCGCAGCGCAGTGACCATTCTCCTCTGATTTGACTTCCCTTTGATAGTCGCCGCTGAAAGTGTTTTAAAAAACAAAAGTTGGATAATTTCAAACTAGACTTTCAAGGGCGACACTAAAGTCGCCGCTGAAACTCACTTTCAACGGCGACTTTTAATAGTCGCCGTTGAAAGTGTTTTTCAAATTTTTTTTTTTAAATTTCAAACTAGACTTTCAGCGGCGACTTTTAATAGTTGCCATTGAAAGTGTTTTTAAAAAATTTTTATTTTAAAATTTCAAATAAGACTTTCAGCGGTTACACTAAAGTCGCCGCTGAAAGTGTTTTAAAAAAAAATTTAATTTCAAACAACACTTTCAGCGGCGACACTAAAGTCGCCGCTGAAACTCACTTTCGGCGGCGACTTTTAATAGTCGCCGCTGAAAGTGTTTTAAAAAAAAAAATTTCAAACAACACTTTTAGCGGTGACACTAAAGTCGCCGCTGAAACACACTTTCGACGGCAACAAAAGTGTCACCACTGAAAGTGACACCTTCAGCGGCGACATTAAAAGTTGCCGCCAAATGTTACCGCTGAAAGTGATTTTTTTGTAGTGATATTATTTACACCAGTGACGTGGTACTGAGAAGCTGCACACAATCATATAAGCATGCGTTTGGATTAATTTTTGAAGAATAATTTTGACAATTTACGAAATAAGTATGTAAGATTAGTTATGTATCGGCTTACGGAAAAGGGTTTCTGAAATTATGGTTTTAACCTTTGCCAAAAACTCACTAAATCTTAAAGGCAATAGTTCAGGACTTGGGACAATATTTTTAATTTCAACTAACCCCGCATGATACGAGAGATAATAAGTTCAAAAATTATAGATTAATAAAATTTAAAATTATTAAATAATAAATTCACGAATTTCTAAAATGTATTTTAAAGCATGAGATATGAGATATAAAAGAACTCTTTTATAAAGAAGATTGACTGTTTTAATTAAGGTGTCCTCATAGACAAACCCGCCCAAGGCATGAAAGACAATATGTTGAGATATATATACTTCAAAAAGTTTTATTTATCTTTCAGGAATGGGACCTGGTCAAATAAGTGACATGACGATTTTTGGGATATGTTTCAAAAATTTCTATTTTTCTTTTAGGAATGGACTTGGTCAAATTAGTGATATATCTATTTCATTCTTTTTTTTTCTTTGGAAGAATTTACTGGAGAATCAATTACTTAAGGACCCGCACAGAAAAATTTTTAAAATATAAAAATAATTTTTAATTTCTAAAAATGATTAATAGTGGGTAGGCTAATGGAATTCAAAGTGGAGAATATGGGAGGTGAAAAGTAAGGTAGGAAGAATCGGCTCAAAAAGTATTTTATAAAATATGTTAAAGTATATTTTTAGTTCTTTAATTAAGTTTATATAAGATACTCCCTATGGTCCTAATTACAAGATAAAGTTGACTTTTTTGAAGAAATTAATTAAGCTAATTAAATTGCTTTAGAGTATTTTTATTCTTACTTTTTCTTCAAACTAATTAATTTGACTAACAAATTAATATATAATATAAGAATACATAACATATGATATAATTTAGTAACTTATTTAGCTTCCTTAATTTCTCCAAAAAAAGTTAAATTTATCTTATAATTAGGACTGGAAGTAGTATACTTTTAATCCATTAACTTTATAAAGTATATTTTTAGTCATATAATTCTAACAATATTAATGTTACTAACGAAAAACACTAACACAACAACTCAAATGATGATTGTATAATTAAATACTATTAATCTTAAATCTAAAATATGCGTAAATTGAAAAATATTTAAAAACCTAATGAATCAGTCAATATCAGAGAACAAAAAATCAGATTGGACCGGCCGGTGCGACCGGTTGAACCGGGAACCAGTCAGTGGTCTAGTCTAATTTGATCATTAAACTGTCGGACCGGTAAAACTGGTGGTTCAACCAGTTTGACTGGTTTCGTTTTTTTTATTTTTAAAATTTTTATTTTTTTCTTTTTTAGGGAAAAATGGAAAGGTTGAAGACCAAAATGAAAAGAAAAGTAGGTAAAGAAAGAACAAATCTAAAAAAATAACGAAGATAATGAAAAAAATTATTTAAAAAGATATAATAATTGTAAGAAAGGAGATATCATTGCATAAGTATATGCATTATAATTAATACTAATAGATTTTAAGCTTTTTTTTCTAAAAATATTCATTCTTATCTATAGAAGTTTAAAAATATATTAATATATATTACCACTAATAAATTATAATATTTTAACATGACCGGTTCAACTACTGGTTAGACCCTAGTTGATCCATTAACCGTTAAACCTGTGCTGTGACTGATTCATTGCCCGATCCGGTTTTTCGTTCCTTGATCAATATTAAAACATAAGTTGTATTTACAATTTTAGTTTAATAATCTAAATATATTATTTTAATAATATAACTATCAAAACCTTGATTTCTTTTATTTGTAGGGATTTGTTGGTTTATTTTAGTTTAATAATATAAATATATTATATTAAATAAATTATAACTTAAATATATTTTATCAGTTGCACAATTATCACTTGAGTCTGTTGAGTTAACATTTTCCGTTAGCAATATTAATAGTGTTAGAAATATAAGATCAAACATATACCTCGTACAAAACTTAAAACATTAAAATTATATTTTAGCAAATAAAATATATAAATAATTTTTAATTTCTAAAACTGATTAGTAGTGGAATCGAGGGGATGCAACGTAATAAGATTTGAAAATATTTTGAAACTATCATTTCATTATCTATTTATTCATAATATATTTATTTTAAACAAAAAAAAACAAGAAGAAGAACTACAATGAAGAGAGGAGAGGAGAGATAGCAACCAAACATATGAAAAATACAGCAAATTGAATATATTTATATACCTCTGTTTGACCCGTTTCCAGAACGAATTATACCAGGATTGTTATAATCAGAAATTACGAACATTAGCTTAAAAGCGATCATATAATCACGTAAGTGATTGACAATAACGAAGTCCCCTAACAATATCTAATCCCTAGTATCCATTGTTGTTAAACTCATAAGTTGACTCTCCGAATTTACCGTTTTTATGTTTCTAACTTATAAAATCGAGTCGAGTAGTCATTGATAAACTCGCGACCTTTGTAAACTCGATTAAATTCAGGAGTTTATACACCGAGTTTACCGTTTTTACGTTTCTAGCTTACAAAACTGTGTTAACGCACTCTTAAACTCATGTTAATTTTTTCAATTTGATTATACTCAACCGCTTTATAGATGAATTTTATAGAAATTTCTTTGTTAAATACTATAAATTATGAATGTTGATAGATTTAATTTCAATTATTTATATTTAAAATATATTTAAATTAAATTGTTGTCAACTTTTTATATTTTAATTATTTAATTATATACTAATAATATCTATTTAATGATAAAACTAAACTCTTACGAGTTTACGATTCGAGTTCACGATATGAACTTACATCACTATCATGAGTTTATTTAAACTCACGAATTTAACAACCTTGCTAGTATCAGTAAACTGAGAAAAAGAGAAATACCACCCAAGTCGGAAGAGTCACTCATAACAATAAACAATAGTTGCAAGGAAGAAAACGTCGACGATAAAAAATATAAAAATATTATTTTTTAAAAAAATATGGGAGATGGAGATGGAGAATATAATGAGAGAAATAGCTCAATTTTTCTTAAAAAAAATATAAAAATAATTTTTAATTTCTAAAAATGATTAATAGTGGAGGCTAATGGAATTAGAGGAGTAGAACATAGGAAGTGAACAGTAAAGTGAGAAGAATCCGTTAAAAAAGTATTTTATGAAATATAAAATTAACTTAGGCGATGCAAGGTGATAAGGTTTAAAAATATTTTGAAATCTCTTTGTTCATAATATATTTATTTTAAAAATATTTTATTTTACTTCTCAATATTTCAAAATATTTTTTAACTTCTAACTATCTAGTATCTACTAGTTATATATTTTATTTTTTGTCTTTATTTTAATTGTTACGCTATTATTATGCATGTGAGATGGTTGGAGGAGGGCATGCCAGATGGTTGGAGGAAGGCCTCTCAATAATTTTATATAATCAATAGATCATATCAATAGATTTATAAATAATCCAAACATAAATAAAATATTTAACTTATTGAAATAAAAAAGAATTAGCTTTTTTAGCTATGAAATGAGCGAATCAGTGTGCTCTTTTTTTATGTCTTGAGTTCAATTATATATATATATATATATATATATATATATATATATATATATATATATATATATATATATTATCTTGGAACAAATGTTCATTTTTGCATCATAAGTTTGATTTATGTTAAAATTTATGTGGAGATAATTATTATGCGGATAAAAAATTAAAAATTCGGTAGTACTACATATGACATCTCTTCTATTTGTTGGTCAAAAAAAAAAATCTTCTATTTTTTTATTTCCATTCGCTGAGAATCATTAATGGACCATGTATATAATGCATATATTTTTTTTAAAAAAATTAATAATATTTTATATGTTTTAATTAAGTAAATTTATTTATTTAATAAATTTTTAAGAATTTAAATTGATAAATGAATTAGAATAATATTTAAAATAGATATATGTACACAAAAACTTAATGAAGCCAACGGAGATTGATTCGTTTAATAAGAATTTGGCTTATAACCTAAATGGTTATGATTTCAAATGTTGCAATTGATATGAAGATGATGTTGATAGGTAATGCGTAAACATTTCTCTAGAGGTATGTTTTGACCTTGATAAACCTCATAATTCAAACTCACCTCAAAATTGGGCCGTTGATTGCGCTTGTGAAGTCTTTGCCCCAAACTATACTCAATTTGAATCCTTTGGTGAAAGAGATTTTGCCAATTCTGTCAAATATCATTTTCATGGAATTGCATTAATCAATTCTTCGCTGGTGAATATCAAAGTTTCAAAATTTATCAGGACACAACCTAATCTAAATCAAGTCGACGGAAAACATCATTGGAACCCACCGAAGAGCTTCCACTCTTATCATCTCTTTCGATTTACTTGGGTGAAAAAGATTTTGCCAATTTCTGGCAAACATCATTTTCTATGGAATTAAACACCTTTGGATATTTGTACCAAAAAAATAAAACAGAAAAGTTGGGAAAGTTATTGGGGAGAACTTCAGAAAATACCTTCAAAATTTGAAAATATCAAATTAGTGATATTCTGTTAAAATAAGTTGTCAATTATTAATCAAGTGTAATCAATACCCAATTATTTTAGGAAACAAAACTAATTTGAGATTTTGATATTTTGAAGGTATTTTTCTGAAATTTTCCCAGATACACGAGGAAATCAAAGAAATATGAAAAAAAAAAAAAACTAAGGGTTTCTTAGGAGTAATGCTTATAAAGAATAAGAAGCTAATGACAAGTTACCCTAATAACAACGCCATCGTTCTACTTAGTTGATATTCAGGAATCAGGATTCAAGAATGGGCCTCTAATTAAAGGTAGGCGTTTTCTATTAGATCATTTCTGATGTATTATGGGCCCAACATTAAGGAAAGAACCATAAAGAAAAGTAACCCAAGAGCAAGTCCAAGTAAAATTATAGTAAATTTTCAGATTTAAACACACCTACTCTCTTTAAATGAATGATAAAAAAAACCAGATAACTATGGCCAGAGGGGGAAAAAACAGGACAAATCTCCTGATTCCTGAATGTGAGAAAACTCGAGGATTTCATTAGAATGTTAAAAGAAGAAGAAAAGAACAAATATCAATATATGTAATGAAATTTGCAGCTCAAATCATTCAGATGTCGTGATGAGTTAGGTGATTTTAAATGGGGTTTTGTTGATAAAATTAAATCTATATCAGCATTCATGACTTGAGCTCTTGCCTTGAAGCGTGCATTGAAGCTGGCATAACTGTGTTTTCTTGCAGTAACTTGATCTGATTGATTGGAAGTGTAGAATAAAGGCAGCATCCTCAACTCAACACGTAAACCAAATTGTTCGGTGAAATTGCGATGATCAATGAGAAGGCGGGATCTAAAATTTGCATAGGTCTCCCCCAAGAAAATAGATCATAACCTCTTACCAATTGCAGTATTCATAACCTCTCAAAATTACATGAAATTCATATGTAGGAACAAGCTCTCGACTAACAGATTATTTGAATACATAATCCAACCAAGTCATGACTCTGTTTTTTCAAACATTTAAAACCAAAACAGAACAGAGCACCTCAAGCGTCCAACAGAATGTCATAATGATTTATATTGTAAGTTATAGATTTTGATATCTTAAACTTCCAAATTAATTAATATCCAATAAGCCAACATACATATAAATCTTGCACATTACAACACTCATATGCCTTTCGTTTTATTTGTTACAATCACACCTGAAATCTTAAAAGAGGGCCAGCTCTTGATAACCAAACATGGCATGCACTTGAGCTATATTAGAGAAGGATAAACTATTGTTTGTAACATGATTCGTATTAACTGTTCCAAATTGATGTAATTTGCAACTAATTAACTATAATTCCAAGATTTGAACTTCCTGCGTTCGTAGCCCTGTTTACTTAGCTAGCTTGTCACACTGTATGCTTATAAATGTGGTTGGTTGATTGATATCATCAAATGATTATTATCCTATCCTATCAATATTTCATATATAACTAAATTAATTGGGAAATGTTAAATATGTGTGAATAATCAAGTCGAATAATTTCATTTAAGTGATAGTATTTATATAACTTTACAATTATATCCACTATTTTTCACAAACCAAGTTGTCTAAATATGACTATTCAGAAGATAGAAGAATGACTAGTTGAGTTTTGTTGTTTGTTCTTCTAATTATAGTTATACTGATCATCAATTCGCGCGCGTGCACTTGCATATAATTTTTAGTTATTTCAAATAAACACATTTGAGCCATTTCTGAAGACGTAATTATGACAAAAAAGGATTTCCCCAAAATGATAAATTTTGAGGTACAATCATCACTTGGAAAACTATGCTAATGCAACAAAGGCTTCTTAACAACATGACATCAAAACACACACACACACTAATAAACAGTGTTACAAAATGTTCTCTTCTCCGTACAAGTCACTAAATTTAAGATAACAAAAGGAAGTTCAATAGGCAACATGGCCGCAAAGCTCCCTCTTCCTTGAAGCAGAAAACCATTATTCAGAACTAAAGTGTTGTATCCAATGGCTGCTATTGCACTTGCATCCCGAAGACAAAACATATTGAACAATAAAAAAGATAATACTTAATCAGTGAAAGAACAGAATTTGTTTAGCAAGAAGAAGAAGAAAAAGAAAGTAAGAAACCCTCTTTCAAATAAAAACAATTTTAAAACAAGGAAACTAGTTTATTTACCTCAAAGGAAATTTTTTCCTGATTTTCAGCCAAAGCTTTTGTAACAGAGGGCCACAGCAACATAAATTTGATCTGCCAAATGATCAAACCATCGGAAAAATCTGTCTCCCCATGCTCTATTGAGGAAGATAGAACTACAAACTCCCCAAAAACCCACTGCAAATCCAACTCCCATTCTAAGATACAATGACTTTAAAAAGTTGTCATCTTCATTTCCTTCAACTGGCAACGTTGAGTCGCATGTCTCTTCTTTCGTGGGGCACTTTGTTGGAAGAGGATCACCACAAAGTCTGGGATTGCCACAAAATCTCCAATAATCAAAGCTTTGAATTTGGGTTCCCAATGGAATTTGACCATTGAAGTTGTTGTATAAGAGGTTCAAATGATTGAGAAAAGAAAAATTAGATATGATGGAAGGAATCTCTCTGGAAAGTCTATTGTAGTTGAGATTAAGGGATTTCAAGTTTTTCATGTCTCCAACTTCTATAGGAATCTTTCCAGTCAAGTAATTTCGAGATAAGTTCAATGACCACATTTCGGTCAAATTAAACAATTCTTTAGGAATTTCTCCAGATAAACTATTTTTGGAAACATCAATAATCTTCAAAATGAGTTCATCATATTTATAGTTTAATTGTCTTCCTTTAGTAAATAAGTGAATTTCACCACCAAGATCATAAACTTCAGGATATGAACGCATGATGTTACACAGGCAATGGGGAATGGATCCAGAAAGATTATTATCAGAAAGGTCCAATATCCTCAAAGAAGAAACGTTGCACATCTGTGATGGAATATTTCCTATAAATTTGTTGGCTCTCAATTTGATAACCATCAAATTTTGCGGCACTGTATTTGGCAAACTTCCAGAAAATTTATTCTTCTCTAGCAGGAGGTAATTCAAATCTGTCCAGTTTGATATGTCTAATGAAAATTTGCCAAAAAAACCGTTATCACTCAAGTTGAGTGTCCGAAGATTCATTAACGAAGCTAGTGAGGCCGGAACTTCACCTGTTAGCATATTACTCCCCAAATCAAGGTATTTTAATTGTTTCCAATTGGCCCAACAATCAGGAAGTGCTCCACTCAAATGATTATATGATAAGTCCAAATAAGATAACATGTTTTCGCCATTACTCTTTGGATGGCACAACAGTGAGGAAATAGATCCTGAGAAAGAGTTTTGAGATGCATTGAATATGCTGACATTTGTTGATAACTGTGGGAGACCTCCAGTGAGATTATTGTTGCTTAAGTTTATTAAACTTGAGTTTATAGTCACATTGGATATATCTCCGTTGATAAAGTTGTTTGATAGGTCGACAATATCTATTCTCGCAACAAAACTCCAAAAGACATCTACATCAATGGTTGAAATCCCTGATTCA
This sequence comes from Inga laurina, assembly GCA_963855925.1. Taxonomy (NCBI): domain Eukaryota; kingdom Viridiplantae; phylum Streptophyta; class Magnoliopsida; order Fabales; family Fabaceae; genus Inga; species Inga laurina. Next base: position 22,908,565 of record OY979704.1, read on the forward strand.
GAAATGCCTAGTATGACTAAAGACCCTTGTGTACATATCCAAGCCGGAAGAGTAGGGCCTAGACTTGTGTTACCCAAATCCAAATACTCAAGCTGAAATGGTGGAACCCAATTAGGATCAAAGCTATATTTAAAATCATTTGAACAAGCGTATAGATATGATAACCTTGAGAGATTGGCAAAATTCTTTTCTGATAGATCACCAACCAAGGAATTGACTCCAATGGATAGTGTATCTAGGTTATGGAGTTGCCCAAGGCTTATTGGAAGATTGCCACTCAAATGATTGTAGGACAAGTCTAAATAAGTTAAAGAAGAAATATTTCCAAGAGAAGATGGAATTGAATCAAAAAAAAAATTATTAGAGATATCAAATTCCTGCAAATGTTCATGTTGTCCTAACCACTCTGGAATTGACCCATTGAGCATGTTGTAGCTCGCCCTTAAACTTTTCAAGTTTCGAAGATTAAACAAGGTTACTGGTAGTTGCCCATACAAATAATTGCTGGTAAGGTCAAGATGGGAGATACCACTGGTGAAATTAAAGAATGAATCAGGTAATTTTGAGTTAATACTATTGTAAGAAAGATCAAGAGTTACAAGTGATGTAAAATTGAGATAGTTGAGGAATGGAAAATTTCTGAGTCCACAAGATGTCAAGTGTAACTCAGACAGTGAAGGAAGCTTAGCCATATAGTGGAGCCATTTGGTTTCATTTCCAATATCAATGAAACTAAGGTCAAGATATTTTAGGGAAGAAAGTTGAGAAAGCCAGTGAAGATCATATATGGTCAACTCTATATTCCTTGAAAGTCAAGGTGTTGTAGAGCAGCAGAGAATCTGGGTGATTGATTAACAGAGGAGGCAAGTCGTGATTGGTTGTAAGATCTCAAGGCTTAGCATGGTGGGATACACACACTAGTGAAATGGTTAAGGCTCAAATCCAAGTAGTTGAGAAATTCAAGTTGAAGTAGAGATAGATTAATCACACCTTCTAATTTATGAAAGGCTAGATCAAGCTCTATAACTCTGCCAGTGATGTTGTCACAATGAACTCCCTCCCATAAACAGCAATATTCTTGACTGGTCCATGAGGAGAGTCGGTTTGAAGAATTCATGACTCCTTGCATGCATATAAAAATTGAAAAGTCAAAAGTAACTAAAATCTAATTTAAAAGCTTAAAGAAAATTCCTTGCACATCATATTTTCAATGACATTTATATGTGATTATAAATACATCTAAGATCAGCTATCTTTGTTTTTTTACTTTTGCCAGCCTAAGATCACCTATCACTTAAACTAAACGAGTACCACAAAATATAATTTTGAGAAAAAAAGCATGTAATTATTTCGTTTTAAAAGTCCTCCTGCCAAATTTTCGTCTGCTCATCAATGGAACCCAAAAGCCAAATTCTACCCTTTTCTTCACTTTCAATTTCCTCCCAAATCACATTCAATATGCTCATTAATGGATGGAACCCACATGGATGAGTTTCTTATCTTGTTTCTTTTGTTGATTGTGGAAAAGAGTCCCACATCGGTGGGATCTCTTTGGTTGAGGGAGGATTTGTAGTATAAAAGGGAGCCCACTCCTCCCTTTCTCTTCACCCCTCAACTTGCCTATTTCCTTCTATAAGGCATTTTGTATTTCCTCTTCTCTTATAGAATTTCACTTGTAAATTATTTAGAGTGAAATTAGATTCTGGTATTTCCCTTATTGGTGTCCTATTTATTATTTATTAGCTGTTATTTGATATAGTAGTTGTGATTTATTATATTATTAAATTACGTCTAGAGACTTTGTTTCTAGTTTGTGATTTTTTAGTATAATTGGTTACGCTCTATATATCCCGCTTCCGCAACAATTGGTATCAGAGCCAAGGTTCTGTCTGAGTATGCTCTGTGGTTGCAGTGTAATCTGAACTTCCACATCAGAAAAGAATTACTTTGGGCTTTTGTATTGACAGCTATTAAATAGTATCTGGAGCAGAAATGGCGGACAAGAAGATTGAAGAAACCACATCAAATGTCGACAACTCGTCGTTGACATCTTCACTTATGGCAAGAATTGTGTCAAATGCGAAGGTTGCAGTTGAAATATTTGACGGATCTGGACATTTTGGGATGTGGCAGAGCGAAGTTTTTGATGCCCTTTTGCAACAATCACTAGACTTTGCTATTGAAGAGAGAAAACCAGATAGCATGGGGGAGGAAGATTGGAGGAGGATCAATCGTGTTGCTTGTGGTACCATTCGATCGTTCCTTTCAAGAGAACAGAAGTATCCATACACAAAGGAAACTTCTGGATATAAACTGTGGAAGGCACTGGAGGACAAATTTTTGAAGAAAAGCACTCAGAATAAACTTCATATGAAGAAAAGACTGTTTCGCTTCACCTATGTACCTGGTACCACAATGAATGATCATATTACCAGCTTCAATAAGTTGGTAACAGATTTGCAGAATCTGGACGTGACCTTTGAAGATGAAGATCTGGCCTTGATGTTGTTGGGATCACTTCCTGATGAGTACGAGCACCTGGAGACTACTCTACTTCATGGCAAAGAGGAGGTATCTCTTAGAGACGTTTGTTCTGCGCTATACAGCTATGAACAAAGAAAGAAAGAGAAACAAAGAAGCGGAGAAGCAGAGGCACTAGTCACAAGAGGACGTACTGAAAATCAGTCGAGATCAAGGAAAGGAAGATCTAAATCGAGGTCCAAACCCAGTAAAGATGAATGTGCCTTTTGTCGAGAAAAAGGCCACTGGAAGAAGGATTGTCCGAAATTGAAGATCAAATCCAAACACAACAATGAGAAGGCTGCTATGGATTCAAATGTAGCTGACTGTGATGATGAAAATTCAGATTTTTCACTATCTACAACGACGTCGTCAAAATCGTCAGACGTATGGTTGTTAGACTCAGCTTGCAGCCATCATATGTGTCCCGACCGAGACTGGTTCACTGATTTCCAAGAAGGAGGATGTGGAGTTGTCCACACAGCAGACAACACTTCACTTACCGCATATGGCATTGGTTCAATTCGTTTGAGGAACCATGATGGACTGATCAGAACATTGACTGATGTTCGATATGTACCGGATTTGAAGAAAAATCTCATTTCTGTGGGAACTCTGGATTCAAAGGGATTCAAAATCACCATAGAAAGTGGAGTAATGAAGATACTTTCCGGTGCACTGGTGGTAATGAAGGGTATACGGAAGAACAATAACACGTACCACTATCAAGGTAGTACGGTTATTGGAACAGCAGCAGTGACATCCAGTGATGAGAAGGAAGTAGAAGCGACGAGGTTGTGGCATATGCGCTTGGGACATGCTGGAGGTAAATCCTTAAAAACTCTATCAGATCAAGGGTTGTTAAAAGGATTAAAGCATTGCAGTTTGGATTTTTGTGAGCACTGTGTAAAGGGGAAGCAGACAAGGGTTAAGTTCGGAACAGCTATTCATAATACAAAAGGTATTTTGGATTATGTTCACTCTGATGTTTGGGGTCCTTCCAAAACACCGTCATTGGGAGGAAAGCATTATTTTGTAACCTTTGTTGATGATTTTTCTCGAAGAGTCTGGGTGTATACAATGAAGACCAAGGATGAAGTGTTGGGAATCTTTCTCAAATGGAAAGTGATGATAGAAACACAAACAGGCAGGAGGATCAAATGTCTTCGTACAGATAACGGAGGAGAATACAGAAATGATCCTTTCCAGAAGATTTGTGAGGAAGATGGCATCGTTAGACACTTCACAGTCAGGCATACACCACAACAGAATGGAGTGGCAGAACGTATGAACCGGACTTTGCTGGAGAAGGTTCGGTGTATGTTGTCCAATGCTGGCTTGGGCAAAGAATTTTGGGCTGAGGCAATTACATATGCGAGCCACCTCATTAATCGTCTACCATCTTCTGCTACTGGTGGTAAGACACCATTGGAACAATGGTATGAAAAACCTGCTACAGATTATGATTCTTTACATGTATTTGGCTCAACTGCATATTACCATGTGAAAGAATCAAAATTGGATCCGAGAGCAAAGAAAGCCATTTTTTTGGGTATCACTTCTGGAGTCAAAGGATATCGTTTATGGTGTCCAGAGACAAAGAAGATTGTATTCAGTAGGGATGTTACCTTTGATGAATCTGCCATGGTGAGAAAGGTAACAGCTGAAGATACCAAGCAAGGTGATGGTGTTTCAAAGCAGGTGGAGTTTGAAGGAAAGTTAATTTTCCCAGTACAAGGTGCAGACGGGGAAATAAGAGAAGACTTTCCTGTAGCAGATGAAGAGCCAGTTGAAAGGGAGGTTTCAACTCATGAACCTCAACAGCAACATGAATCAATAGCAACCAGCAAGCCAAAACGAACAATAAGAAAGCCTACTCGTTTCGAAGACATGGTGGCTTGTGCAACCTCAATTGCAGCTGATGATATTCCTTCAACTTACAAGTGGGCTATCCAGAGCTCAGAGAAGGATAAGTGGAGGAATGCCATGAATGAAGAAATGCAGTCCCTTTATCAGAATGGTACGTGGAAATTGGCCAAACTCCCGAAGGGTAAGAAGGCAATTGGTTGCAAATGGGTATATGCAAAGAAAGAAGGATTTCCTAACCAAGGTGATGTACGCTACAAAGCAAGATTGGTAGCTAAAGGCTATGCTCAGAAGGAAGGAATTGATTACAATGAGGTATTTTCTCCAGTTGTGAAACATTCCTCCATTAGAATTTTGTTGGCTTTGGTAGCACAGTTGGATTTGGAACTAGTTCAGATGGATGTTAAAACTGCATTTCTAAATGGAGACTTGGAAGAGGAAATCTATATGACTCAGCCGGAAGGATTCAAAGTTGCTGGAAAGGAGAATATGGTGTGTAAACTTGAAAAATCGTTATACGGATTGAAACAGTCTTCAAGACAATGGTATAAACGATTTGACAAGTTTATGTTGCGGCATAAGTACAAAAGAAGCAGATACGATCATTGTGTTTATTTGCGAAAGCTTGAAGATGGATCCTTTATATATCTCCTCTTATATGTTGATGATATGTTGATAGCTTCAAAAAATCAGGCAGAAATTGAGAAGCTGAAGGTTCAACTAAAAGGGGAATTTGAGATGAAGGACTTAGGAGAGGCAAAGAAGATTCTCGGCATGGAGATAACAAGAGATAGACAATCAAAGAAACTCTTTTTATCTCAAAAGGAGTATTTGAAGAGAGTGCTAAATCGATTTGGTATGGATGAGAGAACGAAGCCGGTTAGCACTCCACTTGCCCCTCATTTTAAGCTTAGTGCTGATATGTCGCCGAAGGATGAAGATGAACGGGAATATATGTCAAGGGTACCATACGCAAATGCTATTGGTAGCTTGATGTATGCGATGGTTTGTACAAGACCTGACATTTCACAAGCTGTTGGAGTTGTGAGTAGGTATATGCATGATCCAGGAAAGGAGCATTGGCAAGCTGTGAAATGGATTCTACGGTATATATGTAATACTGTGGATGTTGGTTTGGTTTTTGAGCAGGAAGATGACCGATCTTTAGTTGGGTATTGTGACTCAGATTTTGCAGGTGATTTGGACAAACGAAGATCAACTACTGGTTATGTGTTTACTCTTGCAAAGGCACCAGTTAGTTGGAAGTCGACTTTGCAGTCAACAGTTGCTTTGTCTACCACAGAGGCAGAGTACATGGCAATTACAGAGGCTGTGAAGGAGGCAATTTGGCTTCAAGGATTGCTAGGAGAACTTGGTATTGGTCAAGAAGACATTGTAGTATTTTGTGATAGCCAAAGTGCTATTCAATTAGCAAAGAACCAAGTTTACCATGCAAGGACGAAGCACATTGATGTTCGATATCACTTCGTACGAGAAATTTTAGAAGAAGGTGGAGTCATGATACAGAAGATACGGACGAGTGAAAATCCTGCTGATATGCTGACAAAGGTGGTGACCTCTGTCAAATTTCAACATTGTTTGGATTTGATCAACATTGTTGAACATTGATTGTTGAATTGTAAATAGAATTAGGAATGTGGGAATTTTTCCAAGGTGGAGATTTGTTGATTGTGGAAAAGAGTCCCACATCGGTGGGATCTCTTTGGTTGAGGGAGGATTTGTAGTATAAAAGGGAGCCCACTCCTCCCTTTCTCTTCACCCCTCAACTTGCCTATTTCCTTCTATAAGGCATTTTGTATTTCCTCTTCTCTTATAGAATTTCACTTGTAAATTATTTAGAGTGAAATTAGATTCTGGTATTTCCCTTATTGGTGTCCTATTTATTATTTATTAGCTGTTATTTGATATAGTAGTTGTGATTTATTATATTATTAAATTACGTCTAGAGACTTTGTTTCTAGTTTGTGATTTTTTAGTATAATTGGTTACGCTCTATATATCCCGCTTCCGCAACATCTTTCCCATCTCACCAATCTTCATTTACAAATTAGATCCTTATTTCTTTTCATTTCTTGTTTTTTTTTTTCGTTCAGTAGATCCTTATTTCTTCGTACCGTCACAATATAAACTGCATGGTAGTCACGGTCATTTGTTTATATGTAAGATTATATATTTATAAAGAACTAAAAGGCACATGTTATGTTAAAAAAGTTTACTTTTTTTCTTGAAAAATAAATGGAACTTTTAATTTTTAACATGTTTTTAAAATCCCAAAAGAAAGGAATTGAATTAAGATTTAAGAGAGTAGTTTTTGTATTTCTCAATTTTCTCCGTTAAATTTGATTTTTTCTGTTAAAGTCGCTCTGTGAATCTTGTCATTCTTCTATGCATTTATTGTCTTTCTATTTAATTTTTTCGCAGAGACTTACAAGTTGATTTTTCTTTGAACTTCTTCATTTTTTATAAGAAATATATTGTAATGGAGGGAACACAATTTAGCTTGTGAGAATTGGAGGGAGTAAATGTTGAGCTTTTGAAAAGTTTTGTGACATTATTGTTCTTGTCGGAACACAATTTAGCTTGTGAGAATTGTGTTGTGTTAGAGGGCAGTTGAGAGTTTTGGGCAACACTACCGAGAATTTAGCTTCCATTTCATGCTTCTGAAGTTTGGCGAAAATGTCGATTTGGGACCCCGTCTCTGAAGTATCTTCCGCACTTGCCTTCTTCTCCTGGTCTTTTGGAGAAATCACAGTTGATGACCCTTGCCTTTAAAATATTACTCCCTCCATTCCTATAACCTTTTTGGTAATGCGCTACTCTTAAGATTTAATATCTTTTGAGTTTGTCTATTTATCTCCATTTTATCTTCAATTAATTATTATATTATATACAATTTTTTTTAATAATTTTCTCATTATTACTTTTTCTCATCATTATAAATAAGGGGATTTTTTGAAAAAAATAAATTTTCTATATAATTATTACATTTAATTATTTTTAACTGTTTTTTAAAATCTTACTATTTATTTGAAAAGCTTTTATGTATAAGGATGGAGGGAGCATATTATCTACAAAATAAATTATATATGAACAGATTTTGTCAAAAGGATTAAGGTATAAATCAGCTCCAAAAAAATACGTAAAAGAGTAATGTTGCCTTAAAAAAATTTTTACTCCCAATATCATGCCGAAAGTCTGAAAACGTAATAATATATTGCCTAAGCATCAAGAGACGTTAAGTTTGACTGTTTGTTTGACCCAAACTATCACATAGAACTCTGACGTGGCACTCAAAAACAAAATTCTCTCTCCTCGTTCCATCTTTCTGGAAAAACAAAAAAAAAAGTTCCTTCCCATCTTCTTCGTTGGGCCCCACTCACAGCTATGGAGTCGAACCCTCACTGTCTTCACCGGCGAAAGCCAATTCTGACCTCAACAGAACCCACGCCAAAAATCAGATCCCACGAGCCAAGGAAATAAACAAGTTGGTCCATCCTCTCTCCCTTTGCTCTCCAGAACCCGCGCCAAAAATCAGATCTGGGAAAATTTTGGGTCATAATTTGATTTTTCTATGGGTTTGATTTGACTATGTACGCATTTTGATATTTGGTTGTTCAGCATAACTTGCAAAATGGGATTTTGAAGTCAAGCCACTTGGATCCCACTATTCATTTTACTGTTCTGTACACGGCTTCGGTTCTAGATTTTGACCCTGTTCAGCGACTTCTGGGTATGGGTATGGGTCTTTTCCAAAAGAGGAAGAATGGGGTTTCACAGAGCAACGAGCAAACCAGGAGAGAGTGGGTAAGGGACAAAGATGCTGAGGGGTTGATGAGAGAACAAGGTAGCGATGGGCTTTGAAGTTTAAGATTTTCGTGTGGAGGAGGGGTTAGCGACGGATGACGGTGCTGGCGTTCCTCGTGGTGCGATTCCGGCGCGAATGAAGGGAAAGAGGAGGAGGTGTTTTTGGAGTTGAGATTCAAGAGGTGTTTCTGAATGGAAGAATGAAGATGCTGACGTGGGATAGTTGGGAGCCTGATAAGTGGCATCACATCCTGGCAAAATTACCTCAATCTAAATGATTGACTGTTTGAATTGTTAAATAGGGTCATGTTACTATATTTTAAGATTTTTGAGGTCACATTAAAATAAAATAAAAAAAAACTTTCAAAACAACTTTACTCGTTCATAGATGCTTTTGGGCGGATTTACAGCTTCAGTCTTATAAGTGCCCGTTTGGATTAGCGGTAGAAAAGTAACTTTTTTTGCTGCCTGATTTTTAAAAAAGTCAGATAAGAAAAAAGTCAGAAAGTAGATGTGATTTGTGTTTGGATTGACGGTAGAAAAAGTGACTTTTTCTTTAACCTTAAAAATATTTGGATTGGTGTTTAAAAAGCCCGTTAAGATGGAAAATGACTGAAAAGGGCATGAATCTTATTGAATACTCCATATATATATATATATAAGTTGTATGTATTATAATAATTGAAGTGAAAAAAAATAAATAAAATTTGATAAAATAATAAAAATTCAATTATCATTGAAAAAAAAAGGAAAAATACACCAAAGCGTGAAGTCTGCCGTGCCGCTGCGTGATTAAAGCTCAAGCTGTGAGCTTTATTATTAACCCACGATAAAGGAAAAAGTGCAGCAATGCAAATCGTGAACCCAAACAGGACATCAAATGCTTACCGGGCTTTTTTTAATCTACCGCGCGTCAACCCTCCTTTAACGCTGTGCCAAACAGGCTCTAAAAATATTACTTTACGTTCTCAAGATTAGATTTAGATAAATATATATATATAAAATAAATAAAATAGTTGATAAAATATTTATAGATTTAACATAATATATTTCAAAATCTATAAACTAGGGTTGGGCGTATGTAGGGCTGCTGGGCTGGGTAAAGTGAGACCCCTATCCGATACCCAGCCAGAAGGATAAACTGCAGCTCAATGTCCAGTCCTAACTGATAAAAGCCCTAACTATTTTAAGTTGGGTAAGAGTGGGTTTCCTTGCCTAAGTGATGACATTTTGCCCTGTCCACATGTGAAAAATATAATTCTATGTAAATTTCGTGAACATTCATGTAATTATCAATAACATATGTCTTAACTTCACCTTAAGTAATATAAATTTCAAATACATTCGATGATTCCACATCTTAGAATATTTCAAAATAAGTCTACAACTTGAGTCTTGAAATTAAAAAATGACCATATGTCATAACAAATATTCATACTTCAAGAATTAAACAACATCCATAATCTATTATAAATAACGAAACAACATTATTGTAATTAAAGCCGTGAAGTCCAAGTAGTTTGCATCAATTCAATGTCCCAAAAGTTGATCAAATGATGAAGCATCTAGAAAAAAAAATAAAAAACAACTATAATTTAATACATCACAAAGTAAAGAAGAAAGGAAGAAATCAACTTGTAAATAACGATTAGCAACTAGGATAAAAAAAAGAGGACCAGAAGAACATTATACAATAGACAATATATATTTTAAATAAAAAATATATATGAAATAATATTTAAGAATAATATTATCCCAAAAATATTAAAAAGAAAGCAATGTTGTCCTCAACGTTAAAGAGTGTTAAATCTGACTGTTATATGCCTTTGTTTGACTAATATGTACACATGGCACTTCGTACATCCACGTCGTCGTCATCCAACTTCGTACAGTCATCGACGCTGTGGAAGTCATTTCAGTGTTTAGACGCCACTCCATACCAACTCACTCTCACGCTACAACAAAAATATTCTAAGATCCAAAATTAATAAACAAAATTAATATTCAGTGTTTGGAGGCCATTTGTTGATAGCGAATCCAGAGATCGCCTAGCCGCAACTAGTGCACTGTTTCTCTCTCCCATGAATGCCATAAACGATTCAGCTTTCGAATTTCCAAAATTTGTCGTAACAGCAAATAAGTGTATACATATTAAGATTTACTTATCATCTGGGTAACCAAAGGCAAACGCAAAATAAAAACTTGCCTTGGCATGAATTGGGATTGAACCATAGCGGGTGATACACCGGTTGAAGCAGTTGGGTCATGATGATAATGGAGGGAGGGGGGGGGGGGGATATGTAAGAGTAAAATACAATTAGCTCCTTTTCATATTGCTAAAATTACGTAGACATTCTCTCTATTTTAAAAACACATATAATAGTCTGATTTGTAAGGTACCCTGTCCAGTGCATTCGGTAAAAGATATAAAAATTTTATTATATATAATTATATGTTGAAAAATTTATATTTATTAATTTTATTATCATAATCTGATTGTGTACTCCACTCTCATTAAGAAAACTTTAAATAATTAAGCATGAATTAAATACTTAAAAACTGAATACAACTGCAAAAATTTTATCATTTTCTCTTTCAATTAAGTATCTTTTTTGTCACATAATTACGTCTTCAAAATGGTTCAAATGTGTTTATTTGAAATAATTTAAATTAAAAATTATATGCAAGTGCACGGGCACACATTGAATATTATAACTATTTCTATTGAAGAACAAATAACAAAACTCAGTTAGCCATTTAAGACAACTTGGTTTGTGAAAAATAATAGTGGACATAAATATACTTGATGATGTTGACTTGATTATTCACACAACTAACATTTCCTAGTTCATTTAGTCATGGGTTAAAGTCTATTTTCTCTCAAAAACTGTTAAAAAATCTCAATTTTGTTTTGAAAGCTTTGTTTTGGAGCATTATCCATGTTAAGTTTGACTGTTAGTTGATCAGATATTTTGAGTTAGCAAGTCCATGTGTCATTCACATCATATTTGTTAAGGTGCGGATTTGACCTAGAAGTTTTCACTTAGAAGCAATGTCGTCCTACAAATATTTTGGGTTTAATGTTACCCTGAAAGTTTGCAAATTGTAACAATGTGGCCTTGACTATTATAAAG